>JAOTBB010001611.1:145228-158806 GCA_025629985.1 Chamaetylas fuelleborni | reverse complement strand
GCTCTGCCCCCTGCAGCAAGGTCAGACACTCTGCTGTGCCCTGCAGCAAGGTCAGACACTGCTCTGTCCCCTGCAGCAAGGTCAGACACTGCTCTGCCCCCTGCAGCAAGGTCAGACACTCTGCTGTGCCCTGCAGCAAGGTCAGACACTGCTCTGTCCCCTGCAGCAAGGTCAGACACTGCTCTGCCCCCTGCAGCAAGGTCAGACACTCTGCTGTGCCCTGCAGCAAGGTCAGACACTGCTCTGTCCCCTGCAGCTGCTGACCCCGTACCTTGGCCAGGCTGCTGTGTGCACTCCCAGCAGGTGGTGTGGCCAGTGCCTGCTGCTGCAGGTGCTGCAGGCCCTGTGGGCTGGCTGCCTGCTGCTGCTGCTGCAGCAGGGGGGGCTGCTGCTCGCTGTCCCGGTGCCACAGCACCCTGATGAAGCGGTTGCTCAGCACGGCCTCCGTGCTGGAGATGGCCTTCCTGGCCTCCTCGTTACTCAGGTACTGGATGAGAGCAGCTTCGGGGTCGTTCTGGAAAGCAACCTAGAGCCACAGGTCACAAACAATTAGTGCTCAAGGAAGAAAACATTTCAGTCATTAGGAAACCCATCCACAAAAACGTGCAATGATGAGTTGGGTATCCAGTGCATTAACAGCTCAAAACACTGGTAAGACATTCTGTGTAACTAAAGCAAAGCAGCTTTTGACAAACATTACATGTACTTGCAGCAAAGTCTATATACATTTAAATAAATGAATGAATGAATAAGCCTCCTCCACCAAGAGCATCATGTACTCAGAGTTCTAGGATGCCAAGTGGTAACAAACTGAAGCAGATAAAGACTCCTCTGCAGCATCCTTGTAAAAATCCTGACCATCAAATACCGTAAGACTATCACACAAAACGGTCAGATCATCTCTTTCAAAAGTTATGTATAACTTGCTCAAAAACCTGAGCTGGTTTAGACATTGTTAAACCTGCCAGCCTTTCAAAGATAATAGGCATCATGAAGGCAGAAGCCAATATATTTTACAGATGTAAGATAATAACACACAGTAGACCAAGACAACGTTTCTCTGAACTTGATTACCTCTTCTCCCAATTTGTCTCCACTAAGATTTCTCAAATCACCATGCAGTAATCAAGCAGGCTTCAGGGAAAATAAAATACCCACACACAGACATAGAACTGGACTTTGGTTTTTTACCTGAATGTTTACAATAGTTCCAAATTTGCTGAAGTGTTCATTGAGCTGTGTAATATTGTTCAATTCTGGTGGAATTTTTCGAACTTCTAGTTTTGTATTAGTATACTGATTCTTCTTCAAAAACCCTGGCTTATTCTGGTTGTTATTTACTTGCCTAGAGAAAAGAAGAACAAGAAAAGTTCAGGTAAGTAAACGTGTGCCTAAGTAAGGCAGCAAAGGTTCACACACATCTAAATGGCATTTTTTCCCTAAAAAGTACAAAAGTGCACCCTCTAGACACTAACAAAAGAGAGCTTCCCCCTGACC
Source organism: Chamaetylas fuelleborni (assembly GCA_025629985.1). Taxonomy (NCBI): domain Eukaryota; kingdom Metazoa; phylum Chordata; class Aves; order Passeriformes; family Muscicapidae; genus Chamaetylas; species Chamaetylas fuelleborni. Next base: position 157,309 of record JAOTBB010001611.1, on the reverse strand, counting down.
CCATGCTTAGTCCCCATATTATGTGGACACAGACTTTCTGAGCCTACAATCCCAAATTACAGAGACTGCTGAGCAGCAATGTTCACAGCACTGACAGCAATCGAGTACATTGGAGTTAACATCTGCAGCTAATTCTTACTTTCCCAACCAGGGTTTCTTCAGTGGTGGACATTCCAAGCTGCTTGGAGACCTTTTCCTGCTGTCTGGTTCCAGCACAACTCTAGTGACATTGCTGTTATTTGTAATGGGAATGGGAGGTTCAGTTTGGATGATAATGTTGGCAGCTGGAGGGAAGGGAAAAGGCCTGTGTTATTCCACCACACATGGAAAAGCTTTCACACAGCAAAACAGAACAGATTAAAAATATAAACATTAGGGAGACTTTACCAAAGTGGTCAGTTTTGTTTCTGAATAAAATCATTCAGATTGTTCCCTAGCCTGACTAAACATCCTGAGAGAAACACACATGGTCCAGCTGAGAGGGATGGGTTTTGACTAAGGTTAGTATTAGCGTGAAGAAAAAATGCTAAAACTTCATTTTTCAGGTACTAAAAACTCAGATTCTGCAAGAAAAGGAGAGAAAGAAAATTAAAAAAAAACCAAAAAACAAAACAACCAAAAAACAACCAAACCCAAATCCCAACAGAACAGAAAAAGAAAAGAACCATGGGTGGACCCCAGGCTTTAGGTTAGAGCTCTGCAATGGGCAGGGGCTGAATTCACAACCAGCTTGCCCTGTGTGAACCCCTGACAGAGCAAAAGCAACCAAGAACCCTTCTTTCCACTGCCATCCCAATGCCAGCCCTCCAGCCAGATTTCAGCCACAAACTCTTGAATAAGCACAACTATTACACTATTTCGAGACATTAGATTTAAAGTTTGAAACAAATTCTATCAACACAAAGTTTGCTAGAAATTGATTTGCAACCTTTTCAAGATTATGCCCGTGGTGTTAGTCTCCTGTGAATGCCAAATATTCAATTCCTAAAAAGAAGTCTGAGTTATACAGCAATTTCTGTGGCTTTTATATAAGCTAGGGCTCTGCTGGTTACACTGGTGAAAACAGAGATGGGGCATTTCTGGGCATGGCATCCTCACTTTGGAGGATGATCTGAGAGCAAACCTTTCACACCTGTGACAAAGAGTAAAACAAGTTGTGTGAGGCCCTACCACTGAGCACTCACCCCTGGGATGGGCTCTCAAAGAGAACCTGAGGGGCAGCAATTAATCCCCAAGCCTGCCTCTGTGTCAGTCATTAAGATGCAAACAGCAATTTCTACAATAATATTTAACTATATTCCTTATGAGATGAGTCATTGGAAGGAAATACTGAAAATAAAATTAAAAAAATCTTTCTTACCTACTGAGTAAGAAATACTGAAGTATAACAATAAAGCCCAAAATTTAACATCTTTGGTTTTAAGGATCAGGGCATGAAAAACACAAGGGAGAAAGTAAGTTTTGCTACCAAAACTAAACTTTGAAGAGCCCTTCCCTAAAAGATCGTTTGTACACATCACCACCAAGAGACAGCAGCCACATCCATTCAGGCAGGAGCTAGGAATTACCTAAGTGCAGACTGGGATTCCCATGAGCTGGGAAATTGGAATGACACCTGTGATGTTCATTTGAGAGAGAACACCTGGCTGCCAGAGCCAGACCATGCAGCACCAAAACACGCCACGACAGCTCCCTGCTTCACTGCCACAACAGCCAAGGCAAGGAGCTTGGACCATCCCATGGCTGACCAAAAGCACTCTGCAGACTGTGCTGCTAAAGCCAGCTTTGGGCACCATTTCTCTTTCTAGGAGCACTCACCATCTGGAAAATACCTTCACAGGCTTAAGAGGAATAAAACCCCAACCAACCAACAAAACCCTTGTGGCATTCCCAAGCAAGTGGTTATTTTTAATCAAAAAGGCTGCTTTGACCTTAATATGAGCATGTTAGCACTTAAAAAAAGGTAGAAATATCCAAAAAAATGAAACACTAGATCAGTGAGAAAAACTAGCGCCTTCAGCCTGAAAAGAGGGAAAAGTGTTGATGGTCTTGGATAAAAACAGCAACAGCAATGAGCAGAACCCTTCCTACCTCGAGGGTTTGTATCCATCTCCCCAGATGTTAGGCCAATTAGATTGGGACGCTGCATTTGTGCTCTCGTAAAGAACTGCCGATACTGAGATCTACCAGCACTGGTAATACTAGGAGCTTCAGGGTTATAGCCATCTGGCTCATATGTATCTACAAAAAAAGGAGAGAAACGACAGAATTTTGCAAGTGAGTTTAAGACTCGGGGTTAATTTTCCTTAAGGAAGTGCAGGGAAGTCCAAGAGTCAGAAGCTGTCTCAGATGAAGAGAAGAGAGGTGGTACAGCCAACCTGCGAGGCCACTGCAAACCTGATCCTCAGGCCTAGCCTATCTGCACACACTCTGCTCTGGTTTTTATTCTGGGACTGTCTGTCCAAGCACACAGGTCACAACACAGAGCACTGCTGATCCAGCCTGGAAGGGCCTGAAGGGTCTGTGTGACAGCTGCACAACAGCTGGCAGTGTTTAAGGGCAACAACACAACCTTTGGTTTCAGCACTTATACTGTAGAGTTTAAGATGCAAAGAGACTTCCAGCCCTTGCTGCCCAACAATCTAGCTCTCTTCAGAAAAGAATTTAGGTGAAGAACATACTTAAATTATTTCAATCAAAGAAAGCTGAGAAATGAGATAATGGAACCAATACTTACCTACTGAATTCACTTTATCTAAGAGTGAGATCAGCTGCCTAGCTTAGGCAAGGTACTAATGATCATTTTCATTAGAAGGGGTCACCACAAGAATACAAGATGACAGAATTGACTCCTATTGCTCCTCCAGCCAAAGGTCCAAATTGAGGAAAATGCATTTTTTTAACCTTAAAAAAGAAAAGCTGTACAAGAACTAGAATGAATGAAGTCTGTGAAGAGCCTCCACAGGAACAGTACATCCAGGAACAGAACAAGTGCCTGCACAGGGGAACCTGACAGACATTAATCCCTCCAAAACCTCAGTTCCTTATTCTGTGGCAACAAAGACAACTCTACAGTCAAAAACAGATGTCCCACAATTTCCACACTGACACTGTAAAACAAGAACTTTCTCCAACCTCAAAGGAGCTGAACCAGCTCCTCTTCCCTGACTTAGAACACGATTGACTGCAAGAGGGCAACCAGCAGCTGTTCCCACAACAGTCCAAGAACAAGACACGAGAATCTCCACAGAAGTTCTGGAGAACAGAGTTACTGTGAAGCCCTGTGAGCTCCAACAGGCAGAATCACCCACTAGAAGTCCTGGAGCTGAAAGGATCAGATGGTGACACCCAGCAGGACTTGGGGATAACTGAACAGATTAACTAGTAAGAAATTTGAGTGTCTGAAGTTCTGAAAAGCATGGAAGTCACAGATAAAATGGCACGGATCATGAATGGAACTAGATCCTCTCTTTGAATGAAATTCAGAATATTTATGTTAAAAACCCCCAGATGAGAATACTGTAAACCACTGACATTTAATTATCTTATTTTGGTCATATAGAACATGGAAATGCCATTAATCCTTTAATTATTGAAGAAATAAAATTTGTTGTGTTTAAATTGAGCAATCTAGGACTTTCCAGGTATTTTGCTATTTTCCCTTGTAAAAACATACTCTAAATTTTTTTGATTAGGAAGAGGGCCATGTCCAGTGAAAGCTAACAACTTTTAGAAAGCTAGAACTAGGGTGATTCTGGAAAAAGATTAGACAAAGTACTGATGCCTATGAAGACTGTACAGACTATTGAGATATACAGCTGGGAAAAAAAAACCAACCCCTCTCATCTGTGTTAGTCCAAACTGGAGAGGAATAAAGCCTAAGTTAAACAGCAATTACAGGTTGCAGATCTATCTTTCACCTACAATGTCCTACAGAATGGCTTGAAGATGAAAGGAATGGGATTGCAGTGAGCACACGAAACCCAGAGCTCCCCAGAGTGCTCCTGCTCAGAGCAGGACAGAGCACTGCTGCCGCTCCATTCCAGAATGGATGATGGGCTGACCCAGGGAGAGCCATCAGACTTCTTTTTAGATTTGTGTATATTGGAGGAAGACAGATGATAATTTCTAATCACATCAGAGCAAATGTAATTTTTCCCATCAGAAGGCGCTGGCTTACGTTCTGCCACGGTGTAGAGCAGGTTCTGAGGCAGGGGAGGAGGCAGCCGGGCTCCCACGGGCGCCAGGCTGGGCACCGCGCTCGTCCCCGGCTGCTCGCGGCTGTTCAGCAGGCTGGACTGGCTCAAGGGAGGTCCTGCAAAGACAGCACAGAACAGGTCAACAGATCACACAGGACAGCTCAAAACCATTCACTGCTGTGTTCGTGCACTGCTTTGAGCAAGGTCAGGGCTGTAAGCATGTCCAGTCCCACTGCAGTAACAGTAAACTGAGAAGCCTGTCCAGGTAAGCTGCTCTGGCTCCAACACATTTTCTCTTTCTCAGGAGAGACAAAGCATTAAGGGAAAACAAAAAAGTGTCTTTTCTTCCCCAGTGGTTTGCTAGAGCTAGAGATGCCTTAACCACAGCAGCTCCTCCCTCGGCTCTAGCATGGAGAGCCAAGGCTTGCTCAGAGCAAGAGATCACATCAGCAGCATTTAGATTGCAGCTCTCTACCTGGTTGTGCTCGGGTTCCCTGATGTACACAGACATCCCTACTGACTGTGTCATCAAAAAGGACCCCAAGTGACACTACAGCCCATCCTGAGCACTGTCCATTCTCTCACAGTAAGTCAATTCCACTACCTAAAGGGCTCAGGAAAAGTTCAGGGTTAATCCTGTATCAAATTATTCCTCATCCCACAATTGCTGATATTGGACACAATTATCACAGCATTTATTTTGTCCCTGGAACAGACAGCACTGAAACAGAATAAGCATGCCCCTAACATGCTATTTCTTATATAGAGTTTATAAGGTGCAGTAAGATAACACAAAAGGCTCAAACTCTCAGATCACTGCTGAGCTAAGAAAGATCTTAAATGTGTCAATAATGTATTGCTTTCTAGTGGTAGATTATGTAGCACCAACACTGGAGCTTTATGAGAATCTCTAGGAGAGTGAATTGCAACATTTTTGGCATTATAGCAGAAAAACCCCTGGCTAGAAAGCGTCAGTGATTAATCCAATCACTGCCAGCTACCAGTGATGTGAGCTGAGAGATCCCCAACTCCACTCCCTGCCCGATTTCATTGGGTTTGGTGCTAGGAACACCACGGTCCGACACCACAGTTTCACACCACGGTTGAACAGCGTGGTCCGACACCACGGTCCGACACCGCGGTTTCACACCATGGTTGAACAGCATGGTCCGACACCACGGTCCGACACCACAGTCCGACACCACGGTATGACATTGAGGTTGGACACCGCGGTTAAACACCGCGGTTAAACACCGCGGTTTGACACCACAGTCCGACACCGCGGTTTCACACCATGGTTGAACACCACGGTCCGACACCACAGTTTCACACCACGGTATGACATCGAGGTTGGACACCGCGGTTAAACACCGCGGTTTGACACCACGGTCCGACACCGCGGTTGAACAGCACGGTTTGACACCACGGTCCGACACTGCAGTTTCACACCATAGTTGAACACCACGGTTTCACACCACGGTTGAACAGCATGGTTGAACACTGCGGTTGAACACCGCGGTTTGACACCACGGTTGAATACCACGGTATGACATCGAGGTTGGACACCGCGGTTGAACGCGGTATGACACCGCGGTCCGACACTGCAGTTTCACACCATAGTTGAACACCACGGTCCGACACCGCGGTTCTCCAGCGGAACGTCGGGAATTCGGGCACTGCAGTGACCAGCACACAGCAGCTCAGCCCCGGCGACTCACGCGGGACGGGCAGCACCACGGGCGGCGGCGGCTGCGCGTGTGGCTGCGGCACCGGGAGCCGCAGGCCCCGCACCGGCCCCGGCAGCGGCGGCAGCAGCAGCCCTGGAGGTGGCGGCAGCCCCGGCGGCGGCGGCGGGAACGGGATCATGCTGGGCAAGGAAACCTCGTCCACCACCAGAGGGTCGTTGCCGTGGTCAAACTGGCACAGGTCGCCGAGCACGCAATAGCCTCGCTCTGCAAAACAGGACATGTCACCTCACAACACAGCGGGTCTCAGCCATTGTAACATTGCAGGTTTTCATGGAATTTCTTACTAAAGAAAACACGCACCCACTGATACGTTATTATACTGTAAGGTAAGGTTTCACACAATTATTCAAATTAGAACAAACCAAAATAAAATCATACGAACTTACACACATTCATCAAAAAAGCTGTAGAAAAAGTAGTCTGAAGTGCTGTGGTTTATTTTAAACACACACACCACAATCTGCAGCAGGAGCGCCAGTGGTTGAGGTTTGTCTAGCACATAGAGAACTGTGAAAAAATTCCATATGTTCTTATCCAGCAACTGCCACAGCACAGCAAACTGCATCCAGTAAGACTAGGTATTTCCCCAGTACAATAAAGGTCATCTCGTTAAAAAAAAAAATAGAAAATCACAAACATTGAAATAAGGCACAAAACTGAAAACTAAGGAACAGTTACCGTCATAATCCTGACATCTTCTTTTAGGAGGAGGGTTTCTGCCAAATGAACTGGGATTGCTGTGATTGTTGAAGTAATTTGACCAGCTCTCTGTGGTGCTTTCAAGGTGGTGCGCAGGTGCAACTACAGTTACAGCAGTGGGAATAGCTTGTGCAGAGGAATACTGCTCAGAGGATTTACTGGGAGATGCAGACACCGGATTATATGAGCCTTCAACATCATTTTTTTCACTCTTGTATTTTGATCTCTCTCTCTCTCGATGCTCTGTTTAAAAAAAAATAAAGCTGAGTAAAGCCTTCATGTATTGCTCTGTACATCAGAGACACGAGCAAGAGATAATAACACATTCCCTGAAATACTCAGCGTTCTGCACATTGAACTGTTCTTGAAGGAGCTCAGTCTTACTAATGGAGTAATAACTAAATATAACATAAATAGGAGTTTAACTTCAGAAACATCAAAGTTTTCTTTGCAAAACGCACATTTTACTACTCTACTAATTTCTTTCTGGTTTACAGCTCTCTTTTAAAGAAGAAAGAAGGGCAAAAGCCTGAAACAACAAACCTACCTCTGCCCTTAACTAACGCGGTCTCAAGGTGCGTGGAATGCTGTAATCTGTGCCACTTACTTTTCCGACAGACCTGACCTAGCCCTAAAAGAACAATCATATGGTAACCACCTGCAACTGCAAAGAAGCCTTCTCTAAAAATACACAGTAACAAGATGAAAGAATGAAACACTGCTTTGAAAAAAATTCAGTCCTTAGGAGGAAAAACAAATAAAATCAACAGCTTTGTCAGAACACACAGAACAAAAATGAGAGCTACTGATATCCACAGGAATACACCTGTGGATAAATTAAGAGGTTAGCAAAGAAGAAAACAAACCCCTTAATTGCTCTACTCTGAAGAACAGCATCTTAATAATTTCAAGACCACAAAGCTATCATAATTTGCTCCTTCTCAAGGGCACCTCCTGCCTGCTGGAGTCCTCAGGACACAGCAGTGGCCCTGTCCCTGCAGCAGGATGCTCCCCTGCAGCAGTGGCCCCGTCCCTGCAGCAGTGGCCCTGGCCCTGCAGCAGGATGCTGGCCCTGGCCCTGCAGCAGCCCGCCCTGGCCCTGCAGCAGGATGCTGGCCCTGGCCCTGCAGCAGGATGCTGGCCCTGGCCCTGCAGCAGCCCGCCCTGTCCCTGTCCCCAGAGCACTGGCCCTGTCCCCGCAGCACCGGCCCTGTCCCCGCAGCAGGATGCTGGCCCTGTCCCTGCAGCACTGGCCCTGTCCCCGCAGCAGGATGCCCTGGCCCTGTCCCCGCAGCACTGGCCCTGTCTCCGCAGCAGGATGCCCTGGCCCTGTCCCCGCAGCACTGGCCCTGTCCCCGCAGCAGGATGCTGTCCCTGTCCCTGCAGCACTGTCCCTGTCCCCGCAGCAGGATGCCCTGTCCCTGTCCCCGCAGCAGCCCCGCACTCACCGCTCCGGCTCCCGTCGCGGTCCTTGCTGCGGCCCCGGCTGCGGCTGCGGCTCCGGCTCACCCCGCGGCTCTTGCTGCGGCTCTTGCTCCTGCCCCGGCGCCAGCCCGACTTCTCCCTGTACAAGTCACTCCTGTCATAGTACCTGTCATAGTCCCTCCACTTCCCGTCATCCCGCTTCTTCTCTCGGGATCTAGGAGACAGAAACAGATCGAATCAGTGAAAAGAAAACAAAACTAAAATAGAGCCTTGCAACACACAAAGATACTGTCCATCCTTCCCATCAATCTGGGCAGCGAAACACTGCAGTCAGAATTTCACAAATTACACAGAGCAGTACAGGATCTTAAAGCTGATTCACTGGTCTGTAGGAAGCAGGAATAGGACTTGGCAAGGTGAGACAGTCATGATGCTCAAACCAGAACAGGCTTTAGAAGCGATGCTGACATGGTGTGAACAACTGCCTCCAGACCCTAAGACCCCAAGAATATTCTTCATTTATATAATAAGGGGAACAATGGAACTGGTGGCATTCCTAGGAATTGTAATTTGAAGAATATGATCACTTTTTTGCAAGAGGGCAACTTCTTGTGGAGGCTCCTCATGCACACGATCAGCATAGGCACAATGTATCACTCAAACGAAGGAGAAAATCCCTATTTTTCACGAAAATCACTACCTACAAGGTGAAAAACCACAAAGATTGACAGCAAATACAGAAAAATTTCTTAATATTGTGGCTCAAAGCTAACCTTTGCTCACTGGAGTCTCCACGGCTCCTCTGGGGACTGGAATACTTCTTCTTCCTGCTCTCCCGCTCTTCTTCAACAGACTCTTGAAAATTCTGTTTAACACACAACTACCAAACAAGGATAAATATCACTCTTGTAATGAAGAACATGACACCAAAATGTAGTTCAAGGTACAGACAGCATCCCAAAGAGAACAACATCCAAGTATTACTTGCCCAGAGTACTGAAGCACTACAAGTAATCAAGCCCTAGAGTCTGTTGAAGGGTTTGGTCTCAACACTTTTTTCTGCAGAAGAGATGCCCCTAAATAAAAGCACTTTGATGTTTTGTTTCTAAACAAGACTCATGAAATACAAGATCTCTCTCCACTGTACTGCCTTATTTAGCATAAGCAATTCTACAAGTGAGGTATTTCCTGAACCTTTAAACAAAGTCTGGAGTCACCTCCCCAGGCAGGGAAGTCACTGGCTGACATTTCAAATAACTGCTTCAAGGCCAAAACCTGCTCCCATGGTGGAACTGGTCACATTTCTTGCTGGCCTCCACCACAGCAGGTTCAGAAGTCTGTCAGCTGTACCACTACTGCAAACCACTGACCCATTCTGCACTTCTGCTGCCATTTCACACTGCTGACAAGTTACAGTAAATTTTGGTGGAAAAAGTCGACATGCACTAATCTTTAAAAGACCTTTCTTTCAGCTGAAATCAAAAGGAAGGCTTCCTGCATCCCTGTAAAACAGGATTATCTGGGGAGAACTGGCAGGAATCCTCAAGACTTGGCTTGCCAGGGCTCTGGAGAGCTCCAGCTGCAGTCCTGCTCGCAGCACAAGGTGCATCCCAAGGCTCCTGGGGTCCCCTCCAGCCCTGACCTCACTGTGATCCCATGTGGGGTTTATTTTGTGGCCTCCATGTGCAGGAATCACACCAGACACTGAGCTTCATGACACATCCTGCAGGCCTTGCTGATGTGAAAGTGACTAATTAATGTCCTGAATTCTCCAATGCTGTCCCATAAAGCTGTCCTAGATATCTGCTTTTGCTTATTGCCACTGCCCTCCAGCCCCCCAAACCTCCTCTGCCCCCACCAGAGCACTGGCAAGTCAATGGACGGTGGTTCTGCAGGACTTTCTGTAAACTATGACAGTATTTGGGAACAGAGGGAAAAGCTCTTACAGGGAAGGTCTTGTTCAAATTACAAACTGCCACATGAGCAAAGCTACTTCCATAAACTGTCCTAACTCTGTGCCACATCCTCAGGTAAAAAAGGACATCAGAAAAGAGGAAAAAAAGTAAAAATCAACCTTAATTTAAATCACCTGATGAACCACATTAGGGTAAATAAGGACCCGCATCTGTTTGGGCTGACCTGGGTTTGGCTGACTGACAATTACTTGTCAATTATTTGTCACCTTCTCTCAAAAATCTGTTTGCTTTCAATTTTGCCAAAAGAACTTAAAATCAAGGTAAAATAGAAAATAGTTGGGTGACTTTCCAAAGTAATTATTCTAATACAGAGGCTGACATGTTTCAATGATTTTAAGCATCACAGAACACATTTTAAGTAATTTTCTTTCCTCACAGAACATACAAAATTGGAAATGTTTTGGAATGCTTTTGCTGCTTCTCCCTCTCAAACCCTGCCAAGTGATTATCCACTGGTATTGCCAGAGCTGTGAATAGGATTTCTCAGTGCTTGATGGAAGGCAGACTCTGCAAAGGGATGTAAAATGCTCTTGTCTGAACAGTCACTTTCCATGGTTCTTTGGACACAGAGATACTTAGTCACAACACAGTATATTTTTCTGTCACATTTTGCCTCACAAATGTAGGAGTGCTAATTTGAAAAGAAAAGGCAGACAGAATAAATAACATTACCTCCTCCTTGACTTCTTCTTTCTCTTGCCCTGCAGGCTTTGCCTCTGCCTTTGTGGGCTCGGCAGAAGGAAGGTAACTCTTGGTGTACAGACTTTCAAAAAGTTTATCTACAAACCCTGAAGTTTCTGAGGATACAGAACACAAGAACACTCTGTTACATATGCATTTCAGTGCATGCTTACATTTACCAGAGAAGACCCTGAAAACAGTCAGCCAGGTGGGCTGCCTGCAGCAGCAGCACCTCAGATTAATGAGCATTAGCTCCACTGAAGGAGCTGGAATTACACCTGTGGCACTTGAGGCTGCTCATTTAGAGAAAGGAACTGCTCAGGAATACCACAGACAGGAACAGAGACTTCTCCTGCTCTAAGGGGCAGGTGATTGGAGCCTGTGACCAAGAAACAAGTCCACAGCTATCCACAAGTTCCATCAGCTACACTCAGCAGCCTCTTCAGGGCAATTTTTATGGGAGTAAATAATTCTCAACACCCGCATCAGCAGTTCAACATCACAAGAAATGCACAATAGCCTTCCCAGTGAGTGTCAGACTTTCAGGTGTTTAAATCCTTAACTACAAAGCAAACTGCCACATGTGAAGCTCCCAGCAGTCTGAAGGATTAACACAGACCAGGTTTTCAAAAGTCACCAAACACCTGTCAGAGAAGCTTCTGGCAACATGGCTGACACTCTAAATTAAATTGCTTTTATTTAGGAACACTTCCTCCCACCCACTGTGAAAAGTCCAAGTTACACAACTTCATCTTACGATTATTACTTTTTTAACCACAAGATCTTCATTCCTCCAAACTCTGTAGGAAATATTGACGGCTAGAAGGATTTTGAAGGCAGCAATGGTGCATCTCCCTCCCTCCTCCCCCAGCCAGCCGTGGCCACCACACCTTTCTGCAGGAAGACATCCAGCTGGTCAGCACAGAAAGCTTTCAGCTCCTTCTCGGGCTTGTCCTTCTTCACTAACGCCACCACATAGTTGGCCAAGGCAGAGGGGTCTGCGTCACATCTGGAGAGGGAGAGAGGGGGAGAGAGGGGGAGCTGTGCTGGGCTGCTGCAGGATGTGACCTGGGGCACGGTCACTGCAGAGCCCCAGAGCTCCTGCAACACCCCCGGGCTGCCGGGCTCACACCCAGCACCAGCACGGCTGTACCGCTGCACGGCTGCACAGGTGCATGGCTGCACAGCTGCTGCACAGCTCCATGGCTGCACGGCTGCTGCACGGCTGCTGCACAGCTCCATGGCTGCACGGCTGCTGCACAGGTGTACGGCTGCACTGCTGCTGCACGGCTGCACAGCTCCATGGCCGCACTGCTGCACAGGTGCATGGCTGCACGGATGCTGCACAGCTCC
>JAOTBB010001611.1:114516-145128 GCA_025629985.1 Chamaetylas fuelleborni | reverse complement strand
CTGCACGGCTGCTGCACAGGTGTACGGCTGCACTGCTGCTGCACGGCTGCACAGGTGTATGGCTGCACTGCTGCACAACTCCATGGCTGTATGGCTGCTGCACGGCTGCTGCACAGGTCAACGGCTGCACTGCTGCATGGCTGCACAGGTGTACGGCTGCACTGCTGCACAGCAGGTGCACGGGTGCACGGCTGCTGCACAACTCCATGGCTGCACTGCTGCACAGCTCCATGGCTGCACGGAGCCAGCAAAGGGCTCCCTGCAACCACAGCCCAGTATTTTAATTGCCTGTGAACCCCTCAGCTGCACCTGACAAAGGGCCCCTTCTCTGCCCTGCTGAGGGAAAAGCACCTCTCTTTTGCCCAGACAGAGCCACTGGTGCTGAACCTCCTCTCGGCCCAGCAGGCACACCTCTCATGGCTCTACAGGAACAGCAGAGCACTGCGGGGCCAGGGAAGGCACTGCACAAGAACTGAGGATTAAACTGCGTTTAAAAATTAAAATATTGTTATAAAGGAGTTCAGAAAACGTCACAGAGGTCACACAGACATGTTCTGCACAGCTTCAGTAGCTGTCCTGATGTGCTGGGGTTTCCTCCTCAAGGATACTTCCATGCCACATTTCACAGTAACCTGTCAATGCTGGTAGAACACCTAAAGGGGAGCAATTACTGACCCAGGTTCTCTCCTCACGCTCCCTCACCTGTGTCTGGCTCCACAAAGACCAAAGACACCAACTTTGTGCAGTGACCCTTAACCATTAATCTTTAAACAGGATATTGCTTTAGATGTCATTATTGAGCTGCTAGGAACACCCCAGGTATGAAACAGAGTAACAGTGTGACTAAGGGACACCTCCTCATTTGGCCTTTCAAAGGGTACAGGTGCCAAATATCAGCTGGGGGCAGAAACCTAAAATACTCAGAAGTTTTGCTTTTTTTTTTTTTAAATTAAAATTTAAAGAGATTATTGTGTGTTTTCTGAGAACAGTAACTCTGGAAACATAAAGAAAAATTCTGGAGCATATATACCTCAAAATAACCTCAAGTAAGAAAATGACCCAGAAAACAAGCAAAAGGCAAAAAGCCAAGCAGAGGGCAACAGGTGCTGGAAATAAAAATCCTCAATGAGCAGCAATCGAGCAGCTCTGCTCTCATATAGCCTCCAACAACATCCAACCTCCACTGAAAGCCAGGGTAAATGGAGCAATTAGGAACAAAGAAACCACAAATTGACAGATTTTACAATTCTTATACACACATAGAAATAACCTGTATGTGATGCATACACTGTGTGTGATGTTCTGGGGCCCTCACCCACTGACCATAAATCTTCAATTTCAAATAGAGGAGACTATCCCTCACTTCACAACCATCACCCTTCCTTCCTCCAGATGCCAGTCCCTCCCAAGCACCCCATCCCATCCCAGAGTACAGGAGCACACAGGTGAGTGCACTCCTCCAGGTAAGCCAGCCTGTGCTGTCACTCTCATGCCACTACAGAGTCCCTGACCAATTCCTTGATTTTCTGCCTCTCATTCCACAGGGCAGCTCAAACTCCAAAGGAATGCTGGACACCGACTGGAGCTGGCAGGGAAAGTGCAGGAGCAGGAGTCATGCTCCAGTCTAGAGATTTTCAGCAGGGTTTGACCAAAAACCAGAGAAACACAATTGTAACAAGGGGAAGAGAAAATGGTGAAGAACTGCCAAAAGCCCAATACTTAATGACGGCAATTGAGCAGACCTAAGGGCTACTAAACACTTCCCCCAGGCCCTGGCTGTATTTCACAGGAGAGCTCAGCCTGGCCAGGCACTCAGCAGCAGCTTCCCCCGTGAGACCCGCCAGCCCTGCTGTGCCTGCAGCACCAGCACCAGCTGTGCTGCCCAGAGCTGGGCACCAGCACAAACCCAGCACCACTCTGCAGCCAGGACGAGCTACCAGAACCCACAAAATGCACAATGTGACCTGGATCCACGCTGACTGCATCCCAGTCCCACTGCCACTGTAATAAGCAGCAGGATATAAGTGCAGAGTTCCCCCAGTTTCATCCATCCCAGTCCCACTGCCACTGTAAGCACAGCAGGATGGAAATTCAGAGTTCCCCCAGTTTCATCCACCCCAGTCCTACTGCCACTGTAAGTGCAGCAGGATGGAAATTCAGAGTTCCCCCAGTTTCATCCATCCCAGTCCCACTGCCACTGTAGGCACAGCAGGATGGAAATTCAGAGTTCCCACAGTTTCACTGCTATTCCCGGTTTTCTCAGCTCCTGCAGCAGCCCCTGGCCCTGCTCCGAGGTGACAGAGCTGGGACTGAAGTCTGGGACAGCAGTTGGAAGCACACAGGATCACAAAGCCCGGAAAAGAGCTCCCAGACCGCCAAACTCGATCTGTGCCTGATGCCACCTTGTCACCCAGCCTGAGCACTGAGCGCCACGTGAGCCCTTCCTTGGGCACCTCCAGGTGTGAGACTCCAAACCTCCCTGCCGATGCCTGAGCACCTTTTCCATTAAGCAATTCTTCTGCTGTCCACCCTGATCTCCCCTGCCCACCCTGAGCCGTGCCCTCTCCTCCCGTCCCTGTCCCTGCTCCCAGAGCCCGACCCCCCGGCTGTCCCCTCCTGTTAGGGAGTTGTGCAGAGCCAGAAATTCCCCGAGCCTCCTTTTCTCCAGGCTGAGCCCCTTTCCCAGCTGCTCCCCACCAGCCCTGTGCTCCAAACCCTCTCCAGCTCCGCTGCCCGCTATAGCACGGAGGGCCCCGGCACCCCGGGCCGGGCAGTCCCGCACTCCGGGCGCGCCGGGCCCGGGCCGGGGCAGGGCCCTAACGCCTGGGCCGGGCCCGGCCGCGGGCAGCGCCGTGCCCCGCTCCGCCCGGCCGCCCGCCCGCACTCACATGGGCTCCAGCAGCTTGGCCAGCCAGGACTTGAGCGCGTCGACGCTCTCGATGATCATGGTGGCCCCGCGCCGCCCGCTCACAGCTACACCGCCGCCATCGCCGCGACCTGCCCGGCACCGCCCGCAGCGCAGCCTGCTGGGCATGGCCGGGGCGGGGCCGCGCCGCCGCCGCCAATCAGAGAGCGCCGCTCCGCGCTGCCAGCCAATGGCGGCCGCGCAGAGCCCGAGCCCAGGGTCAGAGAGAACCAGCAAGTTCGGTAGAGCGAGCACATGAACCCGCGGCGACATCTTGGGGGGGAGCTCTTAAAGGGCCAGCGTGCCGGCGGGCCCGCACCCCGGACGGGCACAGCGGGCTCTTTTCCCCGTCCCCAGCCGAGACAAGCGGCCGCAGCCACCGCTCCGTTCGCTCTCCCTTCCGCGCTCCTTCTCTCCCCTCCCTTCACGCCAAGGAGGGCCTGGTGTCCCCCCGGCCGCTGTCTTGGTACGGCCCGGGCTCCCCCGCGGGCTGCCGCTTTGGCACGGCCCGCGCGGCCCCGTCAGGCGCAGCAATATGGCGGTGAGTGCGGCGGGCGGGCCGGTCGGCTCCGGGTCCGGCTCTGGCTCGGGTCTCCCGGCGGCTCCTCGCTTCTCCTCAGGGTCGCTCCTCGGTCTCCGGGCAGAGGGTCCCACAGCGGCGTGTGCCGGGCCTTTGCCCAAGGGCTGCGGCCCCTTGGTGAAAAGGTCTTGGGATTGTCTGGTTTCGATGGGAGAAAGCTAAATCCGCAGCCTTTATGAGTGCAGAATGTGTCTGTGATGCGGGTATCCTTTAACAATTCTTGTGTGTTATATGGTGAAAGAATGAGATCTTTAGTACTTGCCGTATGTTATGTGATAAAAGAACGAGAGGAAGGGCTGGGGACACTGCTGTAATTAAAATCGCTCGGAATGCTTTACCTGACGGAACGCTTTCCCTGAACCCCAGTCCGGGGTGTTTCCGGGCACAGGGAGTGCTGTGCCCACCTTATGTACGTCAGGAGGAGGATGCATCGCATGGATTTATGGAGAGTGGAATAAAACCAGAATTCTATGGGTGTTTTCACTTACCACTTATATCCCCTTCTACCTCCCCAGCTCAGAGCTCTCCGAGTTTGTTCCTTATTGGAAGACGGCCAGTGTGTGTGTGTGTGTGTGTATCTTGGCTGCTGTAGAGTCCTTTGCCGTGGAGAAGGGCTGTTAACGCTTTCCTTACAGATCTTAGGCCCAGTTTCAGCAGGCTGATCTCAGGACTAGGCTGCAGAGTCACACTGCTGCTCTGAGCTGTTGCTGCAGTGCTTGCCCTGACCCATGGAGATCAGGAGTGCTCTGTGGTAGGTTACAGCTCTGTTATTTCTTGCCCTGTTCAGCCAGACTCCTCTTCCTTTCCCTGTTGAACAGGAGCGTAAAGGGACAGCGAAAGTGGATTTCCTGAAGAAGATTGAAAGAGAAGTCCAGCAGAAGTGGGACCATGATCGAGTGTTTGAGATCAACGCTGCAGACAGGAGGGACCAGAGGAGGTATTGTTGTACTCGGTTTTTTACTGCTTGAAATGTCTTTTCATTCAAAATCTGGTGGGGGGAAAAGTGTCCCCTTTGTAGTGAGCAGTATTCATGGCTCAGCTGCAGGGACTTGCTCACACCTTGTTGATGTTTCTGTAGCTGATGACATGAAGCAGCTGAGTACGTGTGTGGCTGAGTTCCAGTGGGATGAGAGAAGCTTTTTCATTCCCTGGCAGTGTCACTACCCTCTGTGGTCTGAAAACCAGCTTCTCTTTGGTGCCTTGTGCTGTTTGATGTGGAGGGGGTTCCTCAGTGTGCTGCCTGAGCCCTCAGCACTGGGAGATTTCCCTTTGAGGAAAGGTGTCCTGCTCTGCCTCACAGTCACAGCAGTGTCACACAAATTCCTGTGCCTGGCTGCAGCCCAGCCTCTTGTACTTCTGTGGAACTGGAGGAAGGCCAGGCCTAGGGAGGTCCTGGGTATGGGGACAGTGGATGAGCCACCTTGGTCACCACTGGCTGCAGCCCCAGAGGGGATGGAGCAGAGCTGTGGGCAGGCAGAGCCTTTCACAGTGCAGAGAGAGCTCTGCACTCTTGGGGGAGACCATATGGCTCTTGCTTTTATTTCTGCCCCAGAGTAAACCCTGAGAGACTTGTTTATCCTCTGGGAATGCATAGCATGCTTGGAAACAGTTCCTCTGGAGCTGGTGGGATCCATGCTCTTCTCAGGTGTGCAGAGCCTGCCTGGGCGAATGGCATGAATCCTGTGGGAAGGTCTCTGACTGCAAAAGCAGTGACCTTGGCAGTGTGAGATTAATCTTTGGTGTGTGGGAAAGTCAGACTAAACCAAGATAAATAACTGAAGTGGTGTAACAGGTGGCAGGTTCTTAAATTGTAGATTTTGTGAGCAAACAAAGACTTGGCCTTTATTCCTGCATGTTAATGGGTGGAGGGAGTGTGTGAAGGAAGAGACAAGGTGTGAAGTAGAGTGCAAAGGTAGAGGTAGAAGTGGAGTGTCCTAAATGTAAATATATTTCTAGCTGCTTTGGGAGCTCAGGTTCCAGCACTGTAATATGTCTTTGAAACATCCTGCAACAATAAATGCATGGGAAAGGAGTGATTGCTTGCAATGTGCCCTTAAAATTTGAACTCGCAGAGTGAGAGATGAAAAAAATGACTTCAAGTCTTTGCTGTAATTAATTTACAGAAGCAGGATTAGAATGTGTTACCTTTGGGAACATGCTATATCTATTTCAATGTTTCTGTGTGATGTCAGTCCTGACACGTTTTGCTTGTTTATTGTCTGATGGTCATTTACAAAGCTAATTACGTGTTTTAATTATCTGATTTTCTTCTCAGCAAAGGGAAGTACTTTGTTACCTTTCCTTACCCCTACATGAACGGCCGCCTGCACCTGGGACACACATTTTCCTTATCGAAATGTGAGGTAAGACTTCTCCTTGAGCAATGCTGATTTTGTAGTTCAGTTTTGAGCTAACAGGATGCCGCGTCAATTCCTTTATAGTCTTAGTAATGACTTATTAAACTCTCCTTTTTTTCCCCACATTTTCAGTAGGAATATTGCTAGCTGAAGGGAAATTCCATTAATGTAATTTTTAGTCTGATGAGATAGGGCTGCAGGTGTTTCCCCTGTTTGTTCTTTGAAACATTTTTAGGAGATACTGCTGAACGGCTCAACTTTCACAAGAGACCTGTCCCTTTGGTTTGTGCTTGCTGTGCCCTGTGTGGGAGCAGGTTTTGGTGCTGGGGTGGGATGCCACCCATGGGTGTCTGTCTGGTGGAGCCAGCCTGGCAGACCCGTGTGTGCAGGCACAGGGCAGGCCTGGAAACAAACTCCTGTTCACCTTGCTGCCAGAGCTCCTCCCCAGCTGTGCCAGCTGCCAGTGGCTGCAGTGAGAGGAGGAGTCCCCCTGTGTTTGAGCAGGTGCTGGCTCAGCTGGGGCTCTTCCAGCTGTTCCATTTTCCCTTCTGTAGTTCGCAGTCGGGTACCAGAGGCTGAAGGGGAAGAGCTGCCTGTTTCCCTTTGGGCTGCACTGCACAGGGATGCCCATCAAGGTGAGAGTTTTGCAGTTGTTTGGGGCTGTTTCTGATAGGATTTTTATCCCTAAGGCTGCCTTGCTTACTGTCCATCCCCAACATCATTAATTTATTTAAAAACTCACCAAGACAGTGTGATTTGGAACCTGAATCTGTAATAAACGTGTTGTGCTTGAGCTGTAGCATCACTTTAGAAGATAAAGTGCTGGAAAACTAAATTTTACCTGTTGTATGTTTTCCTTTACAAGAAAACCCTTACAGTAAACCTCTTCCTGCCTGGAAGGTGTTCTCGAAGTGGCAGGATCCCTTAGGTGTTAATGCAAGGTCCAGAAAAAGTTTAAAGCACGGAATGCAGAATGTTATCAGTAGAACCCAGTCCTTGGCTGTGATTGCAGCCAGTGCCCTGGCTAACACACTCCCAAAAACTCTGTTCAGGCTTGTGCAGATAAGCTGAAAAGAGAAATGGAATTGTATGGTTGCCCACCGGAATTTCCTGATGAGGAGGAGGAAGAGGAAGAAAATTCTGGTAAAAAAGAGGAAGAAATTATCATCAAAGACAAAGCAAAAGGCAAAAAGGTAAAGTTTAAGCTAAGCCTTCCTGGACTGAGAGCTGTGCTTTCCAAACTTCAGTGTGCACATTGTAGGCTTTTCCTCCTTTGGGCTCACAGAAACCTTGACTGATTGTAGCCCTGCTTTCTCAGAGGTAGAGCATGTGTATCCCTGCTCTTCTGGTTATTGTTTTTTAAGTTGGTATCTACCCAGTTTTGTCTAGATAGGCTCAGTGAAACCATCCAAACTATTTTCACTTACCAGTATTTAAATGAGATTTAGGGTTTTGAGAGTATCCCAAAGCAAGGCAAAGAATAAAATCTAGGAAAAGTTTAGAGATGCTCTGTATGTTGTTTATGTGTGATCAGGAGATTGTCCCACCAGAACTGCTGGGTTTGGGGTGCTGGCTGCTCTGCAGGACAGAAGGTGTGACCTTGCCTGGGTCACTGCTGGGGAGAGGCAGGAGATTCTCAAGGGACAGCAGCTGGGACAAGTACCATGGGCAAAGTGACAGCAGCAAAGGTTTTTGGTACAGGGTGCAGGACTTTGCACCTTTCTGTGGTGCAAAATCCCATGGGTTTGAGCAGGGCCTTGACAACAGGCAATTCCTTGCCAGGCTGTTGTGGCAGAGCCTCTGCAGGTGTTCTGGACATCAGCATGCAACAGTTGGGAAGAGGAGGGTTAGGGAATGAGCAGTGAGTACAAGGTATGGTAGAATGGAAACTGTGAATATGAGGTATAGAATGGAAGCTCTAATCAATTACCCTCACTGTTAGAGGGAGGATGTGAGTATATTTATATTAACTTGTGTATCTGGAATCAGAACCCATAACATTAACAGAGCTGAGACAAATTAACAAATGCTCTTGTGACAAGACTGTGGGCTTCTTCCTAATCCCACTTGTTGTTTCAGAGCAAGGCTGCTGCCAAGACTGGCTCTTCCAAATACCAGTGGGGGATCATGAAGTCTTTGGGTCTGTCTGATGAAGAAGTGGTCAGTTTTTCCGAAGCTGAGCACTGGCTGGATTATTTCCCTCCCCTTGCTGTGCAGGATCTGAAGAGCATGGGACTGAAGGTGACTGGGTGCTCCTAACCTCAGTTACACAGGCAGCCATACCTATATTGTTACTGTCTTTGAGTGAGATTTTCTGTGTAATACCAGCATCATTCCAGGAATGTTTCTGATAGTTATGGAATTAGTCATTTAACATTTTAATGGTCTTGGGTGATAATAAATGCTTTTTTATATAGAGCTTGTACCCTGTACAGTGGTCGCAGGTGGAAATGAGTCAAATAAAGACATTATGACCTAGGGTACCCATGTGAGATAACTTGTCTGTAGTCAGTATTGACAGTAATTCTATTTAACATCACATTCTTCTTTCTAAAAGTACTTGTCCTGCTGACAGCAGATTTTTGAAAATGAGGAGAAATAAAGATGATGAAACAAGGCAGTGCTGAAATTCAGCTTGAATGGTTGGTTTAAACTACTACAAAACCTCTGAATTTCTCAGTCAGTGGAAGGACCTCGAGTCTTTGCTATCCCTGCTCTGAGAGAGCAGGCACAGATGTGTGGTTAAGCTTGCACCCTTTATGGGATATGTACTTGTATTGTCTTTTTGGAGAGAAAGCTCTTTTTATTTTTAAAATAATAGGGTGTTGTGAGATTCCTTTGATTTCTTGCTTGTGCTTACTTCCTGGAGCCTCTTGCCCATTTCCAGGTGGACTGGAGGCGTTCCTTCATCACAACAGATGTCAACCCCTACTACGACTCCTTTGTGCGGTGGCACTTCCTGACTCTGAAGGAAAGAAATAAGATTAAGTTTGGCAAACGGTAAGCTGCCACTCAGCTCTCAGTTTTTGGGAGTGTGGATGAGCTCAGCTGTACCAAAGACAGAGCCCTGTGACACATCTCTAGAGTGTGCATTTAACTCAGGTGAAACCAGAATCTCCCGTTGCTGGTGCTCTGCTGTGTTGAAATGTAGTTGTTGTGCCACATGGTGTGTGAGATTTGTCTTCTGAGTTTAGTTTTTCTGTGGGTAGCAACTCCAAGCAAAATGGGTCAATTCTGAAAGCTCTTGGGAAAGCTGAACATTGGCACTGGATACAGATGCACACAAAAATTGAAAATACCACTAAGAGATCTTTTTTTCCCAGAGAGCTGTATTTTTTTTCTTCTTGCTCTGTACACTATTTTACTCACTGCTAAATGAAGATGCACCTTTTTCTAGATACACAATTTATTCCCCTAAAGATGGGCAGCCTTGCATGGATCATGACAGGCAAACAGGAGAGGTAATATTTTTACTTTACACTTTCATGCATTGCTTATGGTCTTAAATACTGAATGGAAAGTACATTGTATGTTGGAGCAAAACATAGTTTGGATGTGCAGAGTCACTGTCTCTCAGCTGTCAGTGCATGTGAAAATTGAATGACCCGCTCTCTTGAGCAGATTTGTCTGGAGCTGTGGATAGTATTTTCCATTGGAGCTGGTTTCTGTGCTTGTTTGGCAGTCTGTGCCAGCAGCATCACTCTGTTGTGTTGTTACCTGTTGATACTAAATAAACTGTTGTTAACTTAGATGCTGCTGAGACCGTGTCTGTGACAAGTAAGTTTTTGGCTGTAGAAGCACAGTACAGCCTCTCTGCAGTCTGCATTTTAGTGAACAGCCTTTCATATGAATGGAAATAGGATTTACTCTGAGGAAATAGTGTTTGGATTAGGTTCCTGCAGAAGAGGATTTATTTTCTTTCCTGCTCAAGTGAATTGCATTTATTGATTGTTGCATTGTTTGTGGGAATTGTAGGGTGTTGGGCCTCAAGAATACACGCTGATAAAAATGAAGGTGTTGGATCCTTACCCTGCAAAACTGAGGTAGGTCTTGATTTTTTAGTGGCAGATGGGCTCTGTCTCCTGGCCAGAACTGACCATTGAATTAAACAGTCTGTTTTGCCTAATGCAAAATTGAATTCCACCTGGTTATTTCCATCACTTCAAAGACCTGGTCAGAATTTTGAGCTGCTCTATTTGCTGTGTGTCTGTGGAACTCAAGATTGTAAATTAAAAAAAAAAAAAGAAGGGAAAGAAAATGGAAAACCACACTGAATGAATGACCCACTTTTGTCTCTTAGGGAGCTTTGCTTGAAAGTTGATGTTAGTTTAAAAGCATGTTCTGTATGCTTGGAATGATGCTGTTTTGGTAACTTATCCAGTACATTTTCCCCCCAGTGGCTTGAGAGGAAAGAACATCTTCCTGGTGGCTGCCACGCTGAGGCCAGAGACCATGTTTGGCCAGACCAACTGCTGGCTGCGGCCAGACATGAAGTACATTGGCTTTGAGACTGGCACTGGGGACATCTTCATCTGCAGCCAGAGGGCAGCCAGGAACATGTCCTACCAGGGCTTCACCAGGGACAGCGGCGTCCTGCCCGTGGTCAAGGAGCTCATGGGAGAGGTGAGAGCCTGGAGTGCTGCTCTGCTCAGCTGGGCTTGGGCTGGTGCTGGGAAAGGTGCTTCAGATCAGATTGGAGAGAAAATACAGGGGGTGTTCCAGAAACTTTGGAGTGACTGAAATGGTTAGTGATACACAAGGCAAGCAGCAGGCACCTTCCCTGGCCAAGGCACAGCTGCTGCTGGGAGAATGAGCTGCTGCACTTAGCTGGGGACAGATGTTCTGTTCCCTCAGCATGATGTAGTGGAAGGATAGTGTTAAGTAATACTTTTCTGCTTGCTGGGAAGAGTGAATGGAAAGGGAGGGGAAGAAGTAATAGCTAGAAAGGGTTATGTGGAAAAGGCTTTTGTTGGTACTGACATTTTCAGTGCATCTGTGTGAATGAAGCTTTCTTAGCTGAGTAGTGAATGTCAGTGGTTTTGGGATTTGCTGTCCTTGTGTGCTTTGTGTGTCATCAGTGGTGTTTATTCATCCTGATACAAAGCAGCTCCAGATACTTGGGAACAAACTGTCCTTCTGCTTCCTTTCCCAATTCCACATACTAGTAGTTTGAGCTTCTTGGTATTTGGTATTTGGCTTTTCTACCAATAAATAACCTATATCCTGTCTGTAATAGTACCACACATTTTCATATGTACTTCTTCCTTGTCTGTCTGTATGTAAAGATGTATTTAATTTGTCTGTAATGTGTCAGGAAAATTTACAGCAAATGTGAAGGATATTGGCCAGTAGAGCTTACTCTGCTGGGCTGAAAGGCCCTGATTTATGTAATGCTGTTCCTTTGTCCTGCTCAGGAGATTCTGGGTGCTGCACTTTCAGCACCCCTCAGCGCCTACAAGGTCATATATGCCCTGCCCATGCTCACCATCAAGGAGGATAAAGGTAATTCTGCAGCAGAGCCTGTGGGATGGGGACTGGCATTCAGCATGTGGGGACTGATCCTTTCTTCTGTTTACCTTTTCCTCTGCCAAGGAACTGGAGTGGTGACAAGTGTTCCCTCGGACTCTCCAGATGACTTTGCAGCCCTGAGAGACTTGAAAAAGAAGCAGGTCAGTCTGTTAACTGAATTGTTTGTTTCCTTTCCCTAGGGAGGAGGGTCAAAAGTGGATATCCAGTGGGTAAAATGAAACTTGCTTTAATTGGCATTTGGCCATCTCCAACTTGAAATCAAAGCAGTTAAAAATAAATGAAATTTAAACCAACTGGGCTAGGACAGATTTTTTTTTTTTTTTTCATGCGTCAGGTCTGAGTTTTGGACAAGAATCATGTAACTTGTGCTACACTTTAAGGTAGAGAACAGCACCAGTGAAACAGAAATGAATCCCTGTTGTGGAAATGACTTCCAAAAGGGAGATTAAGATTCCCTATGAATTTCAAATGAGACTGAAAGTGGTTGTGTCTAACAGCAGGAGCACATCAGTGTCTGAGCAGCTCTCCCTGGATGCTGAATTTTTGTCCGTTCATTTCAGAGCAATATCAGTTTTTCCCCTTTCAAAAAAAGGTAGACAATTATAGCAAAGAATCACCTGGAAATGAGATGGGGGTTGAGGTCAGGTGTCAGAAATGGTGAGAGGCCAGGGAGGTGGCTTTGTCTGATTTGTAATAAAACATTTTGTATAAAAAAGGCACTGCAAATAGATAACCTTCAAATCTAGGAGACTTCTATCTACTGCTTTTTTTTTTCTTCCCACTTTGAAGGCTCTGAGGGTGAAGTATGGCATCAGAGATGAGATGGTCCTGCCATTTGAGCCGGTGAGTGCACCAGACCTGTCCATCTGCAGCACTCAGCGTGTCTGCTCACTGATGAGAAACGAACCAGGAGCTCTGCTGCCTCTCCCAGAGTTTCTGTATAAGGTCCTTCTCAGCTGACAGAGCTGAACAGCTTCAGGTTTTCATGTTTTCCTGGAGTTACAACATTTGGTCTGTTAAAGGTTGCA
Organism: Chamaetylas fuelleborni; assembly: GCA_025629985.1. NCBI lineage: Eukaryota > Metazoa > Chordata > Aves > Passeriformes > Muscicapidae > Chamaetylas > Chamaetylas fuelleborni. The sequence continues at coordinate 132,729 of JAOTBB010001611.1, read as the reverse complement.
GTCAAGATTTGTTATTCTATTTCTATACTTCAGAGAGAAAGGGAAGTATCAATTTTTATGGGAATTATTGTTTTGGGAAATGGAGTGCATCATTACACTGATAACCTGTTGGTTGATTAAAACTTAGTGCCCTCATGGCTGGATTAGGAGGGTGTCTGTTCAATGCACGAAGCTGAAGTCCCTCACTGTTAGCACAGCCTGGAGGCTGAGGCAGTTTTCATTAGAAAATGAAAATGCGGGTTACAGGTGAAGCCACCCCAGTGTTCTGCTGAACCCTGGGTTCCCCACACCAGCTCCAACCCTGGCCAGCTCGGTGTGGTGCCATGGATACACCTGGGCAGCTCAGCAGTGCCCCTGGGGCTGCCAGAGCTTCTGGGCCAGGAGTGGGATTGCAGCAATCTGTGAGCCCTGTGTCACTTGGGTTAGATGCTGTGTCTGTACAGGTTGTTAGATGTCACCAGGTGCAGGGTGAGCAGTGGGGCAGGAGGGGTTTGACTGCCCTTTGTTAATTCTCAGGTGCCCATCATTGAAATCCCAGACTTTGGCAACCTTTGTGCTCCATTTATCTGTGATGAGCTCAAAATCCAGAGCCAGAATGACAGAGAGAAGCTTGCAGAGGCCAAGGAGAAAGTGTACCTGAAAGGATTCTATGAGGGAGTAAGTAATACAAGATCTTGGTAAGTGCTTTCTTGGTGAGTTTAACTAGGAGAAAAAAAAGGCAGGTAAAGAATTTTTTAAAAAATCTCAAGAAAGAGGGACCATGTCCTTTTTCCCCAGAAAAGTCCCAAAGGACTTTTCATTCAGACTCTTCCTGCAGTAAGGTTCTGCAGTTGGAGAAGTGATGTAGAATTGGAGAAAGTTTCCACTGGTACATGGCTGTGTTCTCTGAGCATTATAACCTGATTTCTGAGCAAGTGATCACCTGGGGAGCTGATCCATTTTGCTGTGAGTATAGATAGGGAAACTGATACGAAATGAGCAAAGAGTTATTGTTTGCAGGTTTTTTGTTTTGCTTTTGGGTTGGTTTTAGTGTTTGTTTTGGTTTGTTTTTCTTCTCCTGTCTTTACCTCAGTAGCTCACCATGTGTATTTCTCAGCTGTTCTTCTGTAAGCAAGCAATAGTTTTTATTTCTGACTCTGCAGTCTATCATCTATGTGGATGCTGATGTGTACAAACTGTTTTTGGGTAAAGATGACTACACAAAATGAAAAACCCAACACCTGTACTCTTATTTTTTGCATGTCAAAGATTGCAGCACCTGCTACTTCCTTATATTGATTTGAACACCTATGGCACCTGTTTCTTGCTAAATTTTGAAAAAAATTATGTCCTGTGACCCATCTTTTATAGGTGATGTTGGTGAGTGAATTCAAGGGACAGAAAGTTCAAGATGTCAAGAAACGCATTCAGAAGCTGATGTTGGATAAGGTATGTGACTGTGCACACAGCTGCTCCTGAATTGTGTGTTTTGTCCTTTTCACAGGGCTGAGCTGCCAGAGAAACCCCTGATGTGGTTCTGCAGCCCTCAGGGTGCTTTGGGTCACTGCAGAGAGGGAGACCTGATGTTCCTGGGCTGGGTGGGCTGAGCAGCTTAGTTAGAGTTCTCTTGTTCCCTGCCTTTTCTATCACCCTCCCTAGGACATATTCTGGTGGTCCAGTTTATTCTTTAATGTAGCTGGGAGGATGCTGGAAGTGTAGGACCTGAACTGCCAGGTCTCTCTCAAGCCAGTGGAGGGGATGTCTGATATGCAAATGCCCCATTGCTGGGCTCTTCTTTCAGAAATTGGAGAGCAGTAAACAAACAGTGATTGTGGTATCCCTCTAATGAGACTCCCTGATGAGGATTGGGAGTGGGAGCATCTTCAAGCATTTAGTCATTATTCCCTTGTTGTTATGGCATTGTTATGTCCAGATTATACTGCATCAGCACTCATGGTGTGTGCAAGTAGCTTTGGAGCTCAGCATCCCATTTTCCTTTGCCTTTCCCCCTCCCTCTGTCCCCCAGAGTTTCCTAGGAGCTGTTTCAATCAGGAGGCACAGTCAGTGGGGAATATTTTGTGCTTGTATCCTCCTTTTCCTCATGCATTCTGTGCAAAGTGCTGTGAGCTGGCACCTTAGAGAAGTTCAGAGTCAAGCCTTGCCTCATTTTACCTGGGGGAAAATACGGAGGCAGAGAGCTGGGCAGTGGGGAGAGCTATGCAGTAAATGCTGTAAACCAGTTTAGAATGGAGGGGATGCTTTTTAGTAAGCTGTCAGGATTTTCAGTACTTTGCTCATGTCAGCTTTCGTTGCCCTTCCAACTCTTAGGGTGAGGCCATGATTTATATGGAGCCCGAGAAACAAGTTGTGTCGAGATCTGCTGATGAGTGTGTCGTGGCCCTTTGTGACCAGTGGTAAGTGAAACAAAGCTGGAGTTGGAAAGTTGCTCCAATTGCACACTACTTCTTGATTGCTTTGTTACAATAGACCTCTCCTGACTGTAGGTATTTGGATTATGGTGAAGCAAGCTGGAAGAAACAGGCATCAGAGTGCTTGCAGCATCTGGAGACGTGAGTTGTGAGCGCGCCTGTGAAGGAGAGTGATTTTGCTGCTCTTGGTGAGGTCTGAGAGGGCTGAAAGTAGTAAGAGCTTCTTTCTTACAGGTTCTGTGAAGAGACTAGGAGAAATTTTGAAGCTACCTTAGGTTGGCTACAAGAGCATGCGTGCTCCAGGACATATGGCTTAGGTAGGCAAAGCATTCCCTTCCCAGCTGGTGCTTTGTAAGGATGGTGCTCCTTGTTTCATTTGGAAGGCTTAAGTGCTATACAACACCCCCAGGAGTGCAGGGAAGTGTGGGAACAGCACTGTCCAACTGATATCTTGGCCCAGCATCCCAGAGAGGGTGTGCTTTGTTGGATCTGCATGGGGCTGGTAATATTTGCACTACTACAGGAGGTCTGTGCAGCATCTTGGTAGCTTTTTGTCTGGGCCATTGATTTGGAAGGGTCCTCGGAAGAGGGAGCTTATACCAGTTCTTGGGCTTTCTCCTCCAATTCTGATTAGTCTTCATCTTGTGTAGCCTGACATGGGACAGCAGCTAGAAGTGCATTATAGCCCACAGTTCTTGAGCTGAGCTGTCAGGAAACAGATTGAAAATCAGCAACTGTTTGCTCTTGAGTAAAACTTTCAAATGCATGATTTAATTTTTAAACCAAATGTTTTTAAAAGCATCAGCATGAGTACTAATGTATATAGATATGTTTATGTGTTCCACTGAGGATGATAAGCTGCTCCTGTGTGTCTGTGTGTGGGTGGGGTGTGCTGGTGGTGCTGACACAGCCTTCCCACCCAGGGACCCGCTTGCCTTGGGATGAGCAGTGGCTCATTGAGTCCCTCTCTGACTCCACCATCTACATGGCCTATTACACCGTGGCTCACCTGCTGCAGGGAGGCAACCTGAGGGGCCAAGGGGAATCTCCTCTGGGCATCAGGTAAGGAGAGGCAGCCACTAAGTTCTCTTGTCTGGAGTTGAAAAAACACTTCAGATTATGCTTTGAATCATCTGCTCTAATTCTGTGTGGTTTATGGACTAATTTCTGGAGTAGTTTGCATATTGGAATGGAAACTCTTCTTACTTGATGCTATAACTAATCTGAAAATCATTTCCAAAGTAAAGATTCTGATTCTTACAGCCAGAAATACCTCTGAGACTGGGCAAGGCTGTCATTTGGGCTCAAACCTCTGTAATTACAGAGAAGCTGTGCACAAGCTGGTCGTGTCTAGAAACAAGCTTTGAAGTGAGCATCCTGGGCCCTGAATTACAGATCTGATGTAATGAAGCATGTGCAATTAGAGTGCTCTCCTGTGCAAGTAGATAACATCTAGCAGCCTTGGAAAATGCTTTTACTGATACTTGCTCTGTGGTGTGAAGGAAAAGGGGGTTTATGGCCCATCCTTTCAGTCACCTTCAGTTACAGTGGATTTGGCCAAACACAAGCCCAGTCATAGCACAGGAATTGAAAGCATAGAGCAAGATTTGCCAGAGCCAAACCAGCAAAGCTGTGCCTGTAGGATTTATTCTGGACTGGTAGTACAGACCATCATCTGAGGTGTTTTTTTTAATGTGTACTGGAAGTATCTGGGGTCCAGAATGCTTTTCCTCTCTGTGTAGCACAGGTCAGAGCCCCTTAGCAGCTGCTAACAATGGCAAACTTCGGCTTGCAAATATTTAATTTGGAATGCATGCAGTGTCTGGTGCACTCTGCTGAAGTTCTGAGAGCCAGGAATAAAAGTCTCTGTAGAAACAAGCAGGATGTGTGTTAGTGCAGCCCTGTGGCCACAGAGCTGTGGGTATCAGTTACATCTCCTCAGTATTTTCCTTCAAAATTGTGCATCCTCCCTCTGGTAATTGGTAAGATGTGTCTTGCAGTAAATGATAATTTAAAATGTTCATTCCATCTGAAGTGAGAAAAGACCACAAATATTTTCCATGTAGGATGTAGCCTTGAACTGTGCAGCAGCTCTTTCCTGTCCTCCTGCTCCTTGACTTCTGGGAAGCCAGAGGGAATGGCTCCATGAGACACACAGTGAGGGGCTCTGTGTTCACCTGAGGCCACAGGGAGTGCTGAGGCTTGGGTGGTGACATTGGGAAAAGAAATTATCAGGTTTCCAGGATATTCAATATTATGCTTTACTTGTTGGTCACTCTTTCTTTATGGGATCTCTATGTTTTATTGGGAAATCTCAAAGGGCAGTTCTGAATTTGTTTCTGACATTGGATTCACTCAGGCAAAGGCCCTGGGCACTCTGTCCTTGTTTACTGATCACATGGGCTGTGCTGTCAGGATGGAGCAGCAGGTTTAAGCTGCCTTATAGGAAGTGCTGTGGAGTGTGAGGAGCTTTTACTGACTGTGCAACGTGGGACTGATTCTGTGCAGGGCCCATCAAATGAGCAAAGAGGTTTGGGATTACATCTTCTTCAAGACAGCTCCGTTCCCTAAGACTGAGATTCCAAAAGAAAAGTTGGACAAGCTGAAGGAGGAGTTTGAATTTTGGTATCCTGTGGATCTCAGAGTTTCTGGCAAAGATCTTGTTCCCAATCACCTGTCGTACTACCTCTACAATCACGTGGCCATGTGGTCAGAGCAGAGGTGAGCTGGGATGTGGTGCAGGTAAAGCTGGAGAGTTTGCAGTTCTGTTACATTTGCTAATGGCCTTTGGACTGTGCAGCATTTAGAATTGTGTTGAGAATGTATTATTTCCTATTGCAGCTTTGATACAATTGTCTATAATAGAAGTTGTTGAAATGGAAGGGGTTTTTACCATTATTTCCCCTGGTTTTTCTGCATTATCTCCTCCTATGGATTTCCCAGTGTTGAGCTGTATTCCTGCACTGGAATTTATGTGACTTTATTATTAAGTCTCCTCAATTCCTTCTCAAGGATGGTTAAAAGAGCCATATATACTCCCATGGGCTGTGCAGGACTGGCTGAGAGTCTTTGCCCATTGCATGATGCTTTTGTGGTGAAGATACTGTTTGCATTCCCTTGAACTTTGCTTTAGGGGTTGTATAAAACTGTATATGGGAAGAGTGGGTTTCTGATGTAAAGATGATTGTGGGTGAGTTAATATCTCCTTCCTTCATGGGTAGAGATGTGGACCCAGCACTGTTGTGTGCTCTTGGGCAGTACCAATCACTGGCCTTTATATTTGAAACATCTGCATAGAGGAAGGTGAGGTAAATGCACTGCAATTGCAGGTGCACTGCTCTCTACCTTGCATTTCAGCAATGATAATCCTTAGCCTTTATGCAGTAGTTCTTTCCATCTTCACAGGCACTCCTTAATATAGTTAAGACAACCCTTGGGTATTTTTTTGAAGATTCCACTTAAGGTGTTTGTCTCAAACTGGCACATAAAATGTTTGTTCCTTTTTTTAGAAAGAGAAAATGTATTTACTTGGCCAAAAGATTTGTGTCTTGTCTTCAAACAGAGAGAAGTGGCCAGTAGCTGTGAGAGCCAATGGACATCTGCTCCTCAATTCTGAAAAGGTATGGTGAGGTTTGTGTGACATGGCTTTTGTGTTGTCAGAATAGGCATTTGCTAGCCAGTCTGGAAACTTGGGATGTAAGCAGGGGAAAGAGTGACATTTCTTCATTAGTGCCCTCCAGCTTTTCATTCTTTGGAGGTAAAGACCTGCCTTGTCTGTGATTCTACGTATCACTTTCTCTTAAATCAGCTCTTGTGTAGTCTCACCAATTTAGTGAAGAGTTCAGTGCATTTCTGTGAAGTTTGAGGGTAATATAGAATATTTATTTAACTAAAGTTTAGCTTTTTAGAGCATTGGAGTAGGTGCAGTGAGAGGAAAAAGTTTGTGCCAATAGCTTGCAAATATGTGCAAGTTCTGACACTGAATTGAATAAAAAGTGCCTGAACCCAGGAATTAGGCCTTGGAGACTGTCTGATATGAATCAAAAAACCCCAAAACAAACTCTGGTGGAGTCCTTAAAAAATCAATACAAGGTGATCTGAAACTGCCAGTTTTAAAGTAGTATTTAAGTTTAATTTAGGGAATTTCTGGGGTTATATTTTGTGGCTGAGTGCATGCAGAGTTCAGTCTGCTTTTGTTGTGAGACCTCATTCAAATTTACCAAAGAGCTTTTTTGCTGTGATTCATGAGAAAATTGTTTGCCCAAACCCTTGTTGGGTCTGTCTTGCTTATCCACCAACACAGGGGATGTGTGAGAAAACAAACACTCTTATCTTTCTTTCAGATGTCTAAATCAACAGGGAACTTCCTCACCCTCACTCAAGCTGTTGACAAGTTTTCTGCAGATGGTGAGTGTGTTCTGACCTGCATCTGATTGTCAGGGATGCCAGAACGACTCAAACGAGTGTTCTGCTCTCAAAGGGGTTTATTGCAGTATTGAATGGCAGTAAATCTGCCACTCAGCACCTGTTCTTGTGGAAATGCTGAGCTCCACTTGGAAGGTTGGGATGTGTGTTAGCACACCTGGTTCAGCCAGGAGTTGCTCCTGGGGCTGAGCCCTGCAGGGGCTGAGCAGCCTGCTGGATCTTTATATGTTCACAAAGAGATCAGAACCCAGGACACACTGCTGGTGTTCCCAAAGGGATCAGAACCCAGGACACACTGCTGGTGTTCCCAAAGGGATCAGAACCCAGGACACACTGCTGCTGTGCATGGGCTGTGTGCATGTCTGTGCCATGCTCCTCCCATGTTCCTGTGTTTTGGGCAGTGACTGTGCTGCTCTCCTGGTCCTGGTGTCTGTCTGGTCCCTTCCCCAGGAGGGCAGTGTTCCTCTTCCAGGGGAAGTGCCTCCTTTGAGGCATCTCTGGCTGGCCAGGCAGTTTGTGACCTGGCTGTGCATTGGTTAGCTCCAGCTGAAGTGAGCTGATGGGTGCAGGAGGCATGGCACTCCGTGGGTATCAGCCAGCATGGCAGCTGATCCCCATGGATATCCCCAGGAGTATCTGCCCAGCCATGGCAGCTGATCCCCATGGATGTCCCCATGGATGTCCCCAGGAATATCTGCCCAGCCATGGCAGCTGATCCCCATGGATGTCCCCAGGAGTATCTGCCCAGCCATGGCAGCTGGTCCCCATGGATGTCCCCATGGATGTCCCCATGGATATCTCCCCAGCCATGGCAGCTGATCCCCATGGATATCTGCCCAGCCATGATCCCCTCTCCCCCAGGCATGCGTTTGGCCCTGGCTGATGCTGGAGACACTGTGGAAGATGCCAACTTTGTGGAAGCCATGGCAGATGCTGGTATTCTTCGTCTCTACACGTGGGTGGAGTGGGTGAAGGAGATGATTGCAAACAGAGACAGCCTGAGGAGTGGCCCAGCCAGCACCTTCAATGACAGAGTCTTTGCCAGGTATGGTACAATGGTTAATAATACAGTTTGGGCCAGGTTTTTCCTTGCAAGGGGGAATCCTGTAGTTATTTCTTTTTTAAAATTAATGAATTTAATGAAACAGAGCTCATTCCAGAGTAGGTTATGGGGTTTGGCTACATTGGTGGCAGTTTTACAGTGTTGCTATTACGTGGGGCAGACTATGCTGTATTGATGTTGTCACTTCCCTTCCCTCCCCAGTGAGATGAATGCAGGCATAATGAAGACAGACCAAAATTATGAGAAGATGATGTTTAAGGAAGCTCTGAAAACTGGGTTCTTTGAGTTTCAGGTAGGAGGTGTAAGAGAGTGACACCCCGTCTTTGTTACTTTGTGGATTTCTTTTGATCCTTCTGTCTCTGATCCTTAATTATACAGCTGAATTGGAATCAGAATTGTGCCAAGAAACGAGAGGACTTCAAGGGAATAAATGTGGAATAGTAGAGGTCTGCTTGTGTCAGTTTACAAAGGTCTAGAGGAAAGCAAATGCAATTCTGAAAACAGTCCTGGTATCTAATATGAGCAAGAAGCTGCTTTTAAAAAGACACTATTAAAAAAAGTGTTGCCTTTCTTTTGTGATAAAGGGCTCTTCATGAGAAATCCAGATAATGCATCAACAAACTGTTTGGAAGCACAGTGCTTTTTGATATCCCCCATAAAGCATGTCTCCAGAGTGTCTGCAGAGCCATGCTGCTCCATTTAATGAATTGCACACACTCCTTGATGTGGCTGCTTTGAGATACTCTGGAGTAGGCCTAAATAGGCTGAATTGTGTGTAATGATAGATCATATCCATTGCCTTTTTCTTAGTCCTTATTAGTATCTATATGTAAGTTATTTGGGATGACAGCACCTGATGCACAGCTGTGGCTGGTTTTTTATGTTTGTGCCAATAAACAGTTTTTTAAAGTACCACGTAAATGCCAAAATCCAATGGCCAACTGGCAGATTCACACGTGGGTGCTTCAGGAAATACAGTTCTTAGGACTCAGTAATGGATTATGACAAGCTGCTCACGTTGTGAAGGCATGTTGGAGCCCACAGATGTTTGTGAGACTCTGGGTGTCTGTCCCTGGCAGCACAGGGCTGATGGCTGTGCTCCTGTTCCAGGCAGGGCTGTTGGAGCCCACAGGTGTTTGTGAGACTCTGGGTATTTTTCCCTGGCAGCACAGGGCTGATGGCTGTGCTCCTGTTCCAGGCAGCAAAGGACAAGTACCGGGAGCTGGCCATCGAGGGCATGCACAGGGACCTGGTGTTCCAGTTCATCGAGGTGCAGACTCTGCTGCTGGCCCCCATCTGCCCCCACCTGTGTGAGCACATCTGGTCCCTGCTGGGGAAGGTACTGACATTTCAGTTCTGGCATTGATTCAGATCTGAGCTTTTATTTATTTCAGTAACACCCATGTCAGATACTATTCAGGTACAAGTAGAAAAAAAGTGTCAGAATCCAAGGAGTCACAGTGGCTCCTTGTCCCTGGGACAGTGACTGCAGGGAGCTGGCTGTTGCTGTAGTGGTATGTGCAACTTTAATACCCGTTACTGGCACTGTCTGCTTATGAAGAGGTGATCTAAAATTAAGTGAAACAACACAGCAGTCTTACACTTCTGTGTAAAGCTTGGTTTTGATGTGTTTAAGCCCTCTGTTTGTAGATGGCATCCCTAGCCACCTGGTAGTTGTGATTGTGTGTATAGTCCTGATCACACTTGCAGAGAAGTGCTTGTTGGCCGTGTGTCCCTCCTTTGGGGTGTTGTGGGTGGTGCTCACCGAGGTCCAGCCTGGCTGAGCTCTCTTTTCCAATCAAGCTGTAATGGCTGGAAGCCCAGCAGCCGAGGAGCATCCCCTCAGTGCCTTGCTGTCCTGCTCTCCCCAGGCTGGCTCCATCATGGGGGCCTGCTGGCCAGCAGCAGGGCCCGTGGATGAGGTGCTGATCCGCTCCTCGCAGTACCTGATGGAGGCGGCTCACGACCTGCGCCTGCGCCTCAAGGGCTACCTGGCTCCTGCCAAGGGCAAGGTGAGGGCTCTGCGTGTGCAGTGGGAGTGCTGGTTCTGCATTGCCTGGGGGCTCCTTCCTCATTTGTTTTCTTTCCTCAGAAGAGTAGCAAGGAGCCTCCCCAGAAGCCATCTCACTGCACCATCTACGTGGCGAGGAGCTACCCTCCGTGGCAGCACAGCGCACTGTCCGTGCTGCGCCGGCACTTCCAGGTGCTGCTCCTGCTCCTGCTCCTCCTCCTGCTCCTGCTGCTCCTGCTGCTCCTGCTGCTCCTCCTGCTCCTGCTGCTCCCCTGCTCCTCCTGCTCCTGCTGCTCCCCTGCTCCTTCTCCTGCTCCTGCTCCTGGCCTGCTCTTTGGGGCTGCTTGTCCAGCTGGAGAAAGTTTATCAGCTGTACCCTGTTACCAAATTATTTCAATAGATTAATTTTCTTTATGCTTTTACAACTGTCCAGTAAGTTTTGATGCTTAATGAAAATGTCCCAAGGACTGTCATTGATTTGACAGTTGCATTTCATTGGTTTTGACTGTCTGAGTAAAAATGTGCCTATGCTCTGTTATTTCTTCCACTTGTAAGTGGTTAGCTTTTAAATATTCTTCTTTGCAAGTATATTTTTGAGGAAAGATGGTTGGCTGACAGACTACTGCTTCCTTACTCTGCAAGGGGCTTAGAAGCTTTATTCTAGTTCTTGAGTAAGTGTATACCACCCAGCAGTGTGACAAGAAATAGCTGAAATGGAGTAAGGCAGTCATAAGAAGAAATACATTAAGAAAGCAGAAGGATGCTTCTGACATAGGGAAACTGCTGAGAGTGGCTTTTGGGATCCTGATGAACCATCCTCAGTTTGAGCGCACCAGGGTTGTAGCTGATAGATTCAGGAGTCCTGACTATTCCAGCTTGTGACAATGAGATAAACCAATATGCCTCAAGTGGAATTTGTTCTTGGGGGTATTCACCTTTGGGCATTGTGTAGGCTTTTCTTCTGTATTAATGTTAAATGCTGTTTGAGTTTCAGAAGGATGAGAAAACTATCTGTGGAATCAATGTTGCTGATAAACCTTGCTGGTATTTATGGGAAGGCAGGAAAGGTGTATGATACTGAAGGGCAAGTTTTTTCATGATAGCTGTTCTCCTTAATCCCTGTTTAGGCCAGTGGAGGTCAGCTGCCAGATAATAAAGTAATTGCCAGTGAGCTGAACACCTTGCCAGAGCTGAAGAAGTACATGAAGAAGGTGATGCCTTTTGTTGCCATGGTTAAGGTAAGTGTCAGAGGGACAGTTCTGGTACAGGAAAGGCTTTTGTGGATGCAGTGTCCCCCCTTGCCCTTTGCTTATTTGTCATCTTCAAGGGCTTGTTTGTAAACATCTTTTGCATCTCTAGAAGAACTACATAATAAAAATGTCTCTATGTGAATTAGCCCAGGTGAAAGCCTTCAGAGGAGCAGAGCAGTTCTGGAGCTTCGTAAGTTTGCAGGAACAGCAGGGGTGTGTTAGATCCACTGATCCAGCTAGGAAAGGTCAGCCAAGCTCTCAGTCCTAAGAGTTAGGGCTGAAACATTGCTGTGTTTTGATGTCTTTAGTCTGGCAGCAGGGAGTGATCCTGGGGCACGTGGGGAAGGAGCTGAGGCTTTCCTCACATCCTTCTTTTCACTTCCAGAGAGCAGCAACCTGCTTCCCACAGAGACATGGAAACATCTGAGCTTGGACTCCCCTGAGCAGTGGCTTTCTCTCAAACCAATTATTCATCAATTCCAGGGCACAAGGAGCGTTTCTGCTTGTGTTTCCTACTCATCAGAGGAGGGCTGAAATGCAGGAGCACCTCTGTGATTTACAAAGGGAAGCAGTTCCACGTTAAAAGGGAATCTTTCACATTACACTGATGAGGAAACCAGGAAACCACAACCATGCTGAGGCTGACAAAGCAGAGCTTCAAAGGAGACAGCTGGCTCAGCATGTGAGAGCCAGGCAGGGAGAGATTAAACTCCAAAGAGGAAGTTCTGTTTTAGTTAAAAAAAAAATCGTGTGGTTTTTACACTGCCTTTAATACTGTGTCTCTTGTGACTGTTGCTGCTGGCTTTCTGCACTAATGAAGTTACTTTTATGTTAAGGTACAAAGTGCTGGTTATTTCCCTGCAGAGGACTCTGTGAGCACGTCCAGGTGTTGTGGGCTCGTCCTTTATTTTAAACTGGGTCATAAACCTGAGTTTCCTGCTGTGAAATACCACTGAAATGCTGACTGATTTTGTGAATTCTCAACCTGCACATTAAGTAGGGATTTAAATAACTGTGAATGTCAAACACCTTTTCAATTCTATATTAAAAATGTGTTCTAATTGCTCTTACTCCTCCCATCAGTGTCATCAGCTCCCTGTAGAAGAAGCCCTGTTACAAGAAAATTATTGCTCCAATGTTAGTGTTGTGCCAGCAGAGAGCTCTCAGATTTACAAGCCTATTCTTTCCATGACTAATGGGGATAGTTTGCCATTTTGAAGCATCATTTTACTTGCAGCCTTTAGAGGGTTTTAATACTTTTTTGCCCCCCTCCCCCACAGGAAAACTTGGAGAAGAATGGTTCTCGTGTTCTTGATCTTGAGCTGGAGTTTGATGAGCGTGCAGTGCTCATGGAGAACATTGTTTATTTGACAAATTCCCTGGAGGTTGGTACAGGCTTGGCACCTACTACTTGGCATTTATTGGGGTAGCTGGGGCAGCAGCCTTCCCTAAGGCTCTGAGCCTCTACATGAACTTCTGGGTGGGTGTGCACTGCACACACCTGCAGAGAACAGGGCTGGTTTTCACTGCAGTTCTGGCTGTAGCTGTGGCAGTGACATCCACTGGCACTTCTGAGGAGACATTTTTCCCTGAGCCAGTCTGCATCTCACGTTTCCAGCTGAAGAAGTGAGAAGGAGCTGCATGGCCAGTCAGTCTGTGGGCACCTACACTGGCATGTTCCCATGCAAGAGCAGGCTCTGGGCAGGGCTGTCCACACTGTGCTGCTGCCATCCAGGCTGGCAGCAGTTGTGCTGCTTCAAATGATGAGCAGAATTTAGTTTAATAGGCAGCATGGTAATGAGGGGACAGCTCAGGCATGTGGTGTTAAAAAAACCCACACCAAACAACACCAACAGTCAAAATCAAAAGCAATTGTTTAAGAATTAGGAGCTGTATGTATTGCAGAGCTGGATGTAACCTGTACAGTATGAAACAGAGTGGCTTTGGTGGGTTTGTCCCATGTCAGAGCAAAGCTGAGAGTGAGCAGCAACTTTTACTGTAAATTATCTGTAAATCTTCACAGGCCCTGACAGGGGAGGGAGCAGTGTGTTCTCAGAACAGGGATACACTGCTGGAAGTGCCAGCAGGGCTGGGGGTCTCTGGGGTCCCTGTCCTCAGAGACTGACAGGGGGGTCTTGGGCACCTCAGACAGGGAGTAGGTGACCCTCAGAGACCCCTTCCAAACAAGGTTTTGGGGTTCAGGTGTGCTTTTGTTGCTTTATGTCAGTGCAGGTTTGCTTCCCCCTTTCCTACATGAGCAGCTGTTTGATGGGGCTGTAACCTCTGCTCTTCCCTCTAAAGCCATTAAACTCCTGTTTATTCCCTGCTGCCCCATTCTTTCTTTGGCAGCTGGATCACATTGAGGTGAAGTTTGCATCTGAAGCAGAAGATAAAATCAAAGAAGACTGCTGTCCTGGAAAACCATTTTCTATATTCAGAACTGAGGTAAAATCAGAAATTCAGATATTGGAAGTCTGAAAACTTAATTAAAAAACTTAACTTGAAACTTAACTTTTGTCTGGGTTTTTTATGCCATTTTAAAACTTCGATCAGGCATTAATGTTTCTCATGTATGAATATTTCTAACTCTAAAAGTAAAAATGTCATTGATTTCCCTAAATATGTCTCAAACCTTGGGCTGCATTTTAGAGCTGGGGCAGTGCTGGTACCCAGGTTCTAAAGGGATTTTATTCCTCTGGAAGGTTCGTTAACAGCAGATGTTGGTTTGCTTTAGTTTCATGTTTCTGCTGAGGAATCACATCACAGGCTCTCCTTTGAGGTGTGTGTTGTTTCTCACAGCCTGGTGTGCCTGTGTTCCTGGTGAACCCTCAGCCCTGCAACGGCCACTTCTCCACCAGGATGGACATCAGGCAAGGGGACAGCAGGGAGAGCATCGTCAGGCGCCTGATGAAGATGGACAGAGGGATCAAAGGTAGCAGCTGTGCCACCTCTGAGGGTGGCACAGGGTGACAGGAGCTGGGACATGCCCTGTGTGGGCAGGGCTGTGGGTTCTGCCAGCTGCTGCTGCTGGAGGTTTGGGAATGGCTGGAAAGCAGTGAGATGTAGCAGGGACTCCTCCCATCCTCCCAGAAGGTGTCAGTGTGCTCTTGGGCACAGAGCTGGCAGCTGCACTTGCAGGAAGGCTGAGCTGAAGTGTCCCAGGCTCCTTGGTCTGCTTAGCACTGTTATTAGTGTGCCTTTTGATAGGGAATTGCACTGAAATCAACTCTCACCTTCCTCTTCCTCCCAGTCTCTGCAGTCCATTCCTCAGAAAATGAGGAATAACTATTGAGTTACTCAGATCTTCCTGAGCCAGATTAAGCAAACTCAATGCTTGGAATGTGGCACTTGGAGCTGGTGTTTCTGTGTGGTTTATCCCCATTTCTGTGTGGTTTGTGCCCATTTCTGGTAACTGGTTTATCCCCATTTCTGTGTGGTTTATCCCCATTTCTGTGTGGTTTATCCCCATTTCTGTTGGTAACTCTGTGTAAGCACTGAAGGACAGTGTTGTGTTGCTGTGAACTGTAACATGACAGGTGTTGCCATGAGAGTATTTCCTTGGAGCAGGTGTGGCAGTGCCAGGGCTCAGCACTGCTGTGGTTATCTCTGTTCAGCTGCCAGGCCTGACCAGCTGCTCTGTCTGTGCAGATCTCTCCAAGGTGAAGCTGATGAGGTTTGATGATCCCGTGCTTGGGCCCCGCCGTGTTCCAGTCCTTGGCAAAGAGGAGGCAGGGAAATCTCCTATCCTGGAGCAAGCCACCTTCCACATTGACCTGGCCCAGAGGCAGGTCTGTGTCACTGAGAATGGCCTGACCAGGGACATTGGGGACACCATTGTTTACCTGGTTCACTGAGCTGCCCCTGACAGGGCTCCTGGAGGGACTTTGAATTATCTATATTAAACAAAGGGGAGAATTTGTTCTGTAAAAAAACCAGCCCATCCAAACCAACCTGAATTCACATGTGTGTTGCCCGTGCTCTTTTAAACAGAGATTTAATAAAATTATTTTCCTCTGGTGCTTTGGCTTCTCTTGAAAAGAAACAGTTCCCCTGGAGCCCCTTCCTTTCCAGCTGTGGGCAGGGTCTTTAGAAACAAATGTGAATGCCACGCTTGGAATTCCATTCCTTCCTCCCGGGAGCTGTGCTGCTTCTCTGCTGCATGCAGCTCACCTCAGGCTTGAACTGGAGAGCCTGGTGCTGCCTGGCAGCTGGGAACTGCTGTGCCACAGGGCCAGGAGCGTGCTGCTGTCACCTGGGCTCCCTCAGAGTCCTTCTGCCACCTTGCATGTCTGAGGTCTCAGCACTGTTTGTTCTTTCCTGGCTATTCAGACTTTTCATTCCATTTCATACTCACAGTCAGGTACCCCCCTCCCCTTGCCATCTGTTCCCAGCAGGCAAAACCTGAAATAAGAAAGTGAAAATAAACATTCTTGGGCTTTTTCATGCAAAAAGTTTTAATGGTGCCACAGCAGCTCCCATGGGCTGGTGTCTCACATGGTGGGTGCCAAAGCTTTCCTGAGCCCCCAGTGCCCCCCCAGTGCTTCCAGTGCAGGAGGGCCTGTAATTCATTCAGCCCCAATCAATTTAATTATCTACAGGCTACAGAGCTAAGCATTAGTGCTACAAACTTAGATTTAGAATAAACTTAAGAATAAATTTCTGAAAACTTAAAATGTCTTTAAACCATTGCTTTTTTTTTTTTTTTACAGAAATACAAAATAAATAGCTTGAGGATTAATACAAAACAGGAAACTAATATCTTCTTGTTTATTGACTTTTCTCCCAAATAGTACCTTAAATTGAAAAACCCTTTAAAAAAATGAACTTCACTTCATGGAAAAATATTCAGCATCCCTGAATTTGTCCAAATGTCTCTGAACAATAAACTAAACATTTGATTTATTCCTCCTACCCATCACCGACTAAGCAAAGGTTATACATCCTACTGTTTCTAAGATATATATGTAAAAATAGCAATTTATATTTCTCACTGATAGTGACCTGGCTGTAATGTTTCATTGGAGCATTTCCTGGGCTGGATGCAGGAAGGAGACAATGGAACTCCCTGCTTGGTCACACTCGTGAAAGGATCAGGGGACTTTTGTTGATCCCTTCTGCCTCTGTTTTGGCTGTAACTTTGGTGTAATAGATCTTTCCCCCCTCCATTACCTTACAGTCCTCAGCCTGGCCCTGGGGGTCCCTTGTGTGCTGCTCCCCACACACAGAGGGATCAGCCTGTGCAGCTCCCACGGGCTCTGCTGGCAAGTCCCCATCACTTCATGGACAGTTTGGGGTTCTAAACACTGGCTTCATGAGTATTTGGAAGTGTTGCTTTTTAAATGGGACAGATACTGAAGTTTATGACAAAAAACCTGAAAAGTCTTGAGCTGTGATTGCACTTCAAGCGTGCCATTTCACAAATTAACTGCAATGACTGTTGGGCAGTGAATAAACCTCCTAAGAATGACAAATGTGTGATTTCACACAGTCCCAGGCTGCTCTGGAGTTTCCAACTAAAACGTTTTGGAGCCAGTGTTTGCAGGGCTAGTTCCCAGAGGGAGAGGGGGCTGATGGACTGGGTGCAATCCTGCTCACTTCTGAGGCTGCTGGGGTATGTGGATGTGTCTCAGTGACACAGCCAGCTGCTTTCAGCTTTAAAGGGTGACAGGGGTCCTGAGCACAGAGGCAGCTCCTCTCCCCAGAGCTGTCTCTGGCATTCAGCTGTCTCTGAGGTGCCATCGCTGAGCTGGACTCCTTCTTGCAGCTGCTGCCACCTTTTATACCTGGGCACAGAGCATGCTTGCAGCTTGTCAGGGTGTTCCTGCAGGAGCTGAACGCTGGCAGAGCACAGAGTGAGAACAGATCTGTGCCTTGGAGGTTGCTGTGCCACTGAAAATCCCCCCCCAGCTTTCCTGCTCCACAAAGTCTGCAGGAGGGAAGGTCCAGGGGCTGTGGTGTATTTTTATTGTTTTATCCATTCCCTTTGTGTAGTTTTAGGGAAAAGTGTCCTTCTCTGAGGCTGTGCCAGGGAGAGTCTCCATAGCCCAGTGGAGTTCCTTCCCTGGGTTTGTTTGGGTGCAGTAACCAAGGATGGATTTCAGGGCAGTTTTGGGGGGAGCACAGCCTCTCCTGTCAGGAGAGCAGGTGGCCAGTGCCTGCAGCTGGGCTGGGAGCTGCTGATGGATCAACCAGCAGTGAAAACTGAGTATGAAACCCAAAATCTGATGTGCAGAGGTTTGTTGGAGAGCAGGCTCAGCTGTGAGCCAGCAGAGCTCTGCTGGCTCCCCTGGGATCCAGAGCAGAACGCTTGGGCTGGGGCAGGCAGGGAGCAGAGCTGGTGCTGCTGGGGCAGAGCGGGGCCTGGGGAGCCCTGAATTCTGCTTTCTGTTACACAGACAGTGCTTCATGCATCTGAACCATGAATCCCACTGAAGATATTTACAGCAGCCACATATGAGTGGGGGGGTGGGAGGGGCTGGAGGGGCTGGTGGGCAGGAGGTAGCTGACAGGTGACCAGAGCAAAACCAGCAGTGAGGAGAAGGGAGATTCAGTGCCCTCACTGCAGAGCCTGGGTGACTGCAGTGAGGGCAAAGCCCTTTCCATTGGCTCTTTGCCCTCCAAATCACCTTTTAGACTTCTCTGTTAAAATTCCTGGGCTAAGACCAATGAGAAAAGCAAGCAAGCGAGCAACCACCCTAACAAAAATTCTGAGTGACCCTCTCCCCTCGAAGGCAGCGTGAGCCATCAGCCAGGAGCCGGCTGGTTCTGACTGATGGTTTCTTTATCCTGAGACAGGCAGGTAACGAGGGTTTGATCTCTGTGGGCTCCCTGCAGCCCTGAGCAGATCAGAACGAGGAAACTCCTGAAACCTGCGCCCTTTCCTCCCTGGGGCGGAGCCGGCAGCGACTGCGGGATGGGGGATGGATGGAGGGATGGATGGATGGATGGATGGATGGATGGATGGAAGGATGATGGATGGATGGATGATGGATGGATGGATGGATGGATGATGGATGGATGGAAGGATGATGGATGGATGGATTATGGATGGATTGA
>JAOTBB010001611.1:94476-104655 GCA_025629985.1 Chamaetylas fuelleborni | reverse complement strand
CACCCCGCCCCACCCCATAAAGCCCAGCTCAGGCTCAGCCCCAGCCCTCAGCCCCAGCTCAGCCCAGCCCCCAGTCCCAGCCCCGCCGCGGCCGGTACCTTGTGCAGGCTGAGGATGTCGCCGCTGTCGCCGCTGTCGCCGCCGCGCGGGCGCGCGCTGTGCAGGGCCCGGGGCAGGGCCAGGGCCAGGGGCAGGGGCTGGATGACCTGCACGGAGCTGGCGGGGAACACGCCGCTGCTGCCCCGCAGCTCGCCCAGGTACCAGTGCTCATCCAGCTGCCGCAGCAGCGCGATCGTGTCGCCCTTGTTGAAGCGCAGCTCGCCGGGGTTGTGCCCCCTGAAGGTGTACAGCGCCCTGGCTCGGGGCACCTGGGGACGAGACAGCCCTGCAGCTCACCCACACACACACAGTTCCCCAAAAGCATTCGTAATTAATGGGAAAAACATGCAGAGGTCTAAGGCTTCAGCATGCATTTATTAGGATTAACTACCCACATCCTTCCTTGATGGGTTTTACTAATGAAGACGAGCTCCCAAATACTTATGCTAAGTTTGTATCAAGATGAAAAGCAGGCTTGACTTGTTTAAGAATATTAAGAAACAGTTAAGGCCTTAAACTAGTGTTCCCATGGGACCTCATTGCCATAAGGGCTCCTCCAACACAGTATCTATTTTAATGACCCAATACTTCTATTCCAGAAGCACTGGAGGTCACAGCCACCAGTTCTCTGCCAGGAGAACACGGCAGAGCAGGGTGAGTGCAGGGTCTGTGCTCCTGTGGCTCTATCCCTGCTTTAACACTGGCTGTGGGTTTATTTCAGCCTTTTCGTGGGTTATGGGGAGAGGTGGCTCACTGTTACCACTGATGCAGTGTAACGTGACACAGAAGAGACATGGGGATCCGGACAGTCACCAGCATGGAATGAGCAAGGTCCCCTAAAGCAGCTGCTGGGCTGAGCCCTGCCTGCAGCAGAGCTGTCCCCAGCAGGGAGGGCACAGGGCAGCCCCACTGCAGGGATGACCCAGGTGCTGAGCCCGTTCCTGGCACAGCTGCACTGTCTGTGCTGGGGCTGGAGCTGGGGCTGTCCCGAGCTCTGAGCCTGGAGCAGCTCTGGGCAGAGCTGGCAGTGCCCAGGGACAGGAGGCTGCTCCCTGCCCAGGCTCTGGATCCTCCTCTCCCCTTCCAGAGCTCTGCCACGGTGAGGACTGAGCCCTGCAGTTCCTCCGAGCCACAGTCACCCACCCATCCCACAGGAGACCTGCATAGTGACACATCCCAGATTTCCTGCCTTCCACTGCATTTCCCCAGATCCCTGTGTCTGTGACCAGGGCTCAGGCAGGACTCGTGCACAGCTCCCTCCCTCTCAGCCACTTCTCAGAAGTCAGGAAGAGAGAAGTGAGAATCTCAGTGTTAGTTTCCAGGAGCATGGAAAAGATTGAATTTCCCATGGAAAATGTCAAGTTTTTGGAAAGAGGGAATCTTCCAGCATCCCCAAACCCTGATGCCTGGTAGGGAAAAAGAACCAAGAAGAGAAAAATTTCGTGTACTGCTTTTACTTCAAAGCCTTTGAAATGGGAAGCAATTAGTTTAACGTTTAGTTCTAATTAAGTCATTCTCTCTGTTAATTTGTGCTCACAGTAAACACACAAGCTTGGCTCGGTGACACCAACAGCTGGAAAAGAGAAATGGGGAAGGGAGGCTTGGGCCAGGGCTGCTCTCATGGCAAACCCAGGCTCAGGCTCATGCCAGGGCCATGGAGACACCTGGGCAGGTGTGCTCTGCCATGAGAGCAGATGGGGGCACAGACGGGGGCAGCAGCTCTCCCCCACAACCACGCTGGCACCACTGGCTGGGGTCACAGCAGCACGAGGAGCACAGAGCCTGCATTGCCTCAGGAGCAGCCAGAAAACAAATGGGACTTTCACAAAGGGCTTGGGGAGCAGCAGCAGCGAGGGCTGGGGTGTGAGGGAACAGCAGGACACAGCAAAACACTAAAGGCAGCATGAATGAGTTATGGAAATGTATCAGAAAGAAGAGAAACTCTGAGCTGAAATGCACACCTGTGCCAGCTGGGAGCAGGGAGCAGGTGCTGAGAGCCTGGAATGTTCTTTCTGCAGCAGCAGAGGGATGAGGCAGCAGGGCAGAGCAGGAGGAACACCCGAAATCCAGGTGGGACAGGTGTGTCTGTGGCTTCTGGCTGAACACATCCCTCCTCTTGGATTCAGGCATGCTGGATGAATGGGCTCTTTCTCCCTCTAACCACTCACAACCTCCAGCTCCTCCCCTCCTCTTTAACCCTTTCCTCACACTTTTCTGCCCTTTCAAATCTCCCAACCCAAATTAGCTTTTTCAAAAATCTGTAGGTTTTGATATTCTACATTTTTTAAAAGAAATTTTGTTTGGCTTCTCAGATACCAAGCCAAAAATATCCCATCGATTTCCCAGCTTTATTTAGGACATAAACTAAGCCTTTACCTACCCACAGGGAGCAACTAATGTGGTTTTTACTGTACAGCCTGACACAAAATCGAGCTGCAGGCTGAAGATTTCAGAAGGACAGAGTCCCTGATTTTTAAGGGGTGTGTAGGGTGTAGGAAGGAGCAGCTGTGGCAGCTGTGCCAACCCCGTGCTGCAGCTGGGGTCTGTCCTGGACCATCACCATCACCAGCCCTGAGCTGATCTGAGCCTGCCTCAGTCTGGGCTGGTTTCTGCCCACTCCTGCCTGTCCCAGATCCTCTGCAAGGCATCTGTTGTGCTTTATTTAAAGTAGGCTAATTGCAAAGGCAGAAACTGGCGTGCTAATTAAGCTGCAATAAAGACAAGGAGTGCCTGGGGTGGCTGAGGGCAGAGGGAGAGGCTGCCCAGGCCAGGTCCTGGCAGGGGGCAGCAGGACCTGCTGGGCTCTGTTCTCCTGCTAGCTGGTCCAGCTGCTTGGAGCCAGCCCAAAGCAGAATTTCATCCCAGCAGGGTGGCAGTGCAATGTTCAGCACAACGAGAGCTGCACTCCCTGTCTGAGCATCCTGGTGGGAAAACACTGGGAGCAGCTTTGTGCAAAACTCAGCCACGGGCTGCTGAAGGTTTGTGACCAGCATTGCTGGCAGCAGCAGAGAGGGTGAAACTACAGCAAAGAAACCCATTTTGGGGGTGCCTGTAACTTTATGGATGCTGCCTCGTTTTTCCTGATTTCCCCTCTGTTTTCTCTTCCATCGTGCCTGAGGAGACCCAGGAGCTGCCTGAGGCTCAGCCCAGCCCCAGTGCACTTGCCATGGGTGCCTGGGAGGGAAGGCAGCAGGTAAGGCCAGGTGTGGGGCAGACCCCTGGCACCAGCACATCCCTGGGGGAGATGCTGTTCTCTCCTTGGCCCCTCTGCCAGCAGGGATGGTCACGGCAGATGCACTCCAACTCCCTGTCCTCATTCTCAGTGGATTTGAGGCCAATAAGGGAGAAAAGATTTTATTTTTTCCGCTATTTTTGGCATTTGGCATCAGTTGTGCTGGGCAGCCATCCAATACCTCTGAGTCTCCCTCCGCACAAAACAAAGAAGATTAAAAATATATATATGTTATATATGTGTGTGAGGAAGCAATTTGGGGCATCTCTTCCTAGCAGAGAAATGCACTCTGTGATTATCTGAAGTGAGAGGGCTGTAACTCCTCACCTGGCAGCAGGGACTCACCAAAGAACCCTACTCAGAGCATGGGAACTGACACAAGAAGTGTTTTTTCTTCCCAAGGAGCTGTGCAGGAGGCAGGACAGCCCTGGGCACTGTGGGTGTGTCACCTGAGGCTCCCAGTGACCCCAGGACAGATGTGAGGGCACAGCCCATGCTCCAGGTGAGCTGTGGCTCACACTGAGCATGTGGAGCTGGGAATTCCCCACACAGGGACTGACCCTGCTGCCTTTTTATAGAGGTGACCAACAGCATCTCCATCCCTGCTGCTCACTGAGAGCATCCTGCCACACTGCCCCTGTCTCCACAGCATGAATGAGCCCATCCTGCCTGTGTGCTCAGCCAGCTCAGCTCAGGCCTCTGCAGCACCCAGGTGGATGAAAAGAGCTATTTGAATGTAAATTAATTGCCATTACAATTCTGTTTTTCTGCATTTTGGCAGAGGAGATAACTTCAGCCTTGTCACAGAGAACAAAACCTTCAAAAGTGAACTTGTCATTCCAATCTCTTCACGTAATTATGTTCTGAGGATTCAGACAGCTGGGTGGTTTCTGAATTATTTCTTCCCTGAGGAGGATTGCTCCTGTCTTCCCAGCACACAGACTGTGCACCAGGAGAGCAAAGCCAGTCCCTGCTGCTCACCTCAGCCCTGAGCTGCCCCTTCCCTCCTGGGCCTGCTTAAATGGGAGGCCATGGCTAGTGCTGGTGGCCACCTGCTCCTGAGCCAGCTGGCCACCATGGAAGGTGCTGGGGATGGGAATTGTACGGGTTCAGCAGGTTTTGTGCTGCTCCAGCTGCTGGGGCGATGGCAGAGGGATGGGAGCACGTTCCCTCTGCTCACTCCCAGCCCTGGGTGCCAGCAGGGCTCATGGCACTTCCAGGCTCACTGCATGTCACCTCTGAACCTGGCCTGGCTTTGGAAGGTAGAGGAGACACAGAAAATGGGGGGAATGGTTAAAGAGAACCCAGAGCAGCTTCTGGGAGGGAGAGGATGGGACATGCTGAGCCCCCAGGAATGCCTGGCCTGGGGGTGTCCCACAGCTCCAGGGGGACAGGGCTGGATCAGGACCCACTCTGTGTGAAACAGGGGGACATCCAGGTGTGAAACAGGGAGACATGCAGGTATGGAACATGGGGACATGCAGGTGTGGAACATGGGGACATGCAGGTGTGGAACATGGGGACATGCAGGTATGGAACATGGGGACATGCAGTGTGGAACATGGGGGAAAATCCAGATATGGAACGTGGGGGACATCCAGGTGTGAAACAGGGGGACATCCAGGTGAGCAGGAGGAGTGCCCAGGGCTGGAGCTGGAGCTGGGCTGCCTTTGCCCCTGGTACTGCCTTTGCCCCTGGTACTGCCTTTGCCCCTGGTACTGCCTTTGCCCCTGGTACTGGCTTTGCCCCTGGGGCTGCCTTTGCCCCTGGTACTGGCTTTGCTCCTGGTACTGGCTTTGCCCCTGGGGCTGGCTTTGCCCCTGGTACTGACTTTGCCCCTGGGGCTGGTTTTGCCCCTGGTACTGGCTTTGCCCCTGGTACTGGCTTTGCCCCTGGGGCTGGCTTTGCCCCTGGTACTGGCTTTGCCCCTGGGGCTGGCTTTGCCCCTGTTACTGGCTTTGCTCCTGGGGCTGGCTTTGCCCCTGGGGCTGGCTTTGCCCCTGGTACTGGCTTTGCCCCTGGTACTGGCTTTGCCCCTGGTACTGGCTTTGCTCCTGGGGCTGGCTTTGCCCCTGGGGCTGGCTTTGCCCCTGGGGGTGGCAGAGCTGCAGGGGCACAGGGAGAGCAGGGACAGGTCTGGAGGGAAGGAGAGGACATGGCAGGGCGTGCAGGGGTCCCAGGGAGCCCAGGCTGCAGTTCCTGCCCCAAACCCTCCCTGTCAGGCTCCTAGCTCGCTGCTGCTCTATCAGATGAGTCTGTGCTGCTGTCAGCAGTCCCAGCTGTGGTTAACTTGTGTGTCAGGGCTTTGAGCTGCACAGAAAACAACCTGTGTCAGCCCTTGGCGTGCCTGGTCATGATGCTGTGCCTCAGCACCAGCTCTCAGAGGCTGCTTGCTGTGCAGGAGGAACCTGCATCCTGCTCCTTGCTGCTCTCAGCCCTCCCCTGCTGGCTGTCGCTCCCTGCTCTGGCACAGGCAGTGCTGATGTGGCTCCTCAGCCAGCCCTGACAGCCCTGTGGCCACCTCTGGCAGAGGGCACCGAGCCTGGGCCCTCTGTGAGCCAGGTGCTGGCAGCAGGGACAGCTCTCTGTCCCTCAGTCCATCTCTCTGTCCCTGAGTCCATCTCTCTGTCCCTCAGTCCAGCTCTGCTGTCCCTCAGTCCATCTCCTGTCCCTCACTCCAGCTCTCCTGTCCCTCAGTCCCTCTCTCTGTCCCTCTGTCCATCTCTCTGTCCCTCAGTCCCTCAGTTCAGCTCTCTGTCCCTCTCTCCATCTCTCTGTCCCTCTCTCCATCTCTCTGTCCCTCAGTCTCTCTCTCTGTCCCTCTGTCCATCTCTCTGTCCCTCAGTCCACCTCTCCTCTCTGTCCCTCAGTTCAGCTCTCTGTCCCTCTGCCCATCTCTCTGTCCCTGAGTCCATCTCTCTGTCCCTCAGTCCCTCTCTCTGTCCCTCAGTTCAGCTCTCTGTCCCTCAGTCTCTCTCTCTCTGTCCCTCTGTCCATCTCTCTGTCCCTCAGTCCAGCTCTCCTCTCTGTCCCTCAGTTCAGCTCTCTGTCCCTCAGTCCATCTCTCTGTCCCTCTGTCCAGCTCTCTGTCCCTCAGTCCAGCTCTCCTCTCTGTCCCTCAGTTCAGCTCTCTGTCCCTCTGTCCATCTCTCTGTCCCTCAGTCCCTCTCTCTGTCCCTCTGTCCATCTCTCTGTCCCTCAGTCCAGCTCTCTGTCCCTCAGTCCCTCTCTCTGTCCCTCAGTCCAGCTCTCTGTCCCTCAGTCCCTCTCTCTGTCCCTCTGTCCATCTCTCTGTCCCTCAGTCCAGCTCTCTGCCCCTCAGCACACCCCTGCCTCCAGCCCTGGCTCTCTGCACAGCTCCTGTTCCTCCTCCCCACCCTTCCCCTTCCCTCTGGAGGGAAAGCCACAAACCCAGGCAGGGACCAGCTCCAGGGGCAGGGGCAGTGCCAGCACAGCAGGAAATGAGGGGACAGGGCTCCCAGGCTGGCTCCTGGCTGACCTGGCACCCGGCAGGTGAGCTCACTCTGGAGCCCTGCTGAGCTATTCCTGACTCGCCATCTGAGCCTGACTCATTGCCTTGGAAACAAATTAAAACACTTTTATGTGTTTGCAGCTTGGGACCTAATTTAGTAGCAGCAGGGAAACTGGCTCCTGCTGTGGGCCATGGAGGCCTGTGTGCTTTCCCCCGCCCAGCAGGGCCCGGTGCCAGGCCTGGCCCCTCACAGCTCCTGGGCTGCGCTTCCATCAGCCCGGGCTGGCCTCACTCCTCTGCAGCAGAGAAAAGTGCCAAAACTCCGTGAGAGGGAGCAGGCACAGCAGGGCAGGTGTGCCAGCAGCTCTGTGGGAGAGGCTCCTCGTTCTGCTGGAGGGAGATGAGCCCTGGTGGGACACGGCAGGGCAGGAAACCTGGGACAAATCCTCCCTCAGAAAGGCCCTCAGGCCACACAGAACTGTGCAGCCACAGAAACACCTCCGTGCCCAGCTGAGGGGCTCTGGGCACAGCCCCAGCCCAGCAGCCGTGGGTGTGAGGCTGCTGTGCTGGGCAAGGGGCTGGCAGCACCAGCCTGGCACAGCCCAGGGGTGTGTGACACCCACAGCAGCCCCAGGGACAGGCACACGCGTGGGGTCACTGACGCTGACTGTGGGGGCTGCACAGCACTGCTGGGGCTTTTGGGGGCTTTTGGGGGGTCTGCTCAGTGAGGGAAACTCTCCTGCCTCTGCCAGGTGCCAACATGGAGTTTGCTTTGAACGAGACTTGAAGGAGCTCCAGCAATCCCAGTGCTGTCTGTCAAAGGCAGCAAGGAGCTGGAGATGACTCTGGAGAAGGAGAAAACACCAAGAGGCAGGCACTATCTATAGTGTGAAGGTGGGACGTTGGAGTGCAGAGTATTTTTATCCCAATAGAGGTGTTATCTGTCTATCTCCCATGAAATGCTGGGAGGGGGTGTTGAGCACTCAGTTCACGCAAAGAGAAAATAGCCCAAGTCACAGTGAAGTCTGCGTGGTCCGTGTTTTCCTGAGGCAAGCTGTCATGCTGGGAACTTTCCTCCCCTGGCTTCTGTCCCGTGTTTGCTCATGACCAAGTCCAGCCCCCAGCAGCTGGCAGTGGCCTGGGTGGGCTCTGTGTGTGCAGGGTGCAGCTGGGGCACCCTCCATGCTGCAGGGTGGGGAGCTCTGTGCACACCTCAGCACAGGCTCTGCTGGCTCACCAGCTCACGCTGGGGCTGCAGCCAGGCCAGGAGGAGCCTCAGCACAGGCTGGGACTGTAATACATGGGCATTTATTCCCCACAGAACCACACCTGGCACATGCCAGGGGCGGCTCCTGCGAGTTCAAAGCCTCAGCGTGGCTTGTTTACGCACACACCTCCCAGCAAGTCCCTTTATTCTTGAATTCCGGACTGTTTACTCTGTGGAGACGCTGAAAATCCCAAGCCTTGTCCTCTCTGCGTTGATGTCCAGGACCTGAAGGCTGGCTGGGGTGCAGAGCAGGTCAGAGCTGGGGGCTCAGGGCTGAGCAGGACTGGCACAGCCCCACGTGCCCAGACCCAGCACGTGCCCACGGCACGCCAGCTCGTAGGAAGTGCTCCAAAAGGGATTTAAATGCCAGCAAATAAATAGCTTGGGATGGGCTGTAATTAGAAAATTCCCTGTTTTTTTAACAGCTGGCTCTGGGAAGTTCCTGCCGGCAGAGCGAGTGCTGTGCCCTGCGCAGAGTGACACCAGCTCTGCCTGCTGGGTGACGAGGATTGAGCTCAGTTTTGCTTCCATGGATGCTCATGAAGAGCAAAGAGCTGGCAAGGAAAGATTTTTGCTGAGAGAGAAACTTTGATCAAACTTGTGATGTTCTCAGCTCCAGGGAGTGCAGGAAGTTTATTTATAGACCAGCCTCGGTAAAACCAAATGCTGGCCCTGTGCTGGCTGGTGGCTCTGGCTGCAGAGCTGTGTGAGCACATCAGCACTGTTTGCTTCCTAGCACAGGGGGTGGATGTACTGGGGCAATCAGCAGCCCTTGCAGATTGGGACAGTCTGTTTTTGGGGACCTTCTGCTTCAGCAGCACATGGACACTGAATTCTGAGTACCCAGGGCAGAGCTGTGGTGAGCAGCACTCACTGTGATTCCTGACAGAAAGAATCTGCTCTGAGGTGCACAAACATCTGGAGGTCTCTGCTTACCCAGATTCCTCCAGGTGGAATTCCCTGGACCTCAGGCATCCCTGGGGCAGGGTGATGACAAGCCATCCTCATCAGTGTCTCACCTTTGCACTGCCAGGCACTGTCCCTGCTGTGCTGGGTAACGTGCTGCTGTCACTGCGTGCCAGCTCAGGGGAGGCTCCAGATCCATTAACATCCCACTGGAGTACCCAAAGTAACCACTGAATGCAGGTATTTAAACCACTAAAACCAAAATGTGACTAATACTTTGCATTCTTCACCTTGCAGCAGAGGATTCCGAAGTGTTTTATAATTAAGTAACTAATTAAGTCTAAGAGTATTTCAGTGTAATATGTTTTACATCCCCTCCCAGAGAGGCACAGGAGCTCACAGGGCTGTCCCAGTGCCAGGGAGCCAGGCACAGCCACTGCTCCCCTGCTGGTCACTGGCTCTGCTGATTCCCAGCAGTTTGGTCTTAAGTTGGTCCTAAAAGCTTTTGGGAGCTATAAATGGATGGATGTTGCCATTTTATCCCAGCAGCAAGTTCCTACCTGTCCTGGGAACCAGTTAAAGAAACATGAAATGAGTGAGAGAGAAGAAAACCAGACAAGTGTATTTGTGCTCTTTTATCCAGGGCCAGGAGAGTCCAGTTGGAAAAAACTACAACGTTCTCCTTGTCCTCTGGAATGCTGCCCGGGATGGCAGGGACTGAAACCTGTCACTGTTGGGTGGTTTGGCCCCAGCAGCTCCTGCAGCTGCCCTGGAGGGCTGCTGGCTGCCAGCAAGGGTCTGTCAGCCCAAAGACCTGCTCCATGTGCCCCTGGCCCCGTGCCCCTGGTGGTGCTCTGCCAGGAGGGTGCCCTGGGCTGGGCAGTGTCACCCAGCCCTGTCCCCAGCCCTGTCCCTAGCCCTGTCCCTGGCTGTGCTGTGCCAGGAGGGTGCTCTGAGCTGGGCAGTGTCACCCATCTGTCCCTAGCCCTAGCCCTGGCTGTGCTGTCCCAGGAGGGTGCTCTGGGCTGGGCAGTGTCACCCATCTGTCCCTAGCCCTGTCCCTGGCTGTGCTGTGCTGTCCCAGGAGGGTGCTCTGAGCTGGGCAGTGTCACCCAGCCCTGTCCCCAGCCCTGTCCCTGGCTGTGCTGTGCTGTCCCAGGAGGGTGCTCTGAGCTGGGCAGTGTCACCCAGCCCTGTCCCCAG
>JAOTBB010001611.1:77310-89351 GCA_025629985.1 Chamaetylas fuelleborni | reverse complement strand
GGCCACTGGGCTGGGTTCAGTGGGCATTGGGCTGGGTCCATGGCCACTGGGCTGGGGTCCATGGCCACTGGGCTGGGTTCAGTGGGCATTGGGCTGGGTCCATGGCCACTGGGCTGGGGTTTAGTGATGACTGGGCTGGGTTCAGTGGCCACTGGTCTGGGTCCATGGCCACTGGGCTGGGTTCAGTGGGCACTGGGCTGGGTCCATGGCCACTGGGCTGGGTTCAGTGGGCACTGCAGCCAGGGCTGTGTGTGCCATGCCACGGCAGCACCTGCAGGGGTATGAAGAGCCTCAGGCACTGTGCACCACGCAGTGGATGCCACATGCCTCTTGGAGGGGGAGGAGGGAGCTCTCAGGCTGTTTTTAGCTGCTGGAGGGCAGGAGAGGGGGTGCCTCTCACAGATTCTGGATGTGAGCTGGCAGCTCTTCCTCCACCCACCAGCACAGTGCTGCTGCTGCAAGGGGCAGTGGCAGGACCTGCCTGGGGCTCCAGAGCCCGGGGCTGGGATGGGAGGCTCTCCTGGCTGGGGGTGGCTGGTGCTGGGCAGTGGCCACTGGCCGTGGGCTCTGAGTGCACAGCAGGACCCAGCACAGTCAGTAAATAAATTGGGTTTGCCTGGAGACATAACTAGGCCAGCCTGACTCTGCAGGGGTGTGCAGAGTGTGGGGACCTGCAGCCAGCAGAGAAGGAGCCTCTCTGCAATTTTCCCCCTCTCCAGCCAAGGCCTGGTGTCCTGTGCTGGGCACAGCCAGTGGCCAGCACCCCCTGCTCCCAGTGGCCACCCTGCAGCCCCAAGGGCACTGAGGGACAAGCCTGGGGAGCTGCATGCTGCAGGCTTTGCTTTCCTTCTCCCCCTCCATGAGTACAAACACATCAGCTGGGGGATAGAGGCCAAACACTGAGACCCCATCCACACTTGGTACAGAGGGGGGGTTAGGGGAGCTGTTTATCTCACAGAGGGTGGAATGCTGTGTTTTGCCATTGCAGCCTTGTGCACTCTGGCTGTTGGGTGCTGTGAAGGTCTCAGCTGATTCTGAAGTAGCTGGAGCAGAGTGGTACCTGTCCAGAAATAGAAAAGTATTTTTAAATTAAATTTATTCACTGATTTTCATGAAGACAGATTGTTGTGTGTTTGTTGAGGTGTCATTAGGAGTGGTTGGCGGTGGAACCAGGCTGAGCAGCAGTGAGAGAGGATGGATGTGTCCTTCCTGTGACTGGAGAGGTCACCCAGGCCACCTCCTTCTGCTCCTCCTCCTCTGCTCCTCCTGCACCTGGCCCCTGCACCTGGCAGGAATGGGATGGGGTGGTTAAGGCTGACACTAGCCTGTGGGGCAGACACAAAACCAGCTCTGACACCTCTGATCTGCACAGCCCAGGGTCCCTGCTGCTCTGCTGGGAGCTGGAGCTGCCTGTGAGTCCCTGGCCCCAGCAGTGCCCAGTGCCCAGTGCCCCCACTCTGCAGCTCTGGCCTTTCTGGCACACTCATCCTTTCTCCCTGCAGAGCAGAGCAGAACACCCAGCACAGTTTCCTGCTCTCAGGGACCTGCCTGGTAGGTGCTGAACCTGCAGGGATGCAGCTTTAACTCTCCAAGACACAAAATCAGGGTTTCCAAGTGGTATGGACCTGAGCACCCTTGAGAAGCTGGTCAGTGTGTGGGTTTGACAGCAGCAAACACCAGGCTGCAGTTACCAAATCACACACATGGAAATGACCCCTCTGCCTGCAGGGCTGCATCACCTTTACTGCTCCCAGGAGGTAATAAATACTGGGGGTGTTGTGACCTGAGGGCTCAGGGTGAACTTCTCCTGCAGCTCCTGCCTGCAGAGCAGTGACCCTGTGGGAGTGGGCTGGGGAGCAGGACAGGCTGGGAACCCACTGGGAGCCCAGGGGGGGTTTGGGCCCTTGTGGGGCAGTTCCTGGTGCCTGCAGGCTCTGGGACAGCACTGCTCCTGAGTGCTCACTTCAGTGCCAGATGGGTTGATCCAGCAAAGAACCATTTCCCTGCTCTGTGTGCTCCTGGGGGCTGGTTGGCCAGTGCCCCTGTGTCATGGCTAGTGCCCCTGCGTCATGGCCAGTGCCTCCAGTTCTCCCAGTGCCATGGCCAGTGCCCTCAGTGCCATGGCCAGTGCCCCTGCACTATGGCCAGTGCCCCCAGTGCCATGGCCAGTGCTGTGGTCGATGCCCCTGTGCCATGGCCAGTGCCCCAGTGCCATGGCCAGTGCTGTGGTCGATGCCCCTGTGCCATGGCCAGTGCCCAGACTGTTCCTTGCCCACTGCACCAGGCTCTCCTGGGCTCTGGTCCAGGCTGTGCTGCTGCTCTCAGAAGTCCAGGGAGAGTTGCATCACAGATAAAACTCAGCACCTGGGAATGTCCCTCTTTGAAGTTCTTTTTCCTGTGTTTTTTTTCCTTTGTTTCTTTGTGACTCCGGGAATTTTGTGCTTGCTCAGGTGCAGAGTGAGCTGCTTTCCTGCTGATCTCTCCTGAGGAGCTGGGCACCCTCCAGCCCTGCTGAGCTCAGCCCAAGGGAATGTGCAAGGCCCAGCCTTGTGTGGCACAGGGAACCCCCAGCCTGGGTGCCTGGGGATGGAGTCCCGTGGGCTCAGGCTGTGCAGGTGTGTTCCTGCACCTCTGTGTCTGTGTGCCCTTGTGAGCTCAGTGCAGTGCTAGAGCATCCAGAGCTTTAAATAACCTGTGACTTTGGCATTCCTGTAAAAACAGGAGGCTGAGCATAGAAGGAAATGCTGTCAGCCCTTCATGAAGGCTGATGGTGCAGCATGACATCACACCTCAGTTCAGACCTTATTAGGAGCTCAGGAGTCCCCGGGAGATGTCAGATATTTGCATCAGAGAGCCCAGCCCTGAGCTGAGTCTGTGCTGCCTTTAGCTGGGACTGTCTCAGTGCTGCTGAACAGGAGACTCTCCAGCAGCAGTCAGCAGAATACTTGTATTTTTGGGGGTTCACTTCTAGCTGCAGATGCTGCTCAGGGCAAGGGCTGGCTGTGTTCTGCAGAACCTGCAGCTGCCTGATCCTCCTGTGCTGTGCTGGGCAGGAGAGGCCCCACAGGTGTCATTGAAATGCAGAGGAGCAGGGTGAAGGCCAATTGAGTGCTGTGATCGAGGTCGTGCAGCTCAATGATCTCACTGTTGATGCCAAGTTATTTTTGCAGTGTTTTCAGTGTGAGAAAGGGAGAGGAATTATTCACTTTTGCAATTTGTGAGGCTGGGTTGCCTTTCCTCTGAATTTGTCTTTTTAACTTTTTACCTTGTCAGAAAATTACAAGAAGCTACTGGGATGGTGTATTTGGGGTAGTTCTTACCACAGCACGTGGCAGAAACATTTCCATGGTTTCAGAAACAAGGGTAGAGTTTCCTGTGTAATCCTCTCCTTCCAGGTTAACTCCTTTCCTCCTGTGGCGTCCAGCCCGGCCCCCACTCACCACCCTGCCTTTGACTTCCCTACCAGCGATATTTTCTCTTGGTGAATTTCTATCAATATTTAATCCAGCGGTGTCGGTTTTGCTGTAAGATGAGAGGAACTACCAGAAACCCTGAATTATACATGGTGTGGCGGGGGAAGCTGCAGCGCTCTCCTCTTGGGGCTGGTGCCAGGAGCTGCGCTGTGCCCGGGAGGGGATGGAGCAGCCCCCGGGCATGGATCCGCTCCCGGGGGTGATGGAGCTGCCCCCGGGGGTGATGGAGCATTCCCCGGGCACGGAGCAGCCCCCGCAGAAGCCCCGCAAGGTGCGGTTCCGCGTCTCCTCGGCCGGCAGCGGCCGCCTGCTGAAGCAGGTCTACGAGGACGGGCAGCAGCTGGAGCCCCCGGCCCGGGAGCACTGCAGGCGCCTCCTGCGCCACAGCTTCGAGCCGGCAGAGCCCCTGGGCCAGCCCGGGGCCGGGCCACAGAGCCGCGGCTGCTGGCCCACGGCACTGACCGCGCCCAGGATCAGCATCCTGCGAGAGGGAGCGAGCCCCGGGCTGGGGGGCAGCGAGCCCCTGGGCAGGGAGTGCCAGCCCGGGGCCGGACACTGCGGGGTGAGTGCGGGGCACTGTGCCATCTGGGGCTAAATCCTGCTGGGAACAGCGTGGGGACAGGGGTGTCACACTGCGGGGTGAGTGCAGGGCACTGTGCCATCTGGGGCTAAATCCTGCTGGGAACAGCATGGGGACAGGGGTGTCACACTGCAGGGTGAGTGCAGGGCACTGTGCCATTTGGGGCTAAATCCTGCTGGGAACAGCGTGGGGACAGGGGTGTCACACTGCGGGGTGAGTGCAGGGCACTGTGTCTGTCTGAGACCATCCTGGGGCTAAATCCTGCTGGGGACAGGGGTCTGACACTGCAGGGAGAGTGCACTGTGCCCATCTGGGGACCAGCTTTGGGTTAAACCCTGCTGGGAACAGTGGGGACAGGGGTCTGACACTGCAGCCTCATCCAGATAAAACTGTTCTATCAGTTTTAGTTTTGTCAGTTTGTCAGGCCAGGACTTGAAAAGGGTGATTGTGAATCTCCAGCCATTTTTCCAGGAATTCCATATGCTGGATGTATGGAATCACACGTGGCAGGATCCTCAGGGCCTGCAGCAGTGCAGGCAGCAGGGAACAGCATCTGCCAGCTGTGCTCCAGCTGTGCTCTGGCTTCTCCCAGTGCTGATCTGCATCTGTCCATTGGGTAGAGTAAAAGAGAGCATTTCCATACATATTGATGTCTGTACATGGGAATCCTACTGCATCTAGAGCAGCCAAATGTAAGGAGGATGTTAAGTTAATTAGATATATTTCAAATATTGAAGTTGTGTGACTCCAGCTGGCAGGAAGCCAGTGCTGCCATCAGGGTACCAGGTGTCTGCACCTCTGGCAGCCAGAATTCCTCTTGGGGTAGTTTGACAATCTCAGTTTAGTTTCACTGGCTATTTTCTTAACATATAATTAATGTTGCTGATAGAGAAGTGTTTCTTTAGCCCTAATAGAGAGGCAGTCCATGCACAATATGTGTAAATACTTTTCATGGCCTTGATTTGAGCACACTGAAAGTCTGTTAATTCCTGTGCTCATCAGAGCTGCGTGTGGGAAACCCAGCTGGCTGATATCTGACCTGCTGACACACTGGACAGGGAGCTTGCCTGCAAACATCAGAGCAGAGGAATCTCCCCTGCCCGAAGCCAGGGCACTGCTGAGATCTTATCCAGCCCGTTAATTTGTTTTGCATTCCTGGCTAACGCTCCTCTCCCTCCCCAGCACAGATACTGGAGTAACCACAGTGTCCAGTCCCAGCCTGTGCTGCAGCAGCACCTCTGGAGCCTGGAGACACCGAGTCTGTGACACACACACCCCCCAGGCTCTCACTGTGCAGGTGGGCAGGACACACCAGGCTCTCACCTCTGGGCTCACCTGCCTGCCCCTCGTGGAGCAGCTGCCCCAGTGCCAGGACAGCACCAAACTCCTCATGGCAGCTGATGTGACTGACTCAGGGCGTTTTTTGGGGGAACATCTCCTTTTGCATGGCTTCTTGACACAGGCACTTGGAGTGAAATGTGAGGAGTGTGAAACAATAGGCCCCAGTAACTCCATATGACACCAGGGAGAAGGGGCCAGGTCAGCAAAGTGCTGTTCTCAGGGAAATGTTTGACCAAGCTTAGCTTTAAAATTGCTAAAAAAAATTCAAATTCACCCATTAGGGCTGTACCTCCACCAGTTTGCTGGATGCCCTGGGGGTGGTCAGGGGAGCTGGCTGGTGGAGGGGACCATCAGTGTTTGCAGAGTGAATTTATACTGGTGAGACACTGGTAACTTCCTTCTTCAGACTTCCCCAGTTGTAGATTTTGGCAAGATCATAATCTACACCAATAACCTGAAAATCATCCGTGCCCCCATGGACCAGAAGGAGCTCATGAGAAGAATCATCCAGACTGAGGGAATAAATGACTGGACGTTCGTGTACCGGGACAAGAAAGAACAATTTATTGCTGGACATGTAAAAGATGTGGAGAATAAGGTCACTTGCAACCAGCACCTGCAGGTAGGAGAAAAGGGGAAATGCTTTTTCCCTTAGCCCTGGAGCACCCAGGGCCCATCCATCTCTGTACCTGGCTCCTAACTGAGTTTGGGTGAAAAGCATCACTCTGTTCCCCCTCTCCCTTGGGAGATGAGGACCAGCCCAGTGCTGAGGCTGTGCTCTGGGGACAGCAGTGCTGCTGCAGCTGCTCCTGTCTCCCCCTGCTCCTTCCCCTGGAGATGCTGGCACTTCCAGAGCCTGGCTGAGCTCCAGCCCCTGTCACCCCTCCCAGTGGGGTTAGACAGGCCAGAGTTTCTCCAGCCTGACAATGCTAAACACAGCTGCTCTGTGGCTGAGACTGCTTCAGGCTAAAGCTTCAGTATCAGCTGAAATCAGGTCGTGCCTCACATGTGCTTTCTCACGGGGGAGTCTTTGTGGGTCAGAATCCCAATTAGTCTGACCATGATCCGATCCCACAAAACCTGACGTTGTCTTGTGGAGCTGAGGGAGTTTCGTGGAACTGAGTCTGTGTTGAGCATGGGTCAGCTCAGCCCTTCTGCTCCCAGGAATTTCAGGGTGGGATTTGGGAGAGGCATGAAGGACAGCTCAGAGAAGGTGTGCATAGTGTTGAGGAGGGATTTGGGGAGAGAGGCTGATGGGCAGTCCCTGGAGAAATGAAGTGTGGCTCAAACCTGAGGCTGCAGAGTGGGAATGGTGTGATAAGGAATCACAGGGGGGTGAGTGGAGCTGTGCAGAAGGGAAAGAGTTTGGAGTATTGTGTGTTGTAATTCCAGTCACATTAACTTCTCCTTTTCTAGCAGTCCCCAAGCATGTGGGAGCCTTTTGGTTGAGGTCCTTGCTGTGGAGAGCTGATTGTCACAGGCAGAGTGGTGTGTCAGGAGCACCGTGATGGCAGAGGCCAGGGGACAGAGTTTCCCTCTCTCCAGAACCTTCCTGGCTTTGGAGTTTCCCACCCACTAACAGATTTTTTTCCTGCTTCAGGAGGCCAGTGCTGCAGAGGGCTGCTGGCAGTGCCGGGGCTCGGGCTGCGCTCCGTGCTCGCTGTGCCATGGAAGCAAGTTCTCCATGCTGGCCAACAGATTCCGGGAGTCCTACCGAGCCCTGCGCTGCCCGGCGTGCGACCAGAGCGGGCGGCAGCGCTGCCGGCTGTGCGCGGCCTGAGAGCCGGCTGTGCCAGCTGTGCCAGCTGTGCCAGCTCCAGCTGTGCCAGCTGTGTGAGCTCCAGCTGTGCCAGATGTGTGAGCTGCAGCCCTGCCGGCTGTGCACGGCCTGAGAGCCGGCTGTGCCAGCTGTGCCAGCTGTGCCAGCTCCAGCTGTGCCAGCTGTGTGAGCTCCAGCGCTGCTGGCTGTGCGCGGCCTGAGCTCCAGCTGTGCCAGCTGTGTGAGCTCCAGCGCTGCCAGCTGTGCATGGCCTGAGAGCCAGCTGTGTGAGCTCCGGCTGTGCCAGCTGTGCCAGGTGTGTGAGCTCCAGCTGTGCCAGCCATGCCAGGTGTGTGAGCTCCAGCTGTGCCAGGTGTGTGAGCTCCAGCTGTGCCAGCTATGCCAGCTGTGTGAGCTCCAGCTGTGCCAGCTGTGCACGGCCTGAGCTGCAGCTGGGACACGTGGGGGGTTTGGTGTTCCTGGGACACACCTGGGGGTGTTCATCCTTCCCTGGGGACACCTGGGGGTTCATCCTTCCCTGGGGACACTGGGTGTGTTCAGCATTCCCTGGGACAAATCTGGGGGTGTTCGTTCTTCCCTGGGACACTGCGGGTGTTCATCCTTCCCACATCCCGTGGCAGTGACAAGTGTTTAACAGAGGGGAAAGGCACAGCCAGGTCTGACCTGGGCTGCTCCTTCAGAGGGGTGGGGCAGTGTCAGCACCGTGCCAGGTGTGCACTGGGTACCAGTGCAGGTGTGCAGGGGTACTGGGACCAGTCTGTACCAGCCCAGCTGCACAGGGGTACTGGTTGGTACCAGTGCATTCCAGCCCAGCTCTGTGCTCTGTCCCAGCAGTGCCTCTCAGGTTTAACTGGTGCACACTGAAAATGGCACTGCCATTGCTGTTCTCTCTCTCTGCCCTGCAGGGTCAGAAGCATTGCCCGAGGTTTTGCTGCTCTGACACAGAGATTCCTTTGGGGTCTGATTTATGGGGGGAATTGAAAACCCTTCCCAAACTTGGGTATGTGGATTTATTATTCTAAAGATAAGTTATTACATTTTAGCCTCCCTACAAGGAAGGGCTGAATTAAAACTCCCCTGAGTGCTGCTCAGCACTTCTCAGGCCCAGGCTGGGGGTGAGCAGCACAGCTCTTGCCTAATACTAATCCCATGTTGTAATCTGCAGCAGGTAAACTCTAATTAGTGGGATGAAGCAACGATGGGGATCCTTTGCAGACTGCACTGGTGCTCAGAGCACAGGGGCTGGGAGCCTGAGGCAAACAGGGGAAATGGTATTTTTTTCTCTAAAGCATTAACTTACTACTTTCTATACTCAGGAGTGGTGTCAGTGCAGCCTTAACTCCCAAATTCCCTCTGAGTCCCCGATGAGTCAGAGGCTGCTCACACGTGCTGCACACTGAGGCTGCAAGCCCAGGCACGAGAATCCATGGCCAAGCTTCTCTTTTCCTGTGGTAGGTTACAAAGTTTCTCTGCAACACTAAAATTGTTGGAAATAATACTGTTCTAGCTCCTACACTTCTATGTGTCTTGTGCTGGAACTGTGCTGTGGGTACTGAGGGTTTCCTTTCTTAAAAGTGCATCAATCTACAGGAGATACTTGATTGGTTTCATTCATCAGATCAGTATCCACAATGTGAAAAATGTTGTCCCTGGGGTATCAGGGCAGGTGAGACTTCCCAAATCGGGAATTGCTGTCAGGCAGATCCCTTCCCTCAAATACAACCTGTTTGATCTCAGCTTGTTGGAGAGTTTGCTGCCCTAAGATAAGAAAAAAATAACCAGGCAAAATTGCCTGATAGTGTTTACAATAAAACCAGACTCAAATATGCCTTATAAAATCAATATTATTGTTCTTTGGCAATGTAGTGTTTCTCAAGCACTGTCACTCCTGGCTGTGTCAGCTCTGCCACCATGTG
Source organism: Chamaetylas fuelleborni (assembly GCA_025629985.1). Classification (NCBI taxonomy): domain Eukaryota; kingdom Metazoa; phylum Chordata; class Aves; order Passeriformes; family Muscicapidae; genus Chamaetylas; species Chamaetylas fuelleborni. The sequence continues at coordinate 80,261 of JAOTBB010001611.1, read as the reverse complement.
CACGTATCACAGAGCTGAGCTCTGCCCTGGCTCAGTCCTCTCCCACAGCTTCCAGTGTCCTGGAGACTGCACACCAAGCCCAGCAGGGATTTGCTTCCCCAGCTTCCAACGCCCTCCTTTCATTTTTGGTGATATGCTGGCTTGATTTACCCAATAAATGCTCTTATTTCACTTGGCAGAAGTTTGAGTTTTCCTACAGCATCCTGTGAGCTGACTGTCGAGGCAATGGGCTCCTTGTCACGTGCTGCTGGTTGAATTTCTGCTGCACCCAGAGCCCCCATCCCATCCATCCCTGTATCCCTCCCTCCCCTGGGCTGCTGGCACAGGGTGGGGGGCACGAGCTGAGCTCCAGCCTGGCTCTGGCAGCAGCTCAGAAGCACAAATTGGCTCTGGCCATGGCCCAGAGGGGCAGGGTGAGGCACTCGAGGCAGTGCCCAGGGCTCCTGCTGCCCCCTGGGCTGGGGGTCCTTCTGCTGGGTGACTTTACCAAAAACTGTCAGGTCTTTATGAACTGGGTTACTTTATGGGCCAGGGTAGGAGTGGAAGACAACGTCTTGAACTTCTGCCAAAAAATAACGAGTTTTTCTGGTTTGCTGAAAGCTTGGGAAGATGACACTGGATTTGCTGAACTCACCAGGCTCCTGCATGTGATCTCAGCGGGGTCAGCTGGAGTGTTTCTGGTGAGAATGCTGGATGAAATACAGGAGTCTCTAAAGTTGGTGGAATGTTTTGGTTTCACTGTTCACCTGTATTTTTTTTTCTGGTGTTTAATGGCTCAGTAACAGAAGAAGACTCCTGGGGTGGTGGTGAGCCCTGTACTAAACCCAAACTGTCTTGTATGGGATATTCTTTTACAAAGGCAAAACTCAAACCTCCCAACTGCTAGGACTTTGAAGAGTAAATACAAGCAAAGATGCTTATCCTGGAGTCTATTTCTTGTGTTTTTTGTTAACTTTCTACAGCTGCTCTTGGCTTGCCTTAGAAGAGGAGCACACAAAAAGGCATTTAAGGGTTTCTCTAAAGGAAAAAGCAAACCCGAGAGCAAGAGAGCAACCCTTTCTCCTCTGGCCCTGGTGCAGAGCTGTGTCTCTGGAAGGCTGGGACAGCCTCTCTCAATAACTGTGGTTGGCTGCCACACCATGGTGAGCCATGGATGTGCTCTGAATCGTGGGGAGAGCTTGGAGCAAACTTGGGAAAGAGGAGCTGGGGCAGCTCCTGCTGGCTTGGAGTGCTTGGCAGCTCAAGGTGAAGGGAGAAGCAGAGTCAGTGCTCTTGGCTGTGAAGGGTTTCAGCCAAATCAGAAGTGCAAATGGAATTGTTTCATGTCTGGGGGAAGCAGGAGGGGACCCTGGAGCTGAGCAGTGACAGCCAGGAGAGCAAAGTGGGAGGTTAAATAATCCAAATAATAATAAATAATCCAAAGTGTGCTGCATGGCTGGGACCCAGAAGGCAGCAGCACTGCAGAGGTGATTCCCAGAGCTCCTAATAAATGCCTTGGCTAAAGCTGACTTGGGGCTCCTGCCCTGGTTCTGCTGTGACTCTGCAGGTGGAGCCCTGGAATGTTGTTCTGCTGCAGAACAGGGTGGGAAGGTGTGACCAGACAAGCTCCCAGAGACCAGAGCCAGAGCTCTGGGGCTCTTCAAGGTGTTGGTGCCAAGACCTCTCCTGGCCCACAGAAATCCACGTGTGGCCTCAGCTGGGGCATTCCGTGCATCAGCTCCAACCTGTGGATGCTCCATGGGGATGGAGCACAGAGGTCCCTTGGACAGTGGGAAGTGCCATTGTGGGGTTTGGGGTTTTCTGGGTGGCCTTTAATTGATTGCAGGGGTCGTTTTGAAGTGAATCCATGACCTGGGAACTAAACATTTCTTTCAAGTGTGATGAATTGATCTGTATTTGAAATACGCACATCTGTATGTGAGAGGCTTCTGTACTTATCAATCTTTATCACACTGACTAATCTGTGCAGTGGGTTTTTAATTTACATTTATTCACAGCCACCACCCTTCCAAAGCAGAAAACAAGTGGAGGAATCTGGAAAGCTTTAGCTGAATTTGCAATATCACTGCCTTATTTCCCTGCAGTTAAAAAGGAAAGAATTGGAATATTTATGAATTTAAACATTAGTATTTTTGCAAGACTTTGAGGCTGTCGTTTTGATTTATGTGGGCTACATTTAGATTTGCATGTAAGCCCAGCCCTTGATTGCTTTGAAACCTTTTGGTTTCACACAAACTGTTGTGTGTGAGCTGCAGTGATGTCTCTGCTGCAGAACTCTGTGCAGCCCCAGTGATTCCCCTCCAACAACTTCTGGTTCCTGCTGCTTCTGGAGATGATGGCACAGCAAAGGTACGTGGGTCAGAATTCCCAGGATTTGGAATAATGAGCAATGCAACCACTCCTGCTTGTTGCTGTTAGTGGAAAACAGAAAACCATCGATGCATTTGCTGGATGCTGAGGGAGAGCACAGAGATTCTTGCTGTGGTTTTACTTGCTGGGTTTTTGCAAGTGGAGAATGACTGGTGAATGGTTGGAGCAATGTGAGGGATGGCCCTGGAACCACTGGGACCCCCATGCTGAGGTGCTGAGGACTTCTGGAAACACCCAAAGCCAAAAATGGGGTGGGAAAGGTAATTCAGAGCTGTGGGTGAGTTACAGGCAAAGTCAGCTTTGTGCTTGCTTTAGGTCCACTCGAGAGAGGGAGGGGAAAAGTCCTTGAAATAAGGAAATCACTCTGGAAAGAAATGTATTGCAGGAGCTCATGAAGGACTTTAGGAGATCCTGAAGGATCAGGACAGGGTCCTGTCCCCGTGTCCTGTCCCCGTGTCCCAGGCTTTGGCATCCCGAGGGATGGACGGCGTGCAGGGATGCGGCTGCGGGCGGGGAGAGTCCGGCCCGGGGGTACCTGACTGGGGGTACCTGAATAGGGGTACATGTATGGGGGGTACCTG
>JAOTBB010001611.1:56297-67581 GCA_025629985.1 Chamaetylas fuelleborni | reverse complement strand
ATGGACACTCCATGGCCCCATGGACACTCCATTCCCATGGACACTCCATTCCCATGGACATTCCATTCCCATGGACATTCCATTCCCCCATGGACACTCCATGGCCCCATGGACACTCCATTCCCATGGACACTCCATTCCCATGGACATTCCATTCCCATGGACACTCCATTCCCATGGACACTCCATTCCCATGGACACTCCTCTCTGCTCGTGCAGGACCTGGTGGCCCCAAGCTCTCGTTGGTGCTTCTGCAGCTGCTGGTGGAGCCTTGCCCTGATGGAAATGTTTCTAATGCTTAGTTTCCCCAGCTGGTTACCATTGCCTGTTTTTTTTTAGCCCCAAGACCTTTGTGTTGAGGCTCTAAAAGGAAGGAGCAGTGGCAGGGTGCTGTGTGGGCAGGGACACACGTGGTGCTGGCGTGTGGCAGCACAGAGCCCGGGGTGACACTGGGTCAAACCTGCCCTGGTGTCTGCACAGGGCCACAGAGCCCCCTCAGCAGCAGTGGCTGAGCCTGCAGGGCTGGCAGAGAGCAAACACGGGCACACCTGGCCAGGTAAGGTGTGTGCTCAGCCCGTCCCCAGCAGCAGCTGGATCTGGCACCCCAATCCTCCCCAGCTGCTCTGGGGGCTCTGAGGCACAGACACACCAATGTCCCAGGGCAGCAGGGTGCTGGCACTCAGAGCTCTGTACTGTGCATTGCCAGGGTGGCAGTGATGGACAAACCCTGCCCTGGCCTCTGCTCACTCCTCATCCCCTGCCTGCCCTGCCCTGCCCTGCCCTGCCCTGCCCAGCTCTGCTCTGTGGCACTGAGAGCAGCTCAGCCCTGGTCCTGCTCCATCTCCTGATCCTCACAGCTCTCCACTGCTGGGGTCTGCTGGAGAGCTGGGAGATGAGGGAGCAGGGGAGCAGAGAGTGAGGGGAGGAAACCCAGCAGGGGATGAGCTGCACGAGGAGCAGCAGAAAACCCTCTGTGGATGTTAAATCTTGTGCATGGCTGTGATAAAACTCGTGGGTTTACACAGCCCAGATAAAATAGTAAATAGCTGCATGGGGAAGCAGAAAGTTGTGGAGGGAGTCAGGATGTGGCACTCCTGTGCTCCCCTTGGCATTCCTTGATTTGCTGCAGATTCACTGGAGCTCTGGGCTTTGTGCTTTTCTGAACCCTTCAGAACCCTAGGTGTACCCCTAACGCTAGGGGTAACCCTAACAGAGATGTTAAAGTCTCTGTGGGTAGTGGTGGTTCCAAGCAAGAAGTTGTGGAGTGGGCCATGATAATTTTATTTTATAGAAAGAGAGGGAAAAGTTTTGCTTCATAAAGCTTGTCAAGGTCACCACAGGCACTGATTTATTTAATCATTATTTTTGTAACTGAGACATGAGTCTATTCTGTGGGTGGGGTGAGGGTATTTTAATTCCTAGTGGACTGTCAGTGCCATTTCACAACTCCCCATATTTGTCACATTTCTCTTATTTGATTCCAACTCGGAATAAAAATATGAGTAAAAGTTGTCCTGCCCCACTTTGGGGTTTTTGGTAGAAGTCATAGTGCATTTGGGTGGGAATTACAGCATTTATATTTATTTTTTATTACTTGTTCAGAAAAGGTGTTACCAAATTATGTGCACCCACATTACTGCCAGATAATTTCTTTGTGAGTAGCTTGCAAGTCTGAGCAGATAAAGTCAGTAAATCCCAGCCTGGATCTGTGGTGAGAGCATGATTTCCTCCTGAGAGGGTGAAGGAAGCTCTGGGGTCTGCAGGCAAAGCCTGGGCCAGGTTTCCAGCCCAGCGGTGACTCAGTAAGGCAGGGCTGAGTGGGGAAGTTTTTAAAACTTCATTCCAAGGTGGCTGAATTAGCTTGTCCATGTCCAAGGCAGGAGCTCCTGCAGGGTGGGGCAGGAGTGCTGGGAGCAGCTCTGAGCCAGGCTAAGGCCACAAAAGGGAATCCTTTTGTAGGAGGAAACTTCTGCTGTGTTGATCCATTATTTATCCCCTGTAAGTGCTCCAGCATTTCTACCATTTCCACTTGGCTTCCTTCTCAAGTTCCTTTTGCTTGTCCTGCCACCCTGGGACAGAGTCCTTGTTCACCCTGGGACAGGCTGTCCTTGTCCTGTCATCCTGGGACAGCCTGTCCTTGTCCTGTCATCCTGGGACAGAGTCCTTGTTCACCCTGGGACAGAGTCCTTGTTCACCCTGGGACAGTGTCCTTGTCCTGTCACCCTGGGACAGCCTGTCCTTGTCCTGTCATCCTGGGACAGAGTCCTTGTTCATCCTGAGACAGAGTCCTTGTTCACCCTGGGACAGGCTGTCCTTGTCCTGTCATCCTGGGACAGTGTCCTTGTTCACCCTGGGACAGTGTCCTTGTCCTGCCACCCTGGGACAGCCTGTCCTTGTCCTGTCATCCTGGGACAGTGTCCTTGTTCACCCTGGGACAGTGTCCTTGTCCTGTCATCCTGGGACAGTGTCCTTGTTCACCCTGGGACAGTGTCCTTGTCCTGCCTCACTGACAGGGTGGCCCTGACTCGAGGGGCTGCCTGCAGCTGTCCCTGCCCTGGGGACCGTGCTGGTGTCCCCAGAGGGGCTGGGCAAGGACACGGATGGCAGGAAGGTTTTCAGGAGCTGAGTGCCTCCCCCAGGGCTCTGCTCCCCCTGTCCCTCAGGGAAGCTTTTAGCTGCAGCCTGGAGTGCAGAGTTTAATGGGCAGGTGATGTTTGCTCTGCATTGCAAGTGCATCTCTGCCCTCTGAGCACTGCAAATTCAGCTCCCTCCAGCCTGCCCTCCTGGGGCTGGGATTTGTGTTTGAACTTTGGTTGAAAGGAATATATTGGTTAGGCTTTGATTTAGTTGTTCCTTGCTGAAAAGACACCAGGTAATGACTTTACCTGCCCTTTCCTATTTTATTCATTTAATGGAGTCCCCTCCTTCCCCTTCTCCTCCTGGAGGCCCCTTTGCCTGGAAGTCTGCAGCACTGTGAGAAGAAATGGAAGACAAAGCAGTTGTCACAGTGCCAGCGTGATTGATTCCATAAGTGACTCCCCTGGCAGAGCTGAGAGCAGAGCTGCTGCCAGTCAGTGTGACAGGGCACGTCCAGCTCAGGCTGGGCCCCTGCTCTGCCTCCTGCTCAGGGGCTGCTCTGCTCTGGGTCCCTCTGTGCCAGGGTGCCCTGGGCAGCCCCAGCAGGGTCTGCAGGAAATGGGCCTGTTTTGTACTGGCACAGCAGAACAAAACACACTTCTTGTTTTGATTGGTAACTGATTCTTGTGAACTGGGACTCTGAACACTGAGCAGTAAATATTTATGAAATGTAATGGCCAAGACTAAATACATTCATTAGCATATTTATTCTTATTGAGTTGCTGCTTTGTGTGCCTGAGGAAATTATCAAATTGCTTCTATTTGAATGGCTGTATATAATTTTAGGACTGGCATTTTCAGTCTCACATCACTCTGGATTTTGGAGTCAGGCTGAGGAAGCATTTGTGTCTGCCCCCAGCCCCAAAGTAAGTTTATGACTAGCAGAAGCTCAATAAATCCATTCTGTTCAGCTGAGCCCCAGTTCCCCAGCAGCAGCAGGTGAGTGCAGTGCCCCAGAGAGGTTGGGAACGTGGGCAGGGCACTCTGCCTTGGCCAGGACACCCTGGGTGCCTGTGGTCACACTCTGGGCTGTCCAAAACAAACCTCACTCAGCTTCTGCTATTTCTGGGTCTTGTGGCTGTTTACACAGTCAAATCTTTTTGCTGAATGTGACTGAAGCTTTGTTTTGTTTTTATTCCCAGGGAATAAACCGCTCACCTGAGCTCCTGGCTGGAGCAGCTGGCACTGAGGCAGGAGCTGGGCACGGGCAGTGCCAGCTGAGCCAGGACTGTCTGTCCCTGTGCTGCCATGAGCTGCTGTTTGCACTGACTGCAGCACCAGGGAGCCTGGAGAAGGGCTGGCAGCCCAGCCTGGATCCCTGCACTCCTCAGAGCCCAGGCTGGAGTGGTGCTGAACGTGTGCTGGGCAGTGCTGGGCTTGGAACGAGACAATCCAGAGACAATCCAATGAGACAATCCAGAGACAATCCAGAGACAATCCAGAGAGGCAATCTAATGAGACAATCCAATGAGACAATTCAGAGAGACAATCCAGACACAATCTAGAGACAATCCAGGTCCCTTCCAACCATGATATGACTCTATGACAGTGCTTTCCTTCCTAATAACAGTCACATTTTCAAAGGAAATAAAGTCTGCCCAAGACTGGATCCTTTCAAAGGGAGAATAATTCCATTTGCTCCCAGGATCCTCGGGCAGGACTGGGAGAAGGGAGCTGGTTGGAGGCAGGATGTGTCCAGGGCTGAGTGCTGGAGAACTCCCACTTTTGCTGCTGCCTTGTAAGCAGAAGGTGATGAGAACATTTGTGACATTTGGAGGGACATTGCTGCCACCTCGGGTCACCACCCTGGCTTTGGGACAAGCACACACACTACATTTCACTGGGTTTTTTTAAACTGCCAGACACCATTCGTGTGAAACAGAAATTGTTCCAAATGTCAGAATCAGCTTTCCCTTGTGCAGAAAGTGAATGTTTTGTTCCTCACAGGGCCAGCCCTGTGCCTGCTGCCTCTGCAGGCTGTTCTGGGGTGCCCCTGGGGTGGGGGTGCTGCCTTCCTCACCTTCCTCACCTTCCTCCCCTTCCTCTGTCCCTGCTCCTGCAGACACAGCTTTGAGACAGGCTTTATGGGCAGAGTCGGGGGCTGTGCATGGACTTCTCTCATTTCTCTGCAAATTCCTTCATGCTTATTTTTCTCTCCCTTTGGCTTTGGTTCTCATTTGTTTAAACAGAGGCAGAGGCAGAGGCACAGGCTGCTCCCTTTGGCACCTCAGCCCTGTGCAGATGAGGCTGTGGAAGTGCCAGGGCTTTATACGAGTTTCCATTGACACCACGGGAAAGACCTTGCAACCCAAGTGCTCTGCCTTGATTGATTCCTTCTCATTACAGCCCTGAATTATTTGCAGAGGGAACTGACAGGGCTTTATTTTCTCCTGGTGCTTTATCTTTCCACAAAACGCCTCCAATGAAGCTGCTAATGGAAAAGCTTTTAACCGGGGCAGAGGGTGCTGCGTGTCCGTGCGGGTGAGCTGAGGCTGCTGGGGCTGCAGCAGCTGCTGCCACCCTCACAGCTGTCCCCAGGGCCCCTGGGGCCAGGCAGCCCAAAGGGGCTGCACTGCAGTGAGGATGAGCTGCTTGCTCCAAAAACTGGAGGGAGCGGAAAGGGCAGGGAAGGACAGGCTCACTTCCCTGCGTGGGAGCAGGGATGCTCCACGGCGAGTCTGCTTTCACCAGCGGGCTCAGAGAGCTGGGATGGTGCTGCCTGTGCTCCAAAAGAAAAACAAAACCAGATTCCCAGGAGTTATCAGGCAAAACTTTCCCTTCCCAGCCAGGCAGAGCACAGGGATTGGCACTTCCAGGTGTGTCCTGTGCCAGCAATGCTGCTCCCCTTGCTGCAGCTGGTTGGGTTCTGCTTTTCAAGCCTACACCATTTTCTAATGAAAAAGGCTGACTGGGCATCTGGGGAGAGAGATGCAGCTCTGAGGAAAAAGATAAAGAGCTTCTGCAAATATTTATGTACAGAAAATCGAAGGAATGGTAATGAACCTCATTTCCAGAGGAGCTGGACGTGTTTGTGTGGCTGGAGCAGGTGCAGGAAGGGGCAGCTGCTCTCCAGGGACTGGGCTGGTTTGGAGGATCCCCAGTGCCACGTCTGGAGCTGAGGGGACAGGGTTTTGTGCTGTTCCCTGCTGGCACAAGCCCCAGGCTGCCCAGGGGGGTCCCTGGTGCTGACCCTGCTCGCCCACCCTGCCAGCACCAGGAGGGAGCCCCTGCCCCTCTGGGCTGGGCTGGGGATGCTTTCAGGAGCCCATGGCTGCATTTCATATTCTGAGATGACCCTGAGCCCATCTTCACCCACAGTGTGAATTTGTTCCCTCCAGTGTTTCTACTAAAAGGTGCAAATATCTGGGAAATTCCATATTGTGCAGTGACCTACTTTACAGCTTTTTTAAAAGTGCTGGGAAAACTGCCAGAAAGTCAAGTCTTAATTTTGGTGAGGCAGGGTGTTTGCTGCTGCCTGTCTGCACAGGAGCAGCAGTGCTGTCCCTGGGCCCAGCAGTGCAGCAGCCTCTGCTGCTGGAGCTGCCCAGCTCTTCCAGCCCTTGGCTCTCAAACAGCTCCTGGCACTAAAATTCCAACTTTTCCCTGCTGCTCCCTAGAGCCTCTGCTCAGCACCTCAGTGCAGTGAGCCTCGGGGGGTGGGGGTGCTGTGGCTGTGCTGGGGTCTGTCCCTGTGTCCGTGTGTCCATCCCTGTGTCAATTCCTGTGTCCATCCCTGTGTCCATCCCTGTGTCCATCCCTGTCCATCCTGTGTCCATCTTGTGTCCATTCCTGTGTCCATCTTGTGTCCATTCCTGTGTCCATCTTGTGTCCATTCCTGTGTCCATCCCTATGTCCATGTGTTCATCTGTGTGTCCATCCCTGTGTCCGTGTGTCCATCCCTGTGTCCATCCCTGTGTCCATCCCTGTGTCCATCCCTGTGTCCCTGTGTCCATCCCTGTGTCCATCCCTGTGTCCGTGTGTCCATCTGTGTCCATCCCTGTGTCCATCCCTGTGTCCATCCCTGTGTCCATCCTGTGTCCATCCCTGTGTCCATCCCTGTGTCCCTGTGTCCATCCCTGTGTCTGTCCATCCCTGTGTCCATCCACCCATCCTGAGCTGGCCACTGCCCCCAGGCTGCTTTTGCTCTTTGCTCACTGCCGTGTTTGACCCCTTTGAAGCAGGAACAAGTTGTGCTCATCAGTCACATCACATTTTTCCTGGGTGCCTGTTCTCCTCTGGGTTCAGGAGGAAGGAAAAGAATTCAGTGAAGGAATCAGAGTTGTTTTCCAGAGCCATCTTTGATCCTGCTGGAAACACAAGGAGCAGTGGGGGAGCTGAGGGGCTGCAGTGCAATCAGAGCCATCTGCTGCAGGGTTTGTGCAGACCCTGGCAGGGCTGAGGGTGCCCAGCTGGGCAGGGAGGGAGCTCAGTGCCACCTGAAATGTGCCTGATAAATGCTCCTTGGTTTCACTTGCAGGGAAATGCCCAGGAAGGAATGGCCTGCTCTGCTCAGGGCTACCTGTGCCTTCCAGCTGATTGAATTTCATTGACCAGGTTCATATTGAGCCCTTGTGCAATTACTGGCAGAGAATGGAATATCATTTTTTGCCTTGCTTTTGAGCTGTGGAAGGAAGGTTTATATTTCATATGTTCTTTTAATCGTGCAAGCAGGCTCTTGAAAAAGTCCCTTTAATTTAGGGCAGGCTGGAAGAGTGAAGTTCATGAGGCTTTTCCCCAAGTAACTTTTTAATTTTTTTTTTAAATGCTGAGCTATAGCTGGGGAAGGCATTAATCCTCATTACAGAATAAGCTTGATGTAAACCTGTGTGGCCTCTGTGGCCAAAGCAGTCTTGCTGCATAGCTCAGGGAGCAGCACTGGCAGGGCTGCTGGCTCTATGTACCTTTGGTTTTGGGTTTTTTTTCTCATTCTTGGCTTGATGGCTGTTCAAAGTCTTACTGCACAGGTGCAGATCTGTTTTTAAAATGGAAATAATCCCTGCCTTCAGGTCTCAGTGCACTAAGGGTGGGCTGGGTCTGCACAGGGCAGGGATTCATGGAAAGGAGGATTTTATGCAGGTGGCAGCAAGAAGGGAAGGGGAAGGTGGTGCTGAGGTTTCTGTCTGGGTACTCCCAAAAAGGGCCTGAACAGGGTCTGAACCCAGCTACTATGGCATGGCACTGAAATGGTGAATTTAAGTGAAATGTTGAACATCTAAGATCAATTTGAATATTTTCTGTGATGAATCTGTCGCATTAAAAGAAACAACAAACACGGAAATTGAAAAGGATGGGATGCCTGTTTTGACACTTGTGACAGTGTTTAATGACATGTTGTCAATGGATTGGCTGAACGTGGTTTGAATGCAGGAGAGTTCCAGAGAGACCAGGACAGGCAGCGTGGAGGGGGAGCATCTGCTGCTGCAGGGCTGGGATGGAGCAGGGCTGGGATGGAGCAGGGATTGGGATGGAGCAGGGCTGGGATGGAGCAGGGATTGGGATGGAGCAGGGATGGGATGGAGCAGGGATTGGGATGGAGCAGGGGATGGGATGGAGCAGGGCTGGGATGGAGCAGGGCTGGGATGGAGCAGGGCTGGGATGGAGCAGGGATGGGATGGAGCAGGGATTGGGATGGAGCAGGGACTGGGATGGAGCAGGGGATGGGTACTGTATCCAGGGCAGTGTCACCTTGCCCTGCAGTGTCACCTTGCCCTGCAGTGTCACCTTCCCTGCAGTGTCACCCTGTCCTGCAGTGTCACCTTGCCCTGCAGTGACACCCTGCCTTCAGTGTCACCTTGCCCTGCAGTGTCACCTTCCTTGCAGTGCCACCTTCCCTGCAGTGACACCTTGCCCTGCAGTGTCACCCTGTCCTGCAGTGTCACCCTGCCTTGCAGTGCCACCTTGCCCTGCAGTGACACCCTCCCTGCAGTGTCCCCCTGTCCTGCAGTGTCCCCCTGTCCCCCAGCTGTCCCAGCCCCTGGCAGTGCTCAGCCCGTGCTCAGTCCGTGTCTCAGCTCCCCCTCCCTCCTCTCCAGCCCTCCCAGTGCCTCTCGCTGTCCCCGGGGCTCTTTGGGGCTGTCTGTGAGTCAGGCAGTGAGGCAGAGCTGTGCAGCAGAGCAGTAGTGAACAGGATCCTGCAGCCTGAGAACAGTGCTGACTTACAGGATGCAGCACGTCCCCTCCCAGAAAAGCCCCAATAATGGGTTTGTTTCCATGCTGTCTTTGCTGTGGCTGATGAACCACGGCAGGTTCAGCCCTGAAATCACAGCCAGACACATGTGCTCGTCCCAGCCCAGCAATCTGAATTACCCAGGCTTGGCTCCTGGTGTTTCAGCACTAGCTTGTGTCTGAATGAGATTTGGGCAGCCCTATATTGAGTAAATAGTTTTTCTTTAATTCCACCACTGTTGATATCACTGGCGCTTGCAATTGAAATCTGTGCAGCAGCAGCAGAGCTCACCTGGGAGTGCTGCTGCTGCTGCTGCCCTGCCTGGCTCAGGCTCCCCTTCCTGCCAGGGCCATGTCTGTCTGCAGCCTGTGCTGCTTGTCTCCTTTGGGCTGCTGCTGTTACATGACACCTCACTCTGCCGGCTCCAAGGTCAGGCCCAGGTTTTACCCGAGCAGGAGCCTGGGTGGGCACTGGGAGCCCTGGTGGGATGTGAGTGGTGTCTCACAGGGATGGGGAGAAGCTGCTGCACTTGTCAGCTGTGAGTGTTTGGGGAGAATCAGTCAGAGCTGGGCCTTTGCTTCCAGAAGAGGAGCTCAAGAGCTTGTCTGAACTGCAGGAGCTGCTCTGCTGCTCAGTGAGCTTTCCACCATCAGCTCATCTCCAATGGCTTCACCAAACATGGACAGGGCAGCTGGGGAAACAGGGAAAGCAATGAAACCTGCTTGTGGGTAATTTGCCTTGACAACATTTAATTGTGAAACTGGGACAGGCTGGAATTTATCAGCTCTGAGTCATCTGCCATTAATTCCACCTGAGGTTTGCTGAACTTTGGGGTGCATCACAGCTGTCCCTGGTTTCCAGTCGATTCCTGCAATGCTTGAAAGCTGCTGTGGCAGCAAAGGCTCTGCACACCAGAGCTCCAGCACTGCTCCTCATTCCTGACTCTTTGCCCCTATCCAGGGTCTTCCCAAAGGTGAAGCTGTGCAGAGCAGTTTCTGGCTGAGGGCTCCAGCTGCTCTCTGGGAGGAGCAGGCTCTGCTCACTGCCAGAGAGGAAGGTGAACTGAAGTTTACCTTTGTTCACACGTGTCTAACAGGACACCATTAAATATTAAAACTGTGCAGTTAATTCTGCTGTATTTACCAAAAGAAGGTTTTCTGAGGAGTGGTTGTTATGGAAACAGTGGCCCTCTGTCCTTCCACTTGGAAAGGATTTATTTTAAGGGAGCTAAAACCCTTTAAATATTCAGCAAGTATAAAAAGGTGAGATCATAATATTCATCTTACATATTCTGTGCAAAGCTGCAAGAACTTCCCTGACACTGAGAAGCAGGAGGGGCTCCAGAGCCTGTCAGTGATGTGGGGAAGGGAAGGGACTGATAAATAAGAGCAGGGATAAAGGGGGTGAGGCTGCTCGAGGGGACACGTGGCTGTGTGGGAACCTGCCCAGGAAACCCCCCTGGGAACTGTCCCTCCCTTGGGGCCTGGGCCCTGCCACTGCTGGGCTGTGCTGGGGGACACCCCTGCTATGGGGTCTGGGGGACACCCCTGTGATGGGGTTCTGGGGGACACCCCTGTGATGGGTTCTGGGGGACACCCCTGCTATGGGGTCTGGGGGACACCCCTGTGATGGGTTCTGGGGGACACCCCTGTGATGGGTTCTGGGGGACATTCCCATTTGTAGGGGCTCAGTGGGACATCCCCTGTTTGTAGGGATGTCGATCTGTGGTCTGGGGTTTGGGATGTGGGATCTGAGATCTGGTGTCTGGGGTTTGGGGTCTGGGATCTGGATTCAGGAGGGGGGGCTCAGCCTCCCCTCGCCCTGTGCAGCAGCTCAGACGGGGCCCTGTGGGCTGTGGAGGGAATTTTGTGTTCAGTGAACCAGAAACCAGCACCAGCAGCTGCCAGTGCTGTAATGTGCTGAACAATCACAGGAGTTTAAAAACCCAACAAACCAGTTCCTGGACTAATGGCAAAATAACCCACCTGAAGCTGCAGCAGGAAAATTGTCCCCTCAAGTATTTTCAAACTGAAAATCAAACTTCAGCTTTGCTACGTTCCTGTTTCCTTTGTGCTTGCTTTCAAAAAAACATTTAGAGCTCAGCTATAGGTTAGAGAATTTATTCTCTTTTCTTTCTCTGAATTATAAATATATCTTGGATTGGAATTTTCTATTTTTTAACCCTTCTTTGGCTGCAGCACACACATTGGTGTGCTGTGTTTCTGACACTTCCCTGGCTGGGATTTCTGCCTGCAGCAGTTATTTTCAGGTTACCCCACGGATCTGGTGGGTCTGAGCATTGCAATGAGGCAGGAACCTCGAATTGCTTTTGTTTTGGAGTGGATGCAGAACGGTTAATTGCACTGGTGGAGCAGCAGGGCTGTGGGTGCTGGGTGGGGAGCAGGAGGAGCAGCGAGGAGCCAGCCCTGGGGCTGGGACTGCTGCCCTGGGCCTGGAGGGGCACAGGGGGGCCAGGGGGTG
>JAOTBB010001611.1:36192-46389 GCA_025629985.1 Chamaetylas fuelleborni | reverse complement strand
GGGGGGACAGGGGCAGGACTGGGGCAGGACTGGGGCAGGACTGGGGGGACTGGGGCAGGACTGGGGCAGGACTGGGGCTGTGTGACTGGCACAGAACCCACCTGTGGTGGGCAGGGGGGGGAAGGATCCTGCCCTGAACCAGCCCCAAGTGACCCTTAGTGACCCCAGACACCGGCAGGAGCCCTGCCCGGGGCTGGGGGGTCCCTGGGGGTCCCTGGGTGTGGGGACAGGAATATTCCAGGGGAATCAATTCCCTGGGAATCCAACAGCTGCAGCTCGGGTGAAAGCAACCCCACCCGCGGCAGCCGTGAGGAGCACTAATTAATTAATTAATGCACTAATGAATGCAGCTCTGTCTCCTCGGAGCGTGTGTGGCCAAAGGCTCCCACAAAGTCAAACGGGCTCATTTCTCACAGAGGCTGATTGAGCCACCACCAGCAGCCCATCAGCAGCTCCACACAGAATATTCCAGCTCCTGCCCCAGGCCTGGCTCTGGGCTGGCTGCAGGGGAGGAGAGATTCAGCTGGCACCTCTGCTCTTTGCTTTCACTGCAGCTTCCACCAGGTGCTGTCACCTGCTGCTAACACCAGGCACAGGGACCTTTCAGACTGTGCCCTTGGTGTGAGCAGTGCTGTCCCCAGCTGTCCCCACACAGGAAACTGTTTTTGATAAACCATTTACTTTGATTCTCTGTAACACATGATTAGAGGACAGAGCATTCTGCAGTAGACAGGGACAAATCTTGTTGGAAATGTGTTCTGGGTATTTGATGAAATGGAAAACATGAACCTGTTTTACTGGTATTTGATATTTTCTGGGGTGGTTGGTGTGTTTGTTTTTCCTGAATTACTTTTTCCTTCAGACACTTCCATCTAGGCTGGCTGATAAAGATCTCATGGAGGTCCACAGCTTTTCCAGGGTTGCTGTCTCTGGCTATTCAGCCTACCTTGGAAGGTTTCCAAGGCAAAAATGTCAAAATTAGGCTCAGCATTAAGCTTTCATTTCTGTGCTTTGTATTTGGGTTCATCAGGATTTAGCCAGGAGTCTCAGGATCCCATAAGGCTCAATATGATCTTACTAACCAAATACTCCTCAGTGTTCTATTCCTGCACTCCATCCACAATCCCATGATTGGTCTTTGCCTCTGTCTTTCTACAGCTTTGGTTGATCTTTAGAGAGAGCACTTTGCAGAGCTTAGTTTGACAAAAACAAATATTACACAGAATTTGTTCTGGATATAAATGTGTCCCAATTCCAAATCCAAGAAGATTTTATCTAGACTTTCTCTTTTTCATTTACTTTTACCTGAATCTGCTCCAGTCAGCCTTGGCTCCAATAACACCCAGCAGCCAGAGCCACTGTTGTCCCCAGAGCCAGAGCCACTGCTGTCCCCACCCAGAGCCACTGCTGTCCCCAGCCCTCCTGAGCTGTCCCCAGAGCCAGAGCCACTGCTGTCCCCAGCCCTCCTGAGCTGTCCCCAGCCAGAGTCACTGTTGTCCCCAGAGCCAGAGCCACTGCTGTCCCCAGCCCTCCTGAGCTGTCCCCAGCCCTCCTGAGCTGTCCCCTCCCCAGGGAATCCTGGGCTGGCCCCTGCTGATCACACTCCTGTCCTGCCCCTTGAGTGCTTTCCCCTCATGCCTACAAGAGTTCATTTGTTTCAACTGTGGCAAGATCAGCATTTAACCTGGAATCTTAAAAGAGAAAAAAAAAAAATTCAAGAAAGAACAGGACAAAGAAAGGGGAATTTCTCCCTGGACTGAGACACTAAATGTCAGAGTTATGTAAGAACTTTATCTGGAGTGAGTCAGGACAAAAGTGATGTGAAATGTCTGAAATGCCATCTGCTCTGAGTTCAGTCAGTGCCTGCAGAGCCTTGGGACCCAGAGAGGAGCTGGGAGAGGCTGGGCTGTGCTGGGGAGGCACTGGGGGCTCAGGGGAGCCCAGGGGGACAGGGCTGGCTCTGTGACAGGGGTGTGACTCCCCGTGGGTTTTATTCTGTACTGCTCTGCCTGGCTGCACTCAGTGCTTTATCTTCTAAAATGATAAAATAATCTTTTGTTTCCTAAGAGCAGCTGGCACCCTGAGCAACCTGAGCAACCTGAACAACCTGGGCAAACTGTGAGCAACCTGAGCCACCTGAGCCACCAGAGCTACCTGAACAACCTGAGCTACCTGAGCAACCTGAACAACCTGAGCAAACTGTGAACAACCTGAGCAACCTGAACAACCTGAGCCACCAGAGCAACCTGAACAACCTGACAAACCTGAGCCACCTGAACAACCTGAGCAAACTGTGAACAACCTGAGCCACCTGAACAACCTGTGAGCAACCTGAGCTACCTGAGCCACCAGAGCAACCTGAACAACCTGAGCTACCTGAGCAACCTGAACAACCTGAGCAAACTGTGAGCACCCTGAACAACCTGAGCAAACTGTGAGCAACCTGAGCTACCTGAGCCACCAGAGCAACCTGAGCTACCTGAGCAACCTGAACAACCTGAGCAAACTGTGAGCAACCTGAACAACCTGTGAGCACCCTGAACAACCTGAGCAAACTGTGAGCACCCTGAACAACCTGAGCAAACTGTGAACAACCTGAGCAACCTGAGCCACCTGCTCCAGTGAAGGTGTCCCTGTCCCTGCCCATGGAGGAGATTTCAGGTCCCTTCCAACCCAAACCATCCTGGAACTTTGTGGTAATTACCAGTGGTTATAATTGGAGGGATGGGGTTGCCAGGAGCCCCCTGGCTGTTTCCTGAGCTGTGCCCAGGTGAGGTTTGCAGTCCCTGGGGAGCTCTGGAGCTGTGGGTGGCAGGGGGATGCTGGGGGTGCCCCTGTCCCAGCCCTGGCTGTCCCAGTGTGTCCCCACAGAGCATCCCCAGCACTCCTGGCTGCAGGGAGTGGGTTCATGCCTGGGGAGGGGGCAGGAGCTCCTCTCCCCGTGCCCTGGGATCATTCTGTGCTGCTCCCTCAGCCAGCACAGCTTTCATGTCTCACAAATTAAATTCCCGGGCAAAATAATTACATGGAAATGCTGCTGGGCTGTTATTCACAAGGGGCCAATTTTGTAGCCATTTGTTGGCATTTGAAAAGTCAAATTTCTTGTGCTGTAACATATGCAACATATAATTCAAAAACAGAGCATGAAAGGCTCCAACCCAGTCAGCAGATGTAAATTTTGAAGAGAGCTGGACATGAGAGAAGAAATGAATTCCTGAGTTTAGCAGAATGAACATTGATTTCAGCTGTGCTTTGTGCCCCCCAGTGCTGCTGGGTTCCTGAGGCTCCCTCTCCACCCTGAGGAGTGTTTTTCTGGATCCCAGCTGGAATCCTGCCCGTGCAGCTGCTTCAGGGGCTGGGCTCCCTTCCCTGCCCTCCCCAGGGGTGAGCAGGGGGCTCCTGCCAGCTCCTGCCCCGCTGGGGATGGTGAGGAATGATTTCAGCCACAAGGGTCACAGTCAGAAACAACTGCACCAGGAGCAGCAGTGCTGCTGCAGAGCCTCCCTTGCTGCTGGAAGGTTCATGGGGACAGACTCCATTTTCCACCTCTCTGGGCTGGTATTTTGAACAAACTCCTCAGGAAAAGCAACACCTTCCCGTGGAAACAGTTTGGCCTCTGCTGCTCTTGTTATTGTGGGAATTGCCAGAAAAGGCCAACTGCTGCCCAGGCTGGATGTTATTGAAAATATTCCACTCTGCTCCATGCAGAGGAAAGCTTTGGAGACACACAGGGAGCTGGCAAATGTCCTTGCTGCTATTAACATGATATAATTTCATTAACACACATTGTGGTGATATTCCTGCATGGTACCAGTGCTCCACAGAATGTTTCAAGTGTCACCTGCAGAGCCAGCAGTGGGACCCTGCAGCTGCTGTGGGATCCACAGGGATTGTGGCTCTGGGATGCACAGGGACTGGTGTGGGATGCACAGGGACTGGTGTGGGATGCACAGGGATTGGTGTGGGATGCACAGGGACTGGTGTGGGATGCACAGGGTCTGTGGCTCTGGGGTCCCTGCTGAGCAGCTCCTGCCTGTGCCCTGCTCCCATCCTGTGCCCCAGGGCATCCCCAGGCTGCCCCTGCTGTGTGTAAAGGAAGATTAAAAGCTGTGCCTGTCTCTGCAGCCCAGCCCCTCCCCTGATGCCATGTCCCCATGAAGTTTCTGTTAACAGGGACCCCACACTCTCCTGTTTCCTCTCCTGGTGCTCCTGCCAAAGCAATCGATCCAGACCCCGTTGTGCCTGTGTATGGCCGAGCACTAATGAGCAGTAATTGCTCCCCTGCCCTACAGGAAGCTAACTTCAGGAGGGGCTGAGGATTATCCAGATCCATGTCCCTGGGAGGTTGTTATTGTGGCAAATTAATTAGCTCAGAACTATTAGAAACATAGAGGGAGAACTGAGGATTGGGAGGGCAGAGGCAGAGCAATGTGTTTGTTAAAAAACAGTAAAGCCTGAGTGAACGGAGTAATTTTAAGTTAAAATCACTTCTTCCTCCTTTGGGACTTTCTTGTTCTGAATCTGCAGCTCTGTGCTGGAGTTTTTGAAGGCAAACAGGACGAGGAGTGTGCAGGGATGGGAGGTGACCGTGTGCCCTGCTGCTGCTCCCTCTGGGATGGCAGAGCCCTGGGACAGAGAGAGCAGCCAGGCAGAGCCCTGGGACACACAGAGAGCAGCCAGGCAGAGCCCTGGGGCACAGAGAGCAGCCAGGCAGAGCCTGGGACAAACAGAGAGCAGCCAGGCAGAGCCCTGGGACACACAGAGAGCAGCCAGGCAGAGCCCTGGGACACAGAGAGCAGCCAGGCAGAGCCCTGGGACACACAGAGAGCAGCCAGGCAGAGCCCTGGGACACACAGAGAGCAGCCAGGCAGAGCCCCCCATGTCCCCCAGACCTGCCCAGCTCCACTGGGGTCAGCTCTTGAACCTTGCAGAGCATTTGGGGTCCCAGTGGAATTCCCCCCATTGTATTTGTCCCATTTCCTTCACTCCTGTTCAACATGAGGTCTGTCTGTGCTTTTCTGCAGGATGGGTGTGGATTCAGCCTGTTGTGGTGTTTGATGAAGAGCTCAGGCTGTAACTGAGTGGGGTCTGGCCCCCATTTCACCCTGCACACTGGAAATGCTCTGTGTTCAGAGGGGCAGGAGAAGGAGATGGAGCTGGGATCCCTCCATGTGTCCTGCTGGGAGCAGCTGGCCTGTGAATCCAGCTTGGATTTGTGCCTTGTGGAGCCATTCCCATTTTCTTGCTTTAAACTTTGAGGAGAAGAACTTGGGCAAATGTAAAACGTGTCTGGATGGGGTGCTCAGACCCTGCTCTGAGGGCAGCTGTGCCAAGGAAATAACAGCTTTGGGCTTGTTTGTTTTGTAGGAGATTTCAGCACGCTCAGGAGGGGTTTATCTCAGCAAGGGAGGAGATAGGGCCTGAAATGGATTTTCATGCTCAGAGCTTCCAAACACAAGCACTGTGCAGCTTTCTGTTTGTTTTGCAAATCCTTATCATCCCACAGTTATTGCTTGTGAAGTGGAGCAAAAAATGAAGCCCAGGGAGGGCTGGGTGGCAGGACTGTGGTTTTTCTCCTGGCTTAGCTGCTGTGCTCTGGTAGAGCACACCTGTGCCTCCAAGGCCTCCCAAGCAGGAACCTCCACTCAGTGATTATTTTGCAAGCTGAGCTTTCTGGGAGCTGGGTGTGCTGCACTCCTGCTTGTTCACAGTTTCCTTCTTGGGGTCTTCAAAATGAGTTCATGGCTCAGTGTTTTATTTATGCAGTAACTGAATTCTCATTGAATCCCAGACTGGGTTGGGTTGGAAGGGACCCTAAGTCCCATCCAGTGCCACCTCCCACTGTCCCACTGCTCCCAGCCCCAGTGTCCAGCCTGGCCTGGGGCACTGCCAGGGATCCAGGGGCAGCCACAGCTGTGGCCCTCCTCTCCCTTTGCAGCTGTGCAGGTGGCAGGAGAGGCAGGGAGAGGCTCTGCAGCCTGGCCAGGTCTGCCTGCTCCAATCCAACTGGGCATCCACAGTTATAAAGGAAAAATCAAAGTGGAGCTGGGAATGCTCACATTCAAGGTGAACATTGGATAGGCAGGGTTTTGCTTTTGTGTATCCCAGAATGTGTGTTTTGTTGTTTCTTAGATGTCTTGAGTAGAACTTCTTTGTGAGTAATTGGATCATAACACATAATAACAGTACAATTTTACCAGCAGTTTAAGTTCCATCATAGCACCATTATTGTCTGGAAATGCGCCTGAACATTTCCATCCCAGTGTTCTTTATCTCATCCCAGCCTGTTGGGTGGTTTCTGCCTGTTCAGAGTGGCTGTGGCCTTCCTCCAGCCCCAGCTGCTCCTCCTCAGCAGCACCAGGGCAGGTTCTGCTGACCCAGCTCATCAGCAGGCTGGGACAGGCAGCTATGTTCTGCATGGGAGGTGGGAAAGGGGAGAGGAGAGAGTTCTGCTCCCTCAGCTGCCAAGGCTGCAGCCCTGGTTAGAGAAAGGAAGCCAAAGTTCAGGTGCAATTCCACAGCTCTGGTGTCTGGGAATGGAAACACCAACAGCAGCAGGAAAGCTGTCCCAGCTCAGCTGGTGTGTGCTTGTGGTGGCACAGGAGCCTTTGGGGGGGCTCTGAGGGGCTGGGACTCTGTTTCTCAATGGAACAACTCCTTTGGGACCAGAGGGATTTCTGGGTTTTCCAATAAAAGTTACATTTGTCTGACAAAGGCAAAACCATATTCTGTGTCCAGAGTGACTCAAGGCATCCGTGGAGCACATGTGAATTGAAAGTGGGTCACTGTGGCTGCAGAGCTCAGTTTGAAGTGTTTGTGTGTGAGTTCAGAGCTGTGAGTGCTTCCAGGGAGAGCAGCTCGGGCTGCCTGGTGATCAGGGCTCTGCTTTCATCTCAACGAGCTGCTGGCTCTGGGGACAGCTCCATCCCAGTCAGTGCAGGAATCTGCAGAACACCAGCCTGGGCTGCTGCTGGGGCTCTGGGCTGCTGCTGGGGCTCTGGGGACAGCTCCATCCCAGTCAGGGCCAGAAATTGTGCAAATCACCAGCCTGGGCTGCTGCTGGGGCTCTGGGCTGCCAGCCCCCTGCTCCTGGCATCCCTCTGCCTGCTGCTGTTTGCCTGCTGACAACAGAAACTTCTGGGGCTGGGGATGATCTGAGCGGGCTCAGCTGGGTCAGGGCTGGGCTCTGGTCACTGCTGGGGAGGGTCAGGGTTAGGATTAGGATTAGGTTTAGGGTTTGGGGTTAGGATTAGGATTAGGTTTAGGGTTTGGGGTTAGGGTTAGGGTTAGGGTCAGGTTTAGGGTCAGGGTTAGGGCAGGAGCTGGCAGTGGGTCAGAGTGAGGAGTGAGCTGGGTCAGAGGATGGCAGGGTCAGGGTCAGGGTTAGGATCAGGTTTAGGGTTTGGGTTAGGGTTAGGGGTCAGGGCAGGAGCTGGCAGTGGGTCTGAGTGAGGAGTGAGCTGGCTCAGGGTTTAGGATCAGGGTCAGGTTTAGGGTTAGGGTTATGGTTTGGGTTAGGGTCAGGTTTAGGGTTTGGGTTAGGGTCAGGGTTAGGGCAGGAGCTGGCAGTGGGTCTGAGTGAGGAGTGAGCTGGCTCAGGGGATGGCAGTGGGCAGGAGCAGCAGCCTGGTGCCAGGCAGGGCACGGGAGGGGCACGAGGAGCTGCTGTCTCCCTCAGACATGGGAAGATGGGAAGTGCTCAGGGATGAAGGGCTGAGCAGGAGTGAGTGAGGCTGCCCATCAGGACTGAGTGACGCTCCCCATCAGGAGTGAGTGGGGCTCCCCATCAGGAGTGAGTGACGCTCCCCATCAGGAGTGAGTGACGCTCCCCATCAGGAGTGAGTGGGGCTCCCCATCAGGAGTGAGTGGGGCTCCCCATCAGGAGTGAGTGGGGCTCCCCATCAGGAGTGAGTGACTCTCCCCATCAGGAGTGAGTGGGGCTCCCCATCAGGATTGAGTGAGGCTCCCCATCAGGAGTGAGTGGGGCTCCCCATCAGGAGTGAGTGACTCTCCCCATCAGGAGTGAGTGACTCTCCCCATCAGGAGTGAGTGAGGCTCCCCATCAGGCCTGAGTGACGCTCCCCAGCAGCAGCATCTCTCTCCAGGTGCCTCGGGCAGGAGAGCAGCTCCACCCGCCCCTTCTCCCTCCCCTGCCAGCACCGACAGTGAATCACCTGCTCATCCCACCCCTGCTTATCCGGTGCTTGGGCAAGGTGGGGTCAAATTATTTGCATGTTCAAAGAGAGAAGATAAAACCAGACTGCAGCGTGTTTTATGGCTTTTATAAAATGTTGATGTGTGTTGTTGGAGCAGATGGAAAGGCACCCCCAGTGCTGGAGGGCAGAGCTCCTCTCTGGGAACCTGCTGCTGAATTAATGTCAGCACGGGCAGCAGAAAGCAGGAATATGCAGTGAAGTTGGAAAAAATAAATGTTTTATATTTACATTTGGACAGCAGAGAAAGAAAAGTACCTGAAAAAATCTGATTTCAGTGCAGCCTTAAGGTTGTATATTTAGCATTCATAACTCAAATTTGGGCAGCTGCTCATTAGAAACCAGGAAGACAAGAGTCTCAGGAAAATGGAAAAAGCAGGAAAAGGAAAGAAAACAAACAGTTCAAACAGTGTGGGGGTTTGAGTGTGCCTGTGGATTTTCAAGCTAAAGTTTTAAATGTGTTTTTCAAAGGACAGGGCTCTGCTGTGGGACCCACAGCTCCTCAGAGCTGTTGTCAGCTGTCAGCTGTAATTATTTCATGTGTCCATCTGCTCCAGGCTGGTGTGTGCTGGGCTGGGACAGCAGCTCCTGCAGGAGCACCAGCACTGCCAGCACAGCACAGAATTGGGGTTTGTGCGAGGGAGGAAAGCCAGGCACAAACAGACATCCCAATATTTGCTGTACCTGAATTTCATCATACTTCAACCATGGTAGATACCACGAAAAATAAAATAACATTATTTTCAGTCTTACTGTAAATTGCTTGAAATATCATACTGATAAATAAACAGGATTTATAATTGATACAGCTATACATTAATATATTAATATTATTAATATTAAAATTATTTATATGATTAATATAATTATTAATATTAATATATTGAATTATTGATATTATTAATATAAGATAATGTTAATTCTAATATAATTGCCATTATACAGGCACACACACGTGCATACAAGTGGGTTCTATGATTATGTGTGCCTATAAATTTGTGACAGCTGCAAGATGCTGCTTTCAGGGCAGAGGAACTGGAATTGAAATGCTGGAGAAAAGATGCAAATGGCTGAGACACAGGAAGAGCTGAGAGCCCCTGGTGCTTCTCCTGCCCAGCACCCTGGGAGTGCCCAGCCTGCTCTGCAGGAATGCCCACAGAAACATCTCTGGCTTTGTTTCCAGCTGTGAGCTCACAATCTGCCATGTGCAGAGGAAATTCTCGGTGCTGGAGCTGGAATGTGGCTGCTGTGGGAGCCTGGTGTGAGTGGCTGGGATCTGGCACAGAGCATTTTGCATTTCTGCTGCTGCTGCTGGGAATAAATTCCAGAGGATGCAATCAGCAATTAGCTGCAATCTGGGAGCAGAGAGGAGACACTAACTCGGTGTGAAGGACTCATCCCAGAACCCCAGAGGCACAGCCCAGCAGAACTGCTGGCAGGGGTTCAGTGCTGTTTGCCAGAAAGGCTCCTCTGGAAGGTGGAAATGAGCTGGGAGTGTGGGATTCACTGTGATCCCCCAGCACAGGCAGCAGAGAGGGGATGGCCTTGGGTTTGAAGGGATGGAAAACTCCCAGCATATGTTAAACTGTTCTCCACATGGAAATGTCTCTAATTTTCTCACCACACCTCTGATAAACCTGGCAGCTTCTCCCACCAGGAGTGACATCTTCATTTGTGCCTTTCTACAGGTGGAATGTCTGCTCTGGCTTGGAGGACTCGGCCTCTTGGTTTCAGGTGTGGGAAGTGGAGCCCAGCTCAGGGTGGGAGGATGCTCAGGGACCAGGAGAACATCCTGAGGAGGAGGATGCTCAGGGACCAGGAGAGTATCCTGAGGAGGAGGATGCTCAGGGACCAGGAGAACATCCTGGGGTGGAGGATGCTCAGGGACCAGGAGAGTATCCTGAGGAGGAGGATGCTCAGGGACCAGGAGAACATCCTGAGGAGGAGGATGCTCAGGGACCAGGAGAGTATCCTGAGGAGGAGG
>JAOTBB010001602.1:495800-505874 GCA_025629985.1 Chamaetylas fuelleborni | reverse complement strand
AAAAAAAAAAAAAAAAAAAAAAAAAATCACAAAAAGTAATTTTCCTCAACATAAGGGAAGGTCAAATTAGCTTTCTTTATTTCTTTTATTATTGTTGCTGTTGTATATAATTTTGTTATATCAAACAGTGCAACACACTTGATTACAAAGCAAAGGCAGAATAGAAATTACAATAGAGCTGCTTCAAATTGGGAACTAGTCAGGAAACAGGTGGTTTGAAGGGAAGGAGGCCGTTCCAAATATTAATTTTCTAAGAAGAAATTTTCTCTGTCCCCTATAAAAAAAATGCCAACACATACCTTGAGAGCTATAGGTCTTCTTTCAAAAAAAGGCTGGGTTTTACTTTCTAATTTAATATATTAAAAATAGGATGCAATCATCTAGAATTATCTTGTTTTAAAATCTAAATTTATACCTCTGAAAAAGAAACAAACGTAAGAGACATACCTCTTCCAAAGTAGGGATAATCTTCTTCAAGATTTCTCCAATTGTCTCTGTATCGGCACTTATACTCAAGATACTGTTAAGAGGCCATAGTATCAGAAAACATAGAGAAGGTGGAAAGTAGCGGAAGTAAGTTTAGCATTCATAATCATACACAAAATTCTAACAAGACTGACTACACAGAAGACCTTACAATTAATATTCCCCATTTAAAGTAAACCTGTTCGCTGGATTTACAACACGTGTCTTTGTTTATGTCCAATATATATGCATGATGAATATAAGAATTTAAGGCTAGGTAGGTCTTGCAGAGAGAGCAAGAGAACTCACGAGAGCTTTTGGAAGGAGTCAGACAAACTAACCAGGCAAGAAATAGACGCAAAACTTAAAAGTATGAGTGAGTATTCATTTTCCCCGCCACCACTAATTTAGTATATTCTTATCATTACATTGGTAAAACTAGCACACCTTTTAGTAGAAAAGGTGGGGATATGTAAGTAGTCAACATTATATCTGGAGTAAGGTTGAGACACCAGTTACAAATTAGATTACTAATGGGCTCTGCAAAAAATGGAATATAAATACAAGGGGGAAAACCCCAAAACAAAACAAAAAAAACAACCCCACAAACAAAAATGTAACACAAATGAGAAGTGAAGTGAACTCGAGTTAGTATTTCAGCAGAAATAATTATGAACGGACAATGCTGGAGGGAGAAAGGCGGGCCACAAAGACCAGAGCAAGAGACTCCTGAAACAATTTGATTTATAATACAGTAAATATACAACACTTGAAGCTGCGTTCTTTCCATTGAAATAAAATTAGTGGATTGTTTGGGTGGTCAACTCATGTAAAAGTTCAGTGACAAAAAGACTTAATGGGGAAATTAAGACAGAAAACTTGAAAAAAAAAATACACGGTCTATAAGGGGATACTATTTATATCAAAGGCAGGTAATAAAATACATTTCTCTCTTTCTAATCAGGCAGTGAGGCATAAACTGTTGGGACATACCGCTCGGGGCCACTGCTGTCTGGGACTGAAACACTTGCATTGTACTGCATTGGTCATTGGCGTTCGTGGATGTTGGCATTGGGCATGGGTATTCAATCAGAAGTTGTCAAGTATGGTACCCGTTTGGCAACGAGCACATTTTTGGGCATAGCCAACCAGGGTTTTCACATGGGCGTTCAGGGGCGGATGGGCCAACGTCATGGTGGGCAACGCAGGGGCAAGTCGATCCAGTACATGGGCAACGGAGATATATGGCCAAAAAAACAAGGAGAGGGAAAAGGGGGAAAAGCAATAAATTTTAATTTAATACAAACTATACTCATTACTCTCAATTTATGAAACAAGCTTAAGTTGTTCTGAAGACTAACACAATAACGGATTGCTACACCGACTGTGGCCTAACAGTACGGACTTTAAAAATGAGTCACTTGATCTGACTAAACTACTTTTTACTTTTAACAAATGATGTTTCAGCAGCAGGCTGGCTCATGAGGGTAGATGCAAAACCTGTCGAGACTGGTAGTTACTAGAATCTTGGGCAAGTCGGGAAAGTTCGTGTTCCAGACAAACCTAAATTATCTGGACTTAGGTGACATACTGATTTACTCAAAAAAACAAACAAACAAAAAAAAAGCCAAACAAAAAAACCTGATTAAAAATCCCTAAAAAAAGAGGAACAACTAGCTGCCAGAGTTAGTGAGCCTATGTATGATTCTGGACCATTTCAACTAAAATCTCATCTCTAGTTGTGGTAGTTTATGAACTTGTCAGAACTGATTTGTACTGGTATACTGCCAAATCTTGTGCTGAACAGAGTCTTGATTGGAAAAACAGTTGAAATTGCAGCTGATGTTAAGTACAGGAGTGTAAACAAACGGAATTTAAGAAGCGTTGCCAAGTTTTATAAATACACAACATTAATGCTGAGCATGTGTCTAATCACTAGTGTCAACCCCCCGTAAAATGTGAACAGGCATTTAGTCATGATCACTTAAAAATGCTTCCAAGTAACAGAATAGAATGCTCCTTTACTGTTTTATACTCGTATTTAAAGCAAGAAACCTTAATATTAATGCTTTTGTGCTTCATGTGCAAGGTATCAAGGAACAGATGGATGATTTCATTTTGCTTTTTTAAAGGAAGTGAAAGAATTCTTCTATCACTGGGTTAAGCCAGCCACCTGCAGGGGTTTCAGCAGTACTATAATTGATGCACACATATGGAGAATGGTACTATTAAGGGGTTTAAGCTTTGTCAATATTTTTAATTAGGACGGTAACTCACTTCAAGTGTGTAATTTAGCAGAATCCTATTAAAAAGTGATGAGATTTATATTAAATCTCTCCTCCCCTGCTTCAAGCCAGGTTTTATTTGAAATAGAAATTGAAGAACTGTAATCTACTCTGACCATCAATACAAATGGCTTGTAACTTGGATGTCTATAGAGTTGAATTGCTCCGATGTCTAGAAACGCACGCAATCAAGTTTTCGATGTAGCGCTCTGAAAGAAGCAGTGTTAAATTAGTTCAAACTCATATATACTCACGTCTGTACGAAGTGCTTTAATATTTTTGCCACCTTTTCCAATCACTGCTCCAGCATTCTGGAAAATAGTTTTCAGAAGTTACGTTATGACAACACAGCACCGATTAAGTTTTTGAACTCAAGACTAAAAACAGTATGTCTATTTTTGCTAGCCCAAGAAGTGGCAGCAGGCACAACTTTGGAAACCAAACTGAAATCAACTGAAAGTCTGTCAACATAAAAATTACCAAAAGCTCTTACAATCACAGAGCACAGGGCAGAGAAAGGAAACTCAGCTTTGCCACTAATACTTCAATTCCAAGAGAAGTTTCCAGGCGATTCTGCCCATGTTGAACTTCTCATAGACTATCTATTAAAAAAAAAAACCTAAATGAATGTAATTTAGGTCAATTATTTCCTCAATTCTCTGATCAGCTTTTTTTTTCCCCTTACGGAATATGTCTACAAATTCCACTTTTGTGCTCCAAACATTTGGTAATTTCAAGAGCTAATGTCGTTTTGCACACCTGCAAAGTAACTAATTTTTCAGAGCTATATAAAAGAAAGTCTTAAAAAAGGCCGAAATGAATGTTAACAGCCACCAGCTTCATTCAAGCCACCAACATCAACAGGAATAAACTGACAAATAGTAAAAAATAGTAATTGCAAAACTACATTTTTATCAGGTTCTTTCAAGGATTTTATGAAAAGTACTGCTTTTATTACGCACATACATTATGCTAACAGCATGCAAAACATTTCATGGTACTCCAAGTAACCTGTCTATTGGTCAGAAATGCCACACAGAGTTAAGGTAACATTCTCTCACAACAAAATAAAAGACTGAGATACTCCATAAAGTATAAATCATCTGTAGCAACTGGAAACAAAAGAGGAAATTCACACAGGGCAACTTCAACTATTCACACTTGTCAACAAAACCACTGAAATCCTTAAAGCACTACTCCCACACTTCTTCCTATTGATGCAGTTGAACAAGTTTAATAGATCTATCTGGGAGTTACTAAAATTCTAAGTTCTAGTCTCACATACTTAATTTAAAATCACTAATTTTTAATCCTCTAAATACCTTCTTTTCCAAAGACTCATATACAGTCATTCCCTTCAAAACAGCTACCCTCCACACAAATGTAAGAATATCTTAGAACCTTTACTGCTTGACTTCTTAGCAAGTATCTCTTTAATAAACTCTGTATCCATCCTCAGGGACTTACCCTTTCAAGAGAACCCTGAGGACAATGCCACTGCAATACACCCACAACTACCATTCCTACACACTCGAAATTACTCAAATTACCGTGTTTCAAAAAAAGCACAGAATTTGTCCACACTTATATCCCAACATAACACTCTGTCACCACCATCTTGAACACGCTACACACAAAACCAGTAAAAAGAATACAGCTTACTTTGCTCTGAAGTAAGATGCGCAATTCAACCATCTCATCGGTGTTCCGAGATCTTTTGAAGGCCTGCTCTTCCTCCATATCTTCTGCAGGACGTTTGCCTGTAGAGAGGTCCATAGGGGGGAAACATAAACATTTATTTAACTTTCTAAGTCATAATAAAGTGGAACATGTTCCAAATTTATGCTCTGTGCCATTAATATTCTTTCCTATTAGCACAAAACTAATCATAGACTATAGTCTATTCTGAGCATGCACAGCACAGAAACAAGTCTTCACTTTAACAGCTTTCTTACTGATTAACTGAAAATGCATTTAAAAATCTATGAACTATGGCTTAAATGAGAATGTTACACACAGGCAGTAAGAAATTCATAACACTTTGTCTAAAGAAGTGCAGTATCACCCACTTAGTATTTATTTATAATTTACAACTGGGGAAAATCTTTCAGGCATAAAGCTCAAATTTAGTTTGCCCAACACTGAAATACTGGTGAAATAATATTAAAGTAGCACTTCAGAGGCTGTTTGGGAACAAACAGCACGAATCAACAACTGTAATGCCCAAACTTCCCTGGTAATTATTCCCAAGAAATTTTCCATTAAGCTCTTTAGCAATATTTCACGTATTTGTACTCCTGCAAAAATTGCAATGAACAAAATGCAATAAACAGTTACGCCTTATTGCATTCATACATATTCACATTTTCCATACAGCCATGAAATATTTTTCAGTATTTAGTCATAACTTTCAGTCCTCATGCCTAAAACATGCAAACATAAAGATTAAGTGTATGTGCTCCAAAAGTGTGTGCAACGACACATTAATTAAACTGAAGACATTTAAAGCAGAACACAAAATTACTGCTGGTGCAAAGATATAGCAAAGTTAAACCATTACAAAATTCTTTGAATACTAAAATTTTTAAGAGGTTCTTTTTAAAAAAAACAATAGTCCTTTAAAAAATTTACCATTTGTCTCTGTGTTGGTAAAGGTCTCCTCCTGTTGTTCAGTCTCCATTGCCTTTTTTTCTTACGTGGACAAGCAAAACCTGTTGAAAAATAAAGACAGTACATTTTCTGTCAAAAGACAAACTGTACCTCATGCTAAAGCAAAAAAAAAAAAAAACCAAAAATAAATGCCTGCTGCTAGAACTTACCGCTATTATATATTCTTGCTGACAAAATCTCAAGTATTCTGGGCGGGATCAAAATCCAACAGCCTATTGCTTCAAGAGCCTATGAAAACAGCACATACCAGTTGTGAGTCTCCCCACATTACAAGTCTGGTTCCCACTACAGCCAGAAAACAAAGGTTTGACCTAAGCTGTTGCTTTTTCTTGTTGAATTTTTTCTTCATAAAAGAAAAAGCATAGCCAAGTCAAACACACCACTAAGAGAAGATAAAGGTCAAATCTGTAGACTTACATAAACTCTTAATGTCTGAATTACAGTTTCTGGGCACACGCTATCTGTAAGTAACCACATAATCTCAACATTACATGATATATGCCTTTCACTTTCTAAAGGGCACTACACCAGAATCTGGTCCTGCTATTTAGGTCAAGACTATTTACACTTAATAAAAATTCCTGCTGGGGTACTTGTCAGCATTTGTTCTACAAATTCTCTACTCGTGTACTAACACACATGTAAGCGTGCGGTCCTCTCAACTATAGTTGATGAATAAAATAAAAATTACAACTTCCAACTATACTAAAATAAGTTCTTTTTAAAAATACCACCCTCTGTAGTTACATAGAATCCACTGCATGCACACATCCCTAAAACCTCCAAAAGCAGCTTTACTTCAGTACAATTTTTTAAAATAGATTTTGACCTGCTTTTAGCTACTAAGTCACATTAGCATGAAGCGTAAATAAACAATTTTGCAAATTACTATCATTAAAAATGTGATTTACAAACACAGCCAAACAATCACGTATTTCCCCTTGCACTGCATTAACTGCCCTTGCCTCAACAAACAGCAAGCAGTCATGTTCGTATTCATAATCGGAGGAAGGGGAATGTGTGTGGGGAAGAAGCTGATTCTAACTTATTAAACGTACTCTCAAACAGCTAAGTAGTTGCTGCCCTGCTTGTAGGGACTAAAAGCAGGCTCTGCCTTCCCAAGACACGCCGGTATTTCCAAGCACTTGAAGCGGGCTGATGAGCATGCACAAGTTTAGCAATAGCGGGAGATCAGGCAGACATTGTCAAAATTGCGCTACTACGCGGACGGGCAGTAAGGAAGACACGGACAAAGTGTAATAGCCCTTTCAGACACCGGTTAATCTATTTCCAACCATCCCAAGAATTTCAAGGCAGCGGGGAGCAAACTGCTGTAAGTTACAGTTGCAAGTCACGGCTTAGTCTCACCTAGTCAAACCTCCCCCCACGTCATGCGTTCCCAGTAACCTCGCTCAGCTAGGTAAATCGAGGACATTCACACTACTAATAAAGTCAGGTTCCTTCTGAACACCGAAGGGCTAAAGGAGGCACGAGAGGTGGGACCATCGACCACAGACCTAAGAGCTGAGGAACGCCAGAGCGCCTCCAGGGCGCAGCGGCACTTCTCGCCTGCCTCTCTCTGTTCCCCGCTCCCACCCTGCGTCTCCAGCCGCCCGCCCAGCGTGGCGGGGACGGGAGCGAGAGCGGCGGCGCCGCGAAACCCCCGCTGAGCAGAAGAAATGGCGCCCTCCGAAATGGCGCCCGCCCGCCTGCCCGCTGCGAGGCGGAGCCGGGGGCGGAAAGGCCGCCGCCACCACCACGCGGCCGCGGGGAGCGTTACCCGGTTCTGCTCGGCCGCACACAAAGGACGTGCCCGGCGGCTCGAAACCCGGCGCAGCGGGCGGAGCAGATCAGCCCTAGCGCCACGGGCACTCCGCCCGCCCCCGAAAGCGGAGCGGCCGCCATGCGGAGCCTCCGCCCCCCAAGCGGCCGCGGCGGCTGCTTGCGCGCAGGCCGCGGCCCGGAGCGCCCTCTCCCCGCCCGCCATAATCCTCAACAGCAGCTCGCCCTGGCCATAGTTACCACGGGTGGGCCGGGACGGCGGAGGCGGCCGCCGCGCCCCCGCCCATGGGAGCGCATCCACTGGCGCTGCGGAACCCGCGCTGTCCCCGCGGGGTAACGAGGACAGTGGCCATCTAAGGGCCCTCAGCAATAGCCGAGGCGGCGACACACCAGTGTCCTCCACACAAAGCTTTTCCCGTTCTACCGAACCCACGGAAGCCCTAAGGCTACGGCAGCCCTCGGCGGCTAAGGCCCCAAGACAGGAGACACAGGCCCTCTCGTGCCGCTGTGTCACGCAACGCCGCCAAGTGGAGTACAGTGGCGGCTCTACCGGCCTAGGCGAGGCCTGGACCGGCCTGTGCCCTTCTCCCGCCCCCCTCCCCTCCTCGCCGGCCCCGGCCGCACGGCGCGGCGGGCTGCGCATACCTGCGCCCGCCGCCGGCCCTGCCGCGTACGGGAGAGAAAGGAGAGCAGCCCCGGCCTCCGACGCGCACATCCACCAGCGCCACCCGCGATTGGCCCCGCCACCGCCCCCCGCGCGGCGCCGCCGCCGCCTCGTTGGGTGAGGCCGCTGCCCGTCAGCACAGGAGGCGGCGCCGCGACCCGAACCGCCCTCCGTGAGGGAAGGGACTAGACCAGCTGGGGGAAAGGGTGACGCCGTTAGACCCGTGCCGCGGCCGCCTGGCCTTTCCTACCTGGGCTACAGGAGCCGCGCTGGGAGCGGCGCGGGCAGAGAGGGGGCCGCCCAGGCAAGCGTGAGCGGCGGCGGCTAGGAGGCGAGAAAATGGCGGCCGCTCAAACCCCGCCTTGTGCGTGCAGCACGGCGCTGGCCGAGGCGAAGCTCTCGCGATGATTGGACACGCGCCCCCATTGGCTGGTGGGTGCGCGCGGCGGTTTTGGGAAGCGCGGGCTCGGGCGCTGCCCGTCCTTCAGGCCGGCGGGATCCGGGGCCTCCCTGCCGGGACCGCTCGTTCGCCCCGGTGAGTTGGAGCTCTCGGCCCTTCCGAGGGGCTGCGAGGTGTGGCCCATCCTCAGTCAGATCTTCCTTCTTCCCCTCCGCCTCTGCTTCGCTCTCTCCCTCCCTTTCACCTCCCTCGTTGAAAGCTGGCGCTTTGCTTAGGTTGAGTGATACCTTCCGCGATATCTTCCGAGTGGTAGATCTTTTGGGGAGAGCTTGGAGGCAGTGTGTTCCTTTGTTCGCTCTGAAGTCTATAATGGCAAAAAACCCCGAGAAACCCAGCAAAACGCACACCTGGTGTTTCTTAAATATTCTTACTGTGGGTTTTGTTTTCGTTGTGTTCTGTAGAGACTGAGCTCTTCGGTCGCCCTTTCTAAGTGATTGAACATGTTCCATGCACAGTTAGGCAACCTAATATATTTTTTCAATGTTTGGAGTAGTGACATGGGTGCAGAACTTGAGTGCACCATTAGCAGGTGTGCTAGGATACCAGATTGGGAAGGGCTGCTGACTCTTGGCAGACAAGAGCCTTGCGGAGGGATCTGGATATGTTGGAGCACTGGGCAATTATCAGTGGCATGAAACAAGAACAAATACAGATTCTGCCCCTGGGATGCAATAAATCTGGGCACAAGTATAGGCAGGGAGAGGAGTGTGTGTAGAGCTGCCCTAGAAGAGGGATCTTGGGATGCTGGCTGGCAGCAGCTCAGGGTGATCAGCAGTGTGTGCTGGGCAGCCAGGAGGGCAAACCCCATCCCGGGGTGCATCAGACATAGCATCACCAGCCAGCCAAAAAAAAAGGCTGGAAGGCTTGTCCTGTGAGGAGCAGCTGAGGACTCTGGGTTTGGAGGGAAGGAGGCTGAGGAGTGGTCTCATTGGTCTGTACAGCTTCCTCATGAGGGGATGTGGAGAGGGAGATGCTGACTCTTCTGCCTGGGGCTGGTGACAGCATGCATGAGAAGCCATGTCAGGGCAGGCTCAGTCTGGACATTAGAAAGTATATTTACCAAGAAGATAGTCAAACATTGAAACAGGCTTATAAAGAGGTGGTCGATGCCCCAAAACTCTCAGTGTTTAGGAGGCATTTGAGCAATATCCTTAACAGTGTTTTAACTGTTGGTCAGCCAAGGTGAGGATAGATGATACCTTTAGGTCTCTTCCAACATTAATATTCTATCATATTTTATTGACAGATTTTGGTTCCTGTTAAATTACCAAATCATATACTGTAAGATAGCTGGTGATCTGTGTCTTTAAGTTTCAAACTAAAGCAGATTTCCCAGCTCAAGCACGGGTCCTGGAAGTTGTGTCTGCAAGACTGGTGTGCTCTTAGTGCACTCATCTGCTGTGGCCCCAAGGGCCTTATAAAAAGATACTTACCTTATAGGAAACCTATTTTTCTTGGAAGACAGAGTCCAGCACACCCATATTTAGCTTTGTTTTGATGGCTTTCCCGCATCCTGTAATGCTCAAATTGTGCCAGCTGAAGAACAATCTGAAAATAACAATAGCTATAAACTGCTTTTTGGATTCTAGCTTCATCAGATGCTATGCAAGGAAAGCTTTTTTCACCAGCTTTGGAGTTTGATTTTCGTAATTTCTTGCATATGTAAATGCTAAGCTTCTAAAGAAAAGCATTGTTAATGTTGTTGCTCAACAAAAACAATATCAATTTCAGAGCAACAGAGCTCAGTT
>JAOTBB010001602.1:449853-459947 GCA_025629985.1 Chamaetylas fuelleborni | reverse complement strand
ACACCCACTGCCCATGTGAGGACTCACAAGCCATATGATGATTTTATCTTTCACGTATACTGTTGTGCCTTTTTGAAGTGAGTACTAGTAATTAAAGAAAAAAAAACCCCTTATCTTACTAGTGGCAATTTAGCTGCTGTTTTCTGAAAGTATGAGTCAGAGAGCTATAACTCAACTTGTTTTTCACAGCTGGATGCTTCTATAAAACTCTTTTGAAATCTCAAGTTTTGGTATGCATCCCTGACTTCTTTGTCCCTGAAGAAACAGAGGGCTCTATATACAAAGCTGTTCTGTGCACGTTCCACCCTGTGCAAAGAAGGCAAATTGGTCTTCTAGAAGGTGGATACATTGATGTGTTTGAGAGGCAGGGAGAGACATTATGATTTTGGAATCCCCATCAACAGCTTATTTCTATACTGACTTCTGCCACCTTTCTCCCCTTGGGTAACATCCACTAAGCCTGGACCTCAGAGCAGAGACAAGGCAATTGCCTTTGCCTCCACAGAGGGACACCTCACAGGACACCAGATGACTTCACGTGAAATCGGGCTACAAACCTTGCAAGCCTTCAAACAAATGTAGTTCAAACATTTTGAGAAAGGAGGCAACATATCTCAGCAAATGGGTTTTTGTTCCCCTGGCAGCTCTGAATTCCTATTTACTGTGGTTTAGGTTCAAGCTGAAAATGAGCGAGTGTTCTAGCAGGTTTCCTGTTTATTAGGAGTTTCTCTGGTTTAATTCCTCTTTTATGAACATCAATTTGGAGGTACTTTCAATCAATCTGTACAAATGCAGGAAAATGTTTTTCAAGTACACACTCTACCAGCTTTTCCTAGAAAAAGCTGTGTGTACTCTGATCTCCCTGCTTTCATTTGCACTTTCCTAGCTCCGAAAACAGGAAGCCATGTAATTAATGACTCAGGTGAAGACACTTGTTTGCTCAGTCTGAGTGAATATCTGTGTGTGGATGAATTAGAGAGCTCTGCAGCTGAAGAGAAATTAAAAATGGAAGCCAAGCACACCTTCACCTGAACCCTTGTGCTGTAATTATAATGGGTACTAGCCAATTTTTATCAATGTTATGAATCAAAACTGTTTATATTTCTCAGAGCTTTTTGCCATGGAGGGTAATACAGTTCTTTATAGGTACTAGAAATGAATGTGGAAGTTCTATATGACATCTTATGATGAAGAAAGTGAAGAAAAAGTGAAATAAAGTTCCTAGGATCTGTGTTTTAAGGCTGCATTTCATACTTAAAAACTCTTATTCACTCATGCAGGAATATAGTGTCATATTCACATAGTAGAAGGAGGCACAGAAATAGCAAAACATATCAAAGATCATTCTAGCCCAGGGTTCTATTGCCAGGAATTTCAGGAACACTGGTAATGGATACTCAGGCAAGGGTGTGAATATTTCAGGCCATCTGGCTTTCTACCTCCACATGTGAAATATGTTCTGTTAATCAGGAATGCAAGCGGTCAGGAATTTGGTTTT
Source organism: Chamaetylas fuelleborni (assembly GCA_025629985.1). Lineage (NCBI taxonomy): Eukaryota > Metazoa > Chordata > Aves > Passeriformes > Muscicapidae > Chamaetylas > Chamaetylas fuelleborni. The sequence goes on along the minus strand of JAOTBB010001602.1, from coordinate 458,449 downwards.
GATTTTTAATATAAGAGATATCCACACTATCCCATCTGATTCCAAGAAGCAAGTAAGAGCTGTACAAAATACTTTCTAATTCAGGGCTTCTCCACAGTGACAATCTGTCTTGATTTGAGAAAGAAGGATCAGTGGAGATGCAAAGTTGGATACCATGGTTTTTGTTATCTGTGCTCAGGATGAATTCGGCACGTGCTGTGTGTGTGAATGCCAGATAGTGGAGCTGTCACGTCTGCAAAGGTCAGTTTTGGTCACTTTGCATGACCTTTGGCCCCATGCACACATGCAAGATGCTCTTAGCATTGCCTTCCTCAGGGCACTGTAGTATGATCTACTGCTTGCCCAACAACTTACGTCTGTTGGGCAAACTGTGAATGAGAGGTGGGACAAGGCTGAGATTGATTGAGACGGACTGGTTGGACTCAGTGTGGCAAGGGAGGTGTATGCCACGTCATTTATTATTGCCCTCTGTGGAGAGAACGATAGCCTACAGCAAAGGTGTGCCAGTAATGCCACCTGCTAGAGCTTGTTGCATGCCTCTCTTCCAAGTTTAATGCTTGGACAAACCTCTAAGGACAGGAGGATCTTCAAATTCTTCTTCAGGATTCTTTGGGAGAGTAGGTCATAGAGAAGTGCTGAGAATCAGGTAAGAAGAAATTTGCCTTGATGACAGCCTCTGTCATAAGTGTAGTGTCCTGCGGGACACTGCATGTTTCCCAAGCCCACCCCCTTCTGTTTGTATGCTTGTTCAAGACAGGGCAATAACAGTCACAGCAACTGCACAGAGCAATTTCATAATCGCACTTTCAAACTTGAATTCTGTTGTTCAAAAACACATCTTAGAGTAATATGCAACCATTTTATGCCAGTATTAAAAAATAAGTTGAGTTTCAACATTGGAGTACTTTATCAAATAAATCTCTAGAACAGAAAATAGTACTTACTGTCATATACTGTTTCACACCGTTAATGTACATGCTTCCACCCTTTTTTCGGTTTTGAATCAGCTTTGAAAGGCGCTCATAAGCCAAAAATTCATTGAAGAAAGTTTTGTAACCTAGTAGTCCACCAACAATAAAACTGTCTTCCCAGTCTACTCCCATCATGAAAGAGAATGGCATGAACACATAAGCACAAATGTTCTGCAAAATGTATAAGAAGGTCAAAAGACATGGTCAAAGAACAATAGCAGGCAGTAAGTTCTTTCAACTTAAAAATAAGGATGGTTTTATTTTAGCAAATTGGAAAATTGGCCTTGACTTTTTCCTGCCACGAACTCTGTGAGCGTTTTTAATTGTCAGGCATGCTTCAGTATCTTTAAAACATTAATCCAGACTCTAGATATAACAAAATATTATTATATGCCACTAATTTTATGTCTAAAATAAAGCAATGGTTTTTGTGCCTTCTTTTCCCTCAATAATGACTTCAAATTAGGCATGATGTTTGATGAAAAGAAGGAAGATTGAACTAAAAGAGCTGATAAGAGAAGTGAGGATTCTCATTCTTCTGCTGATTGAATCAAATGTGTTAATGAACTTGCTTAATTATCAGGTTATTGGACTCCAACTGGTGTAAACAAAAGAGACGTCTCTGCATAAAATCTGTGCATCTGACACAATTAAAGCTGTATCTATTTTTTCCCGGTATTATAAGATTTATGCAAATTGAAAAAGAAATCCCATATCACCGCATAGCTTATTTCTATATGAGAGAAAACAGCTCCAGCTGTGAAAGGGTTCGGTCGGATTGTCCTTAGGGAATGTAACAGAGGTCTTTAGGCAATTACTATTTCTGGCTGGTTTCTCTGCCCACAAAAGGTTACACACTAGTGTCTGTCCTAAGGGAAGATTGGCTGCATGCATCATGTCTGTGTGTCTCAATTCCTTGTGGACTTGCTACTTGTCCAAATCTTACAACACCCAGCAGCTATGAAAATACGAGGCCCTGCTGAGTATGGCTGAGGCATGCATATTTGTGCCTTTTCTCAGCTGTGGGTGTCCGGGGCACAGCAAGATAGCTGTGAAAGCTTGGCAGGGTAATAACTTTGTATTGCTGAAGCCATATCTGTTATGAGTGGCTATTCACTTCTGCAGCACCTTTAACACAAGTTATATCCATGTTCCTCACAGGGCTTTTATTAGGCTCTTGCAAAACAAAAAGGCCAAAACCACTGAAACTGGGTGATTGCATAGGGTCAAAAATTACATATAGACCTAGGTTCAAACAGAAGTCCTGTTTGAAACCCATTAGCTCTGTTGAGACATTTGGGTACTGTTTTACATTTTAATTCTATTGAGAACTAAGTCGGGTTTCAGGCAAGTCCAACCTTTCCCCAGTGTCCCTAGGTTCATCCTAGTGAGCATCAAGGGTTTGATGGGACCTTCTGAAGCTAAAGCCACTTTTATGTTTAGCTGAAGGAGATATTAATGTCTTGGCAAGTATGTAACTAGCAGCCGTGCCTCACTGCCAAGTCAGAGAAGGCAGGTGCTAGCCTACTCTGTATAAACATACCCTGAGGGCTGGCAAGAACACCGCAGAGGGAAACTATATGCCAACTAATAGATATAGAAGTACTTACATGGCAAAAATTTTTTACTTTAACTGTTAAGAAATTTTTCAGAACATGCAAATAAGATGTGGGTTTAGATAATGTTAAAACGCAAAATGAGAACAAAAAAAACCCAACTACAAACAAACCACACAAGAACTTGAATTTGAGAAAGACAAATTATGCATGTATGTCAGCTGGAAGAACCTGGAGACCATACCTCAAAGCTCAGCTGTGGATAGTCAAACAAACTGCCCACCCAAGAAAGGGCTGAGTCAAGGAAGCTCAGCAGGGCAAGGAAGGAGATCACATTCACGGCGATGTTTGCTACCAGCCCGATGGAGGTAGAGGCACCCTGACTCGCTGCTTGCAGCAGGTTCTTTGATTCACTTTGCCAATGAAGAGAAAACCAGAATGTGAACATTTCTAAATTCAAGAATAAATAACAGAAATAAAAGGTACATGCACTTCATTAGAATTCTAGTACTGAAGCTGTTTGTATGCTCACAGAGAAAATAGTGAAGAGGAATGATGAGGTGAAGTAGGGTTTTCCTGTCAGTCCTCATGGCAGACACTTGAAGAGTATGCTTGTAGTGCCCTGAGGATTCTGGTACATTCAGGTTTGGGCAGGATATGGATCAGATCTCAAAACTGTAGCACTGCTAGGATTAGGCAGTGGTCACTGCTCTTCTTCCACCCAGCCCTTGCAGAAAAGCCTGGGCCATTCAGGAACAGGTCCTTCCAAGCCTTTCTGCTTTACCTGTCATTATTAAGAGAAGTCCCCACGCAGATGGGCAACGAATTTGCTGCTGTTGTTGAAATGATTACTTTGCCTTTGCTTTTTATATGTTTGCATTTGCAGATTCATTACATGAAAAAGACAGCAACGCTACATGGGAAAGCCTCCTGGCAGGTCACTTCAGGTAGGCATTTCCCTCTTTCTTTGGAGAGTTTACAGTTTGGTCCAGGTCTTTGGCATATGTTAGATTGTAATGTGGCACACTCACCTGAATTCATAAATCAACCGTTTGCAGTATTTAGTCTGTAACTACTGCTTGCACACCTACAACATAATCCCCTTAAAGTTTATGTGTGGGGAGTTATTTTTTCAGATCTCATTTTTGCAGTAGTATTAACTAGTACCTAGAATCAGCTTACCTTTTTGCCATTTGTATGCCACTCCTCAGAGTTACCAGAGGCTTTTCAGTTTCAGGCCAGAATAATTTGGAGACAGCTAATGATGCTGGTGCTGACATGACAGAAGCAGTCAGTAGATGGGAAGAGGAGACCTAGAATTCCAGGTAACAAAAAATACTCCATTATAACCATATTATGCGCAAACATGTAGGAATGCAATTAAATTTTTTAGTTGTTTGGATGACAGGAGGTCATTAAAAGTACATATTGTTCATAAGAAGAGAATGAGCTGTCAGAAGACCAGGGAATTTTGTGGCTAGTTCCTTCAGAGAGAAAAAAAACCAAGCAGTGGGAATGCTTGAGGGATACCTTCAAAGAATTATAGCGCAGATAAATACTTAGATGATTTCAAATAAACCATATATTTTCTAGTTCTCTTCCCTTGTCTTACCCCAAAAGAAATATATGCTCCTAACACACTTCCAGCAATAGTTGCAAATCCTGCTGTCATGACTGCATGGAGTTCAGATTTGGTGATATATGGTAAGTAAGGCCGTACCAGGAGAGGAGACTCTGTCTGAAAGCAAAAAACAAGCACCAAATTCAGAAATCCCTAATAAAAGCCCAAAGATTTCTTTTATTAAGGGCAGAAAAATGAGTGTCTGCATCATGCTTTCTGAGGTATCTTTGACTAGTTAATCCTAGTGCTAACGAGTGCTCAAATTTCAATAGATTGGGGCTTTTTTATCCCAGGAAACAGAATGTCTGCAGACAATTCTGGCTGGTTTGCTGTCTCCCTGCAAGGCACAATGAAACTGCCTAGACAGGGACAGCCACAGGTCTGAGCCACAGATAAGATTGTTAGGCAAGTGAAACATGTCCCTCTGGCATGTGTGTGAAGCACATCCTGGAGGCAGTGTTATGCAAATGTACGACTCTAAATCTTGAAGTAGTGTGATATGGTGATGCACCACTGCTAAATGTCATGCAAATAGTGCATTTGGGCTTGAATGTTAATTGTTAATCTTTCTACATTGCTTTTAAGCTTGGGACAGACATTGTGGGTTGTGGGCTTAATGCATTTCCCATTAAAGTGATCTGCTAGATGCTGTCCACTCTTTTTGTGAATAAGGCCTTATACTGCTAGCCCTGGATCTGTTTTCTTCACTGTCTCTCTCTCCTGCCCTTGCCTGCTTTGCTTACCATCTTTTCATTCCACTTGCCTGTTCAGCTGAAAAAGAACCCTGAAATTGTTATTTCTTCACTACCTTGGAGTAATCTATCAGAGAGATGTATTATCTATGTACATTTTTGCTTGACCTTCTGTTGGGAAAACAGTCCACTTCCCAGATCCTTTCCACTGTGTATCACTGCCAACATATGAACATACCGCATTTTTGGAAATCAATGATCAGACTTGCTGCAGTGGAATCCTAGGTTTATAAGAGATTATTTTTTTATTACACAAATGCCCATGAGCAACATTATTTCCCTTATGTACATTATTCTGTAATATTGTTACGTGTTAGCATATTTTTCTGTGCTCCAACTCACCTGTCCCACAAATATGTTACCCGCAGCTACCAGAGACTCAACAGGAGTTGTCCCCATGAAGAAGTGCATTATCCAACCAACCTAAAATGGTTTTTAAAAAAGAAACAAAAATTTGTTCTGCCTGTTCCATGTCCTTCTTGAGTTAATAATATCAATCTAAGAGTTCAGAAACATGCTACAATACTTCCTGATGTATTAATACTTAATGATTTCAGTTTAAAGGTATAGCAGATTCAAGTAATTGTTACATGCTAAAATAAGACAGAGGAGGTGTAATTTAACAGAACTGAAAGTACTCCAGGCTCCTTCTGGGCATAAAAACGTCAAACTAAATTAAACAAAACAGATATTTTGATGTGTTCTTATTGCTTATCTTCTTGCCCAAAAAGACTTGGATCATAAGAAGGGAAAAAGTACAAAATTTAGATTAAGGCTAAAAATGCCTCATTGCGATTTTAGCACACAATGTCAGCTAGGCTATATAACAATCCTGTGAATGTAAAGGGCAAAGCACTTTTTATTTAAGAATATCTTTAAATTAGGTTTAACTACCACAGTAGAGGAAGATCTTTTCCCTCATATAATAGGTTTTTTGGACAAATAGGACAAAAAGTGGACTTGATCTTATCTTATTAGACAGTAGCACTACACATAGATGCTGACAGAAATAAACACGCAGAGAGTGAGGTGAGGAATCTGATTTGATCTTATCTGGGTATCTGTGATAGGAAGATACATGCAACCGCTACTGAAATGCTTAACAGAAATCTATTGTCTGTGATTTAATCTCCATCCTCCACTTTGAGAGCTGGGAAAACGGCAGGCAGAAAGGAAGATTTAAGCAAGTATGGCATCTGAGGAATGCTAAAGCTAGCCAGGCAAATTTAAGAATTAATATGACATAAGCAATGAAACCAGACTGAGAGAGAGAAAGTGTGTTATGTGATGCCAATTAAGATTTTGCAATGGTAACATTTGGAACTATTTCCAGGCTGTGGTTCCTCTGCACTTGCTGAAAACATTTCTCACACTAGCCAAATGAGCACCTAATTGGCAAAAATGCCTACCTTTCCAATAAGCCACTGCATGAATCCAACGTGGTAAAGCATAGACATAACCGTACTGAAGAAAATCACAATTGGCAGTACCTGATTGGAAGACACAAGATAATTAAAACCTCTACAGTGGTTTCCAGCCCTTTAGGCTATTTATTCTTTGAAAAAGAGAATCATGTTTTTGGTGTTGTCCTTACTGGTATTGAAAACTTATCTTTAGGTTTACAGTTGTGCTATAAAATTATTGACTTTCCTGTTTGTGCTGTAATTAAATAATTTTCATTTGTCTACATAGTTTTCTAACACAATTGCAATTGTTTGGAATTAGAAACTCTTTAGCTTAGCATAATATACATTAATTTATAGCCATGTTTAAGTCAATTCGAACATTTGCATCCTTTTAAAAGAATCAATTTAAAGGTATATACTTACTAAATACAAGAAGTGAATAGGTCTCTTACTGTGGAGACTGAAAAATACTTTCATTCAACATCATTTAAAAGAATTGCATGAATGCCTAACCCACTCTGATGGGCTATTAGAACCACTCTCTGATTGGGTTTTCATCCTGAATAAAACTAATATAACTTGATTTTCAAGTATGTGAAATACACAGGACAGCCCCACTTCTATGCTAGTATACAACAGAAAGAAATTCCCCCACCCCCACCCCTGCAAAAGGTCCAAAATTAGTCAGACAGATTAGTTACAGCTAAAACAGTACCACTGTCATGTGAAAATGGACTTCTTTGACCCTTAATGTGGAGAGACTTATTTTGCCTTTAGTGTTTAATTTGTCTGTCAGTGTCCCCAGGAAAGCCAAGACCCTTGTACCTGGCCAGTCTGTTAGCATCCCTCTAGGGCGAGAGTCGTTAAGTAAGCAGTCCTGCTGGATTGGCAAGTGGTTTGCCTGTCTTAGGGAAACACACCTCCAACATAAGGGAGACCTCTCAGCAGGTCTTGCCCTTTATACTGGAGTGTGTTACCCACTGGCCAACTGCCAGCATCCATAAAGGGTTCATATGAATAATTTAAGGAATTGCACTTTTATTAATATAAAATTGTGACAGGTTAAGGCTCAGATTGCTACTGATTGTATCTGACTGCAAAAATATACTTGAAGGAATACACAGACTAGCTCTAGTAGCCAATAAGGATATTCAGGGTACATAGAGCCTGGTTCTTACCCAATGGGCATGCCTATGGGAAAGAAGACAGGGTGAGCCCGTTGACTGATCCCAGCTGTTAAAATGAAGTCTTCCCTAACATTCCCACCTCTCTCAACTTATATATATAAGATTTCTTTGTGTTTTCGTGAGTTTGAGGGACTCTAGTCATACATACCTTTGTTACTAATTTGTGTAAAATTCTCTCCCTTTGCTTTTAAAGATATATTCAAAAAGAATGTAGAGTGCATTCCAGTGAGGGTTGGTTGTACACTGAGGATTGGGAGCAGGCAACTTTGACATGGAGGTGTACATTAATATTATTATTAGTCTTTAATAAAGCAAGCTTGTCTAAGGAGAGGGATTTTGCCACAGCTGCTGGGTCACCAGTGGGATATCTTCCCCTCTTTGCCTGGGTTGAGTTGGTATGTGGTTTATCAGCCACAAAGTACCGCCAACTTCCCTTCCCTGCAAGAACTTCCACAGGGCCAGGCCTTGGTGCCTCCACTCCACTACACCCTCCATACCATGCCCCTTAACAGTTGATGGGAAATCATCATGGAAGAGGTTTCAAGTCATGTACCAACCATATTCCATCCAGAAAGCATCCACTATGATCTACCCTGTATTATAACTCCCATTAAAATGCGACTATAACCCCTCAGTTTCTTCTAAGTGTATCCCCAGTTACCAGTCCACACAGGGTCAGTAGTCATTTTCCCACAACCACTAAAACCAGGAAGCTTTCATGTGTGTTCACTAATGACATAATGCATTATAAATAAAAGCAAGGAACAGAATGAAAAACAACAAACCACTTTGTTAGAGCAGATCTTTTCAGTACATAGACTATGCCTTTCCAGAGGAGACCTGGTATTATCAACAATTTTGATAAACATTTAAAAACTCAATTTTGATGATCAGAACCTTTCATTGAAAGAACAGAGTGCAATTAACCAATATTGTTGTGCTGTTCAACAAGTTAATATAATGTTGCTTTCTCCAGTTTGGTTCCTTGATCCTTTTCGCAATTCTGTTGGGACAGTTTGCCATGCAGTAATGGCAGACAGTTTTGTTCAGTAAAATTAATGTCTTTCTCCCCTGTCTTTTCTTTTGTTATTACCATACAGAGC
>JAOTBB010001580.1:422766-437671 GCA_025629985.1 Chamaetylas fuelleborni | reverse complement strand
ACTTTTACATCTCCACACAGAGGATTATTTTTCTTCTAACAACTAAATGTACTTTTCCTTTCACCTTTGGGCAAATGTCAAGACTACAAAAATGAAAAAAGTTACCTCATTGGATACATCTACAACCAAGTTATCGTCACTCTTGTCCCCATCACTGTCCTATTAAAAATAAATAAATATAGTGTTCATTTAAATTAGTACAGTAAGAGCCCAGACAGAAAGACTATGCATCTACTCAGACATTTTTTGCTTTTCCCCAAACAAAAAACAAACAGCCTTTCATTAAGTTATTAGCAATAGGGAGAACAATGAAAACAGAAACACAGCACCTTTTTTCTACTACAATAGTTGAAAGATGGGGATCTCACCATCAGTGCAAGATGGTCCAAAACCCCTCCTTAGTACCATCATAAACAGTGTTATCACTACTCCTAAAAGAGAAAGGTACTCTGTTCATACACTAATTTTGTCTTAATTTAGAGAAAGTACTGCTTGTGCTTACTTGGAAAAACACCAGAAAAACAGATCCCAGGAAAATTGAGCTTTTTGGCATGTATGATGAATCATCTTCCTTAAAGTGATAGTAACATTTTTCCCCTTTTTCCAGAAAGGCAAGCTTTGAAATCAAAAGTTCTGGGAAGAAAAAACTTCAGAAACACCAAGGCATTTCAACATTTCTGCCCAAGAAAAGCAAAATACTTGGACATTCCTAAACAGAAATGTTCTACTGCAGCTTTTCAAGCTGCATTTTGCCTGTTTCACTTAGATTTATGTTCACCTGAGCTGGCCTACTAATGACTGCTGTTACTGTAGTGCCTCCTGGTCCCTCTCCCCACAGAGGACAGGATGCCCCACCAGACACATCTGATACACAGAAGTCTAGTGATTTCCACAGTATCACAGAGTATTTCAATCAGAAGGCGAGCCTTCACTCAAACAAAGAAATTAAGTGAATGTCAAAACCATAAATTTTTTGCGAGAACAAGTGTGGCATTTCTAATAAAAGTACTTTTAGTTAAAAAGCTTCTGCACAAACAAACCAGACATACAAAATTGCTCAACTGTCCTCCATCCCTTGCTTCCAAAGTGTCTGAGATTTCACACATAACACTAGATCCTTCCTCTCACTTTAGGCCACAATGCTTTAAAAGACCAAAAAGAAACAAAGCCACCCAAAACTAACCAAACAAAAAACCCCAAACCAACCAACCAACAAAAAAAACCCAAGAATATAACCGAAAAAAAACCAAAAAACCCTAACCAACAGGTAGTTTCAACCCTTTCCTCTTGTTAACAGGTGAATCTAGCTCCAAGAAATACCACAAACAATATCAGGGATCCAAGAGTGCCACTGGACACAGAATGGTCACTCAGGCAGCTATCCAATCAACAGGTGCAAATGAAGGACAGGAAAGCTTTAGCTCCAGTTATCTGCCACCTCTTGAGAAGTATGAAGAACCCAGAGTGCTGGGACAGTGGGGGAGATGGGGACACTTGTTTGACAGAAACACCCCTCTGGAGGAGAGCAAAATTAGTTGAAAAGCAATGTTTAAGTGAATCCCACTGACTTTGTCATCTTAATAAATAGAAATTTCCTGGGATTATCAAAGGCATCACCTGTAACTTCTACTAATATCAGACTTTATTAGTAAAGTCACACACTGAAACTACACAGGTACTAATATGAAAACTAGTCAAAAGTTAAAAATGGAAAAAAAAATTACTTTTCGTACTTACTCCAAAAGCTACACGTCCTACAACTCATTTATTCCCCTTTTGACAAAAGCAGTATTTCCCTGTCCCTGCAAGGGATTAATCTAAAATGATCTCAAAATCAGCAGCTCTGTATTTGCTTAATCACTGGACCATCAAAAAAAAAAAAAATCATCTTCAAGATCAGAATAAATCTGGAACTTTCAAATATCCTTGTTTTGCTCCATTGTTTAATTTGATGCTGCCTTTAGCTGTCAAATCCATTTCAAACAAACAGTGGGTAGAAACATATTTAAAATGTGGGTTTAAAACTGCTTCTACTGTGCAATAGCATCCTTTACATTTCTTTTCAGTAGAAACATAAGAAAAACAAGTTAAACTTTTTCTTCCTTTTTATATCAAGTGTAGCTTAAGAATGCTTAATCTCCAAATATTTAAAATCAAAAAATGCCAATAGAGTATAAAACTCTTAAAGTTAAGGGAGTGACATGGGGAAGTTTCCCAAATCTTTTTGTAATCAAAACATTATTACTAGAAAGTGGTGGAAATACAATTTATAAAACCATTAACAGCACTAAAATATCTAAGAGCTGCTCAAAGATACTATCCAAGTGGAGAGAAATTAAAATTACCCTACCAAATACTGAGAAAATAAAATGGCCCCTAATTTTCTCATGGGTGTCAGTAACCAAGAACTAATTAGTGATCTGAATCACATAAACCAGAGAATTTGCCACATTACTGCTATGCCAAAGTACAGTATGTCCTATTAGATTCAAATTTTGCTTTTCAGTACTCTCTCACACCAGTCCTAGTCTCTTAGGCCTGTTCAAGTACCATCCTGTGTTTGGCTGAGCATCTAGACTTGAAGTCGAAAGCCTATATGAAATTTCTGATGTTCACATCCATTGTTGTACTGAAGTGTCTCTTTGAAATAAAAAAAAAAGCAAGCTAGTAAAAAATGCAGAACACAAAACTCTGAACTTTCAACACTTCAATTTGCTTTCTGCTGAAATTGCCATATCAGCCAAAACTACAGTAAGTTGGGACAGCCTGACAGCATATGCAATTTGTAATGGTAATTGACTCTCAGCATGGTAATAGCTACTTATCATTAAAATTTAGCAAACTCCTCTCAATAACAAAATCCTCCATTTCAAACAAACCTGCAGTTTCTAGAGTAGTCCAGAAAGAATGTCATTCAAACTCTGGAAAATGCCCCAGAGCACACGTGAATCCCAAAGAACTACTCCTGCTGAGGACTATTACTCCACAATATCCCAAACTACTGAGTCACTTCTCTTCCCACAGTCTGAATCTTGTGTCTCTCTGGCACACATATTCATGTACTACTTCAGCCAGAAAAAAGTTGCTTTGTGCTTCACAGCTCTTTTACTCCTCATACAAGCTCGGTATGTGCAAATAAATTAATCATTTCCTTGACACAGATTTGCTTACATAGTGGCTGGAATCCTTATCATCCACCTTTCTCTTTTTGATGTCATTGGCATATTCAGGGCCATTCCTGCGTTTATCTGTGCTTCGTAGACTGTCAGGGACCAACAGAGAATTACTCTGTAAAGACAAAAAACAAAGTCAATCCAAAACTCCTTTTATGATTCCTTCATATATTCTTAAAAACTCAAACTGATGTGATAGATGCTTTAGAAATGTGATGCCTACTTAGTCTTTAATTCAATTTAATTCAAAACAAAGTCCTCCAGGCAAACATGTACAGCTTCATGCATTCTAAGAAGCTTGGCTTTTCATTGTTGAACTTATCAAAAGTTTAGCTCACTTGTCAGTCACCATTTATTTAACTAATTAATTCAACTGAATTTATTGTTCAGGAGAAAAGGCAGGCTTGCAGTTTATGAATGAGCAAGTAACAGTGATTTCATTATTTTTTTAATATTCAGATTCTATGTAATAAAAGATTTACTACACAATCTGATTGATCAGTTACTTTCAGAACATCATGGATTGATGAGGCTTTGGTATGGACAGATAAATAGCAGCTTGCCTTTAATGACTAAAATAACAAGCATTTGCTGAATACGGTTATGCAGTAATCAATTGTTAGCTGGAGTAAACTCCAATTGGATTCCTTCAACAAATGTATTGCAAACAAAGATCAAATATTTTTACTTCCAGCACAACATTCACTACTAGTGTGAAATTAAGGCTAAAGTGTTGCTTAATCAGACTTGATCTGAAAAACTGAGGCCAACACACACACACAAAAGACAAAAGCAAAGACTAATCTTTTCCTCAAACTACATGGACTGCTTTCATTCATGCTAAGTTATGCTAAGTACAAACTGTTGACCCAAAGAGCATTTTAGACATTTTTCAGTCACATGACAATTTGATATGCCTGTGATTCCCGATTCCCATCTCCATCTCAGTTCCAGCTAAAGCATTAAAATGTGTTACAATGAGTTCTTTTAAGTGCAGGATTAGCATATGCAAGAGGGCAATTTGTTCACTGATGTGTTAATGCTGTGAACAATACTGAATGGGTTGAGAAAAAAATCTCCTTTCACAAAGACCTGGTAAGCCTAGATCCTAAAAGCCAAGTACATGCTTAGATAAATAAATATAGGCTCACATAAATATATAAGTAAACATGCATTTACATCCATACATCCATCTCTCTCAAGAGAGAAGTCTAAGACCAACATGTACTTCAGAGCAAGCCCTCAAAGGCCATATTTAGATCCACCCAAGAGACAGAGATATTTACTTGCAATATATCAAACATATACAAATAGCCAGTGAACTATGCACTGAATAGCTTCCCCTTTAAAACCTGAAGACATCAAGGTAGTTTTACTCAGACACAAATGTTTAGCCCCAAGGAGAAGGACAAGGAAACAGGGTACATAAGGCAATCTGAATCCTCTTTTTCCTAATTCAGAAGCTGCACTTTAAAGCCAACTCTAAGCTCTTTTATTCATGACTATTCAAGCTAAACAAATGCCAAAGGGCTTACATAAAGCATATAGGAGGGTCTATTGAAATTCAGTATAAAGAAGCTCAAAATAATGTCTTTACCGAAATGTTTTGCAGCTAAAAGGTGGGCTTGTTGGATCATTGAACTAATTGCCTTGACAAATACATTCGGAATTTAACCCCTTATCTCCTCCCAGATGCACACAAATTCAGGGATTCACTAGTCTGAACACCATTAAGACTCCTTTTCTACATTTTAATGTTGAATCCATCATGTTTGTAGCAGTAGAAACATCTCAAAAAGCAGTGGAAACACCTTAAGAAGCAAGAAAAGTAGTGCAAATGGTAAATCTAGAACACTGAAGAAAAATTTAAATGAAAATACAAACAAGAACTGGTAAAGAGATGATAATATAAGCCTTGGGCTATTGATATCTCTCTCCCTTGTAGTGTTAAGGTTCAGGGAACAGTGAGGACAGCATACTAAAAGCCATCTTTCCTCATTTCAGCTCCGGCAGAGTTTTTACTTGCTGTATGTCTACTATCAAACAGGGCCAGCCAGAAAACAGAAGCAACAGCTTCACAATATTACAGTCTCATTATCTTCTCTTTAGAAGAGTAATCTATTTAGTTCTCCTAACTAGGTCTACTAATAACTGACTTATTTTCAAAAGTAGGACAAGAATTTTCATTTTGGCTATATTTTTTTAAATAATTCTACAGAAATTTTCAGTTGGGATAGATCTTCAATAATAATCAGCTTATGCAAAAAGGGCAAAAAGATGTATACATGCATAGCTTATATCTTAAAGAGAAACTGCATGGCACCAATTTTTGTCTTGATTTCAACAGATTAGATACATGACTGAGGATATTCCTTTCACACTTAAGAGTTCAGTTTATTAAGGATTACCAATGCAACATTTGCAAAATCAGTTTTATGTGCTTTCCCTTTCTTTTGAGTATTTGCTTTACACACATGAAGCTCTTTTCTTCGAGTAAGTCCCTAAAGAAAATAAAAAGGTGCTTCCTGTCAGAATTACCAGACCACATAAATGCTGTACAATAGGCAACTGTGATCCTCAAGTAACTCTTCTGCCAGCAAAAGTTAAATAGTGACACAACCAGAAGGCAAATGTAAAACAAAAACCCAGTCGTGATGCACTGAAGGAAGGCAGGTCCCCTGCTAGGAATATAATGCACATTATTCAAATGCACCTCTTTGACTGCCATACTGCTCCCCTCGGGAACCACTTCCAAACTCAACTACATGTGCCAGAGGTATAGGCTGAGAGCACACAGTATCCCATCTATCCCATTATCCCACTTATAATACAGTACAGACAATTCACACGGAGTAGTACATACAGAACTGACACCTGACTTTATGCTGATCATTACAGCAATTAAATAAGAGCATTTACACTACATCTGTGCACACCGATCAACTACACCTGGTCTCAACTAAGATCTTCTCTAGTGCTGGGCTCCTCAGTCCTCTCACTCCCCCTTCCCCTAAAGATATGCACACACGTAGGCTTGCTCTGTGCTTGGTCATTCCCTGACTCGCTGCACATCCATGCCAAGGACAGCCATCACAGCCAGTTACCAACGTGGGCTTGCCTGCTTTGCTCACTGGAGCCTCTGCGTTTATTTTCTCTAACCATGCACAGGACGCCTGCCCTGTCGCTGCGCCACACGAGTGCTATCCACAGACATGCAAAAATAGACAGGAACAGGTGCAATTCCTTGCTGAGCAGGCAAAACAGGATCAAGTCTAACAACTACACCCAAAACATCAGCTGCTCTTTCCTGGGACTCACTGACAGAAATACAGTAGATGCTGGAAGATGGACTTTAGTATCCCCCAGACAAGCAAAAGAAATTGCACTCAAAGCTATTCTATTCCAGAATCATTAACTTCAATTTGTTCAATATTCTTATTGCAAACATGCACGTCAAGAACCCAAAAGCTGACTTATGAAGTCAGTAGGTTTTGTGTCAAATTACTCCTGATGGAAATCTACTTGACTTTAACCTCTTTTTAAGCACCATTTTAAGTTATATTGATTTTATAATCAGAAGACATTAACAAGGAACAGGCTGATTTCAGTATTTTCAAGCTACTGTTTATTAAAATCAAGGTATCCATAAAATTTTTTACCAGACCACCTTTATCCCTTTGTCCTTTGTCATCAAGCCTTCTCTGCCCTAGTCTGGAGCCATTCTTCCTTCAAAATGTCCAAGAAACATACTTGTGCTATGCTGATCAGTACCCTAAACTTCCATATAACAACTTTTATGAATTTCCTTCCCCCATCAAAAGAATTAAAACACCCAACAAAATAAGCTTGCACATAATATCTTCCAAAAAGTAGCACAGTTAGTTGTTCACGGCCTCCTTCTGCAAGACTGGGAGATGAAGAATAGGAGAGAGAGCTCAGGGCATAGAATATTTTACTACTGTAGGAAAAGAGCATTTGCTTTTCAAAACAATAGCAATATTTACGCTCTACAATGAAGGCAAAAAATGTCCAGGAAAATTTATGAAAACTTCCTAAGTCTTAGAAAATAAACTCAGTGTTTTTCATGAGGACAAAAGATAAACACCAACTAATATAAATCCTAAGCACACAATGAAGTAAGATTTCACTGTCTGAAAATCATTACTGTTACAACAGAGTGTATCAAAACATTTGCATTTCTGTGCCATCCAAACAGGATTCCAGAACAGTGGGAAGACAAGAGATAAAATGGACATCTACAAGTCTGAAAAATACTGCAAGCATGTTTACTAAAGAAAATGAGGAGGACATCAACGTTCTTTTATACTGATATCTCTTAAAGCTTTCAGTTTCAGTTGCAAAGCTTCTTCCTTTGCCTGGTTTCACTACCTGAAGCCTGAATTTGCCACATTAGAAGGGATGCCTGCATTTGCACAATAACAGGATGCAGTTTGGGATGGTTAGAGCCAAAAGCCACCAGCCATTACCCACCTAGGCATGCAATTTAAATCTGACAAAACAGTTTTAGCATTAGTGTAGTAAGTATACCTTCATACACATTACACAAACATGCATTTACAAAAAAACTTTTCTTCATTATAATTTGTGGAACTTGAGCGAATATATAAAACAAAAACATAGCCCTTGCTGTTTAGATATAACAAACGCAGTTACACTGGTCAAAATAAAAAATAATGAAACCATGTCTTTATATTAATTTATAAATACAAGAATTTCAATAATTTTGGTGTACTTCTAGACATATAATATATAATAGTTTGTGACTGTGTATTTATTTAGGAAGACTTAAAAAAATCCAAATCTAATTTAAAAATTAATATACTCCAATCTGTCACGATAAGCTTTAATTCAATGTTATGTCACAAAAGCCCAATTTAAAACTCCTTTGACAAGCACTAAATTTTAACTTTTCAAACTTCAACATTTCAAGCTGTTAGCTTCTATTGATAGTGCTCGAAGGTCATGCTAACATATTTGATAGAAATCATACTGTAGATCTGCACAACAAGACCAAACATCACGGCGAATTTAGGTAACTTAAAAACAGCATGGGATTTAGTGTCTTGGATGATGAAAGCATGCCTGTCAGGATTTTTAGCAGCACCATTACTTTTAAAATGTTATTCTGAAAATCAAATTGATTTTATCTTGATGATCCAGATGTTATAAAGTGATTTCAACCACACATAACAACCAAACAGATATGCTGCTATCCCTTGTGTACTTGAGACCCATTTCCTAATATCCTTAAAAATATATTCTACTTTTAAAAAATTCCATTAAAAATACAAGAGAATTAGAGAATTTTGATGAGCCTGTAATTCCCAGCTGATCATTTTAGCCACAGCGTTGAATTTAACTATCTCTTGAATTATTCTTCCATTGGAGATGTCCTTTACTGTTAAGTCATGATTTTGATGTAACACTGTATTTAAACAATTTTAAGTTCAAGTTCACCTGTATTCAGCTATTAAAGTTTAAGTTAGCTATGCAGTATTATCCTACACTGAGACCAAAAAGAAAATGACCAGAGTGTAGTGTCCAAAACTCAGTATATTCACATGGCACAATTCATTTATGATATAAAGCCTCAGATTGTTTAAAAGTTAATTACTGATAAACTCAGCATAAAAACAGTCTGCTTCAGATAATAAACAAACAATCACCAGTAGACATATGGATACAGAAGCAACTGCAGCATCAATTTTACATAGTTTAAGTAAAATTTACATCTATAGCAAGTGATCCTGCAACTCTCTCCCACAACACAAAAGCCACGTTTAATTTTTGATAGTTCTCCTTCCACAGGCAAGAACTATTCTCAGGCACTAGATGAATTCAGAGTCCAAATTTCACACTCTAAGCATCTGATTTTAAACTCAAACCCTTGACCAAATTACATGATGGGCAGGGCAGGGGAAGCTGGGACCAGGGCAAGGACAGGAAACAACAACCAAATCAAAACACAGAGCTGTCAATAGCCAGGGATTCCTGCAGTCAACTATCAGCACTCAAAGAAGTATGTCCCACACAAAGCAAAAGGTCCTTAAAAAGTCAGAGACTTCATAAAAACCAAGATTAAAATTCTTTCTGCAGATACACAGTCATTAATAGCATTAAGCAAGCTGAAATGAATGCTTCTTGCTTAGTAATCTAAAACTAAAAGACTGCTGCAAAAGATATGAGAGAGTTTCCAGTAAATAACTGTCAAGCAAGCCTTGTATATATATTAAATAAGCAGCAATAAAAGTCAGAAATTTAGTACTGTACAGCTATCTGTCAAATAACTTTTCGTAGTTCTTGTCTTTTCTAATTGAGAAAAGGAACAAAATAGAGTCTAAATTCACCTCTGACAAACAAACAGAATAAGCTTTGCTACTTGAATTGACATTAAGTTGCACATGATCATCTCTAACAGATTAAAACAGCAATATCACTCAAAACAAAGCAGCATGAAAAGCAGCAAGTAGTTCTTTAGAGGGCTTTTCAGAAAAGACCAATTCTATAATGTCAATTATGTCTACAGGGAAAAAAGCATGGCTGTAGGAGTAACACCTGAAGCACAAAATAAGCAGTAATGATATTAGTATGGCTTAAACAGATGCAGTTAAAAAAACCTGCTAGGGCAAAGACCATCATGACACATTTTAAATTCTCACATTTAAATTTCTCACCTGTTCTCCAACTCTAATTCCTGAAAATCCTAGAGATTAAAAATCTTAACTCTGAGCTAAAAATGCTGTATTTGCAATGCTCTTTTTGATTTGCAGCTACATGCCCCCTTTTTGCCTCCAATAAGCAAAAGTTCAAGGTTACCTAAAAGCATTTTGCTCAGAAACAAAACTCTTGCATACAGTCCATCAAACAAATGATCTGGTGTTCTGCATAAACCAAGATATATCACAACGGAAAACACATACACCTTGTATCATGAAAATAACTAAAAGGAAGACAAAACAGACAAACAGCACAACATCTGATAATTACATTACTGGAAATGGAAATATTAGCAGGAATGTTGGTACTTACTGTGCCTGGCTCTCTGTCTGCTCCCGCAGCAACCAAGAAATGGACAGACATGCCCGTTCAGACACAGAGGCAAGAACAGAAATAAAAAAGGGGGGAAAAATTAGAACACAAGCCACAAACAGTTTTAAAATGGCTTTTATTTATATAAGTCATTGCACATTCCTAATACAGTGATTTCCTGAAAATTACAGTATTTTGTAAACATGATTTACAGTTTAACCATACACAAAGCCTAGTTTCATTTCATGACAGAATAAATTATTTTCTTTTCAAAAATTAGTCAAGTGCAATTTTGCCCAATATTTAACTAAGTACTAGAATTTAAGCTTATGAAACTAAAGTAACAGATGCAATTATCTAAATCCCTTGTTTGAACACATTCACTTAAAAATTTAACTTCTTGTTCTGCCTACCTTCCCACCCACCCATTTAACAACATTACTTTCTTTGAAAAAAATCACCATTATGCAGTTTAACAATTTTTCACCATTTGGTGCAGGCCACTGCTATTACAACTGAGCATTTACCAGGATGTCAAACAGCCCTGCAAAGTAAAGAGCAGGTGACACCTAGTGATCCCCTTTAAAATATTGAAAAATTCCAAGCTGGATTTTGCTTCTGTGGTTTATATGCAGACATTTAAAAGTTTGCCAACAGTTTTTTTTCTCATTCTATATAACTTGAATTCTTTAGAGACGCACATTTGCAGCAATGTGCAAATTTGACAATGTCCTAATCAGGCCTGCCATGCCTCTCACCTCTGTGGTGGTCTGCATCGTGATGCTTCTTGTCATCTTTTATTGCCAAGTGAGACTGCCCACCCAAAGCACTGGAGAGGGCAAGCAGGCCAGCACTGCTTCCAAGTGGAGGGATTCCTGGAGGCTGAAGTCCTGATGGATGCGGCGTTAGAGGCACTGGAGGTCCATGGCCGTGGGAGAGATGCTGAGCCTGCAACTGCTGCTGCTGTTCCCAGCGGCACCATCATCCCCAGAAGAACAACGTACAGCACATGGTTTGGGAAGGATAAGGCAGAAGTTTGGTTAATTATTGAGAATCTATAGTGGATTTTGACATTCATTTGTTTCTTCTCAAACTAGCCCCTCCCCTTTAACCCACCACACTGTACACACTGCATTATATCGTGCTGTCTGAGGACAACTCTGCTCCTGTCCCAAAAAAGCTAGCTGGATAGTTATTTTGCAGCCTGAAGAGTAAGTTCAGCACCTATAGATTATTTTGGGCAGCTACTGCCTACCAAGCATCTCTGGCAACAAAGAACAGCAGCAGAAGAACCAAACATCTTTCCCTTTCTAGACAAAGCCTTATCACTGCTCTGGAAAAAAAAAAGTTTCAGTGGCAAGATTGATTTAAACTCACATCCCTCGCTTCTCCCAGTTTGGAAGCAGCAAGTACATTTCTATCCTGAATATTTAAAAATATAAAAGATATGCTGAATTTCATATTTAATAAAGTTTAATTTTATCCTAGCTGAGGTTTTAAGGGGAAAGAGGGGAAATGATTAATGACTATTTAGGAACCAGCTTTGAGCTGAAAATCCAGGTATTTTAGATAGCATGGAATTATCAACAAGAAACATGGTATTAATGAATACTTCCACCTGCTAAAATAATCTGTAAGCAATTTCAGAAACAGAATTTTTTCATTAGAATGTCTTCCTCATAGTTTAAATATTTAAGACATTTTCTAAAACTTTCATGCTTTTATTAATGCTTACCAAATTCAGCTATCCATTTAATTTGTCCAAACTGCTCAGCACAGCCTATTTTTAGAAAATGAAGCTTCAAAACCTTTATCTTAAGTCCTAGGTCCCATAATCTGCTCCAGGTTAACTGATATTCTGCCTCTCTCTCCTGCTTCCTTGTCTCTGGGCATACGAACAGAACAATCCTCTCCACCTTGGCCACTCTCCACTATCCCTCCGCTCAAGGCAGATACCAGGAAAAAGCCAGAGTGCCATCCAATTTATGGGAACAAAAACGAGACAAATAAATATATGTCTGAATACAGTGAACTCAAGTTTGACAAGGTGAATGGTCCTGTAACAGCACATAAAATTGTTACAGTACTTCTGGCAGCCACTGAAATCCTACCTGGACTGCAGCTTACAGTATTTCACCCATCATTCCAAAAAAATTCAACTCAAAATAATGCAGAAATATTGTATCTGTTTCTTTAGGTGTGAAGACTTTTCAAGACTGTCAATAATACCTGTGTAACATCTACAGGTGTATTAATGAATTCATTTATTACTATTTACATATGTAACTACTGAACTCCTACACTTTTATTTCTCATTACCCTGTCCCAAGACATGCCTTGAGCTGTTTATAAAATTGTGCAGAAATGTTCTTGACATTCAAGAACTCTGGACTGCACTTGCTAATTTTTCACTTTTCTGCTATCCCAACTGTCATGGAGCAATCATTTACCTATATTTTGATATAATAATCTTTAAATTTACCACAGTCTCTTTAGTCAATTCTATAAAGCCATATGTTTACCAAATCTTTCTCACACCACATATCAGGAATTTATTTTTGAGTACTGCATAAAAAGCCACGCTAGTCTACACTTCAAAACATGCGTCTGATCACCACTTTTTAGCATGTTTAGAATACAAGGTAAAAGAGAAGTACTTCTTATTCTTCTAATTTAACACATTACAATAAAAACAAAAGGCAACATTTTTAAGGAAGCATTAGGAATTATTTTGATTTAAAGTAGTAAACGCAGTAATCCCTTTCTTCAACATAAATCAGTTTTTGCTAGTGAAGATTCACTTAACTGAAGAACTATCAGTAAGGACCACTGTGAGGTCTGACAGGACTGCAGAGGTTGGGTTTGGGGGTTTTGTTTTTTGCATCCCGTCTCTAAAGAACAGTATGACATCCTCCCCACAGACTTTAACAAGACTTTAGTAGTTTCTGGCACATTTCCTCAAAACAGGTAATAACCCAATAGTTTGGCAGCCTCTCTCAGGGATGGTAATCTAGTCACCTCCTTCCTCATTGACCACTTCAGCCAGGTCAGTCATCTGTGCTCTGGCTTTGAGGACACATGAATCAGCAGGACTGTGCAGCACTCTTGGCATTGGTCTTACTTGTCCCCAGCTGCACTATCACCCCACATTATCCAGTCTTGGTGTGAAACTGCCTAAGAATAAAAAGCAATTTATTGCTTCCAAACTGGTTTCATGGAGAAAAGCCTCCTGTCTTCTCCAACAATAAATTCAAACTAGCTTCTTTTGCAGCATGACCAGGGGAAAGTCAAAACAGAGAACAGGACTTAAATTGTTTCCAGTATTGTCCCTACCACTTGGGAAGTGTAGGAAGATAACCCTTACTCATCCCTCTCCTACTCGGTTCAATTAGCAAACAAGTTAACCCACTTGATTTCAGGAAGCACAGGTTAACATTCCAGGAATTATCAGGGGCACATTGCCTACCATTTCCCTGGCTCTGGTTTGTAGCCTACATACCACGCATCATGAAAGCCTGAGAAACGAGGAACAGATTAATGCTCTATAAAAGGTTCTGAAGCTGAGAGTGGGAGGGCTGTGTTCACTGGTGGTATTGCACCCAGATTGTGGGGAGCAATGGGCAAGGTGTGGTGTGAGACCTGCAAGTGCATGGCAAAGCTACTCTGCACGTTTTTGTAGCTTTGCAAATGGTTACTTACAGGCATGGCCCACAAAGAACCATAAATATTGCACATAAATACATGAAACTGACTTAAGACTGAAAGCCTGATCACGGTCTTTTAAGTCTCCAAAGTTATGTCATGATCTCATGATTATCTGATGTTCTTTGCTGTTTAGGATTTATTGTTTAGATGTTATTTATTCACAATAGGTTTCAAGTTCTCCCTAAGAGACGAGGGATCATCCATAAAAATGATCCTTTCCAGAAGTTCATATTCTTTTTATTTAAAAAATCCTTAATTTTAAAAAGCATATTGTATTATCTTTGTAGAAGGGGAAAAAACGGAATATGTGCTGCACACAAAGGAAGAAATTAAAGACCAGGGAGAGGGATAACAGCAATGCTCACCAGATGCATTTAGTAACTAAACATTTGCCATAGAAGATCCTACAAACAATTATGTTATGCATATAATCACTTTCCCATCACTTCAAAGACACTAATGCCTGCTTTGTAACCTTTTAAGAGCTTAGCAGCAGTGAGATATAAAACGGAGTAGGTTGGCAGCAGTATCATGGTCTACTAGGCATGTTCATTAGCAGTTAATTAAAAACTAGACATCTGCCATAAGAAACGTGTTCAAAAAAGGATGAGTAACAGGTCTGTCTTAGTACCAATTATTATCATTACTTTCAGAGCAAAGGCTATGTCCACGTTCAGAGGAAAGTGGGAAGGTAGAGAAGAGTGCAATGATGCATACTTAAGTGACTGCACTTAAGATAATTAGCCACAGCAGTGATTTTAAAAATATCAGTAGTTCACCCACCATTTTGTTGCAAACCCAGAAGTTCTTCATATTTGCAAAGGCAGAAAAGGAAATAGAAACTCATATTGCTATACTGTTTAGATGTAGGTTTTATTGCCTCAGATTTTTATTTCCCAGTGTCTCCATAACCAAACCATAAGGCCCTCAAACTCGGCATATAAAAAACAGCATTTGTGTCGCCGAGCAAGCACCTC
>JAOTBB010001580.1:307568-320893 GCA_025629985.1 Chamaetylas fuelleborni | reverse complement strand
CAGTTGGACAGTATGATAAAATTTAGTAAAAGCACCTGTCTCACTGCCATTCAGTTAATGGCAAAACTATGACATTTTTTCACAGGAACGGATAAGGATTTTACTCTTTGCATTGTGATTAGTCTCATGTTAGGTACTGTGCTCAGAGAAAAATCCACTATTTATTTACCCTAGAATTAATATTCCAGTGCTTCATAACCTTTCATTAAACCCCATGCATTTCTCTCATCTTTTGCCTTGTTCTAATCATGTATAAATTGGTACAGTGCAGTGTTTATCTTGCTAACTGCTACTCACTCAACAGAAATTAGGTGATTGCTTTCCTTTGTGATTTGTAAGCTCTTCCAGGCATAATTTTGCTTTCTGCCAACCACCCAAATTCATTTGTTAACATAGCTCCTTTTTCAGAGTAACTATTGATTTAGAAATTCCCAATTAGAAAATGTGTATCCCCACTGTTTTTTTAATCTTGAATGTGAATGTAGAGTGACTAATGTGCTGAAATCATAGCACCAGGTCATATAATTTGTTAACCTATAATGGCACTGTTCATCTAGATCAGGACAGAGGTAAAGAATATTTCTGTTGACTCAGATGTTCAACCACTGGCAAACAGTATTCCATAGATCATCCTCTGTCACAGCATCAGATTTAGTAATGTGACTTAGCATCCTGTGTCTGCAAATCTATTTTTTTTTTTTTTTTGTCAGAAGCTCAACAAATCCTTTTCTTTCCTTGAATATGTACTCTACTGGTAGACCACAGTTTAGCAGAAAAATCTTGAGGGGCATTTGTCAACAGTCAATTAATACATGTCAGGCAGGATGGAATCATAGCCAGTTGGTTTAAACCATCTAAAAGGTCATTAATTCATATCTCCATTAAAAAAACTTGGCCCATAATACCAACTATGTAAAAGACTGAAAACGGGGTAAAAAAACCAAATTAACTAAAAGTACTATACCTGTCATTCTTTCAGTTGCAAGTTTTTTACATATTGGACCAATAGCTTTCCTTTTGTTGATGTTCATTATTCTATGTCTGCAAAGAATCTTACATTCTCTGGAATTGATTCTTTTAATTTCCCATCATCTGGTCTTTGTACACATTAGATATTATTTTGCTCATGTAGCTTGAGGCTAGTTTCAAAATGAGGAATGGCTATTGACAAAATACAAGAGCCCAGTAGCTTCTTTACTCGAAGTTTCATTCTGAAGGGAAAGAGAATTATGCTAATGTCAACAGCATAACCTCAAAAATCCACTCTGGCTTGGGAGATCAGGTATGAAAGGCCATTTCTTTTGCATCTAATTTTGTGGGAAAGATGTTCAATAAGGAAAAGGAATCTACAATAAGGAAAAGTGGAATCTACTCTTTTGCATCTCCTTTGCAAGGAGAACAGAGGCAATCTGACCAAAGGAGGTTAGTCCACTTTCTCGATTTTGAGTTTGGTTTTGGTTTGGTTTGGGTTTGGGTTTTTTGCTATTTTGCGTGTGTGTTGTTTTTTTATTGTTGTTGTTTTGTTTTCATTTTGGGATTTTTTTGTAGTTTATATATTTAATTCAGCAGTGATTGCACTGTTACAATCAAGATATCGAGGGGGGACAAGCACAGTAGATGAATGGGACTACTTCTCTGGAAGCATGTTAGGGAGGTATACTGTCTGAGAAAGTTTTAGAGAAGCACAGGCCAGGGTACACTGGTAGTATCCATGGAGCCAAGCAACTGGGCACACTCTTTGTGATGGCTCCAGAAGTCCAAGCAGAGTACTCTAGGATAACTGGCTGTATTTTCCTGGCTATCTTGATTGTGAATAAGGTCTTAGAAGGGAAAGCCTGGCCACTGGCAACCCTCCATCTTTCTCCCATGAGACGGGAATCGAAATTGACTACATGAAGCTTTTCTCTAAACAGCACAACATGCCGAGGCACTTAAAATTAATCTGGTAACACTAGCACACGATACAACACTTTAGCTACCATAAATCCCCTATTTTGGTAGACCTTTTTCATATTTCTCCTTTTTAAATGTTAGTTTGCCATTACAGCAAATGATATTCAAGTAGGTGGATATGAAGTATTTAATTACTTTTTGCTGTACTACACAACTGTGTTATTTCACAAAATACCTTTTGCTGTTTTTTCAAATAATAAATTTAGGAAAGGGAACACTCACTTCAGGTTTTCCAGCTATACTAATGTACAAGCTTCTTATTTAGGAATCTAAATCTGAGTTTGAATGTTTCAACAGAACTGTGTTGTCATATTTAGGTCAGTTATTTGTCTAATAGTTACTAACTTAATGAAATCATTATCAGCCCAGAAAACACAGTTCAAACAAAGGGAACTGCTCCATCTAGAGTTCCATTTTGCACATAAGCTGATTAAATATTTTAATCAATGATTTTACTGGCTGTCATGGCCTGTACCATTAGTCTTCTCTGACTTTATTATTTCAATGATTTAGGAATACTAAATCTAGTAACAACCTTAAAGAACACTGTTTCTTGTGATTTGGTGATCTCAAACTATTTATAAATATCTGAGGGAAAGGTATATGCACAACAAAGTACATATATAACACATGTAACTTGCTTTTAATTTATTCTAAGTTCTTTAGGCTTTGTATTCAAATATCATCCCTGGCCTTCTGATTTGCTTTATTGCACTCCGAATATCTGAATATCTTTCTCACTAAAGTATTTAATTTTTCTAAATTGAGACAACACCAACAATTCCTTTTAGATTTCTGATCTCACTTATGTAACATCCTTTTTTAGATTTTTCTCTTCCTCTTTCTTTTCTTCCAGCACATTTTTCAAATTAGGTAGTCAAAACTGAATGCATTCACTAAAGTGAGAAAATTGGTAATTGTGTTTGAATTAGTCAAATCTTGTGCAATACCGCATCAAGGCGATAATTTTAGAAGATGCCTTTGTACAGCAAAAATCAAATAAGCCAGTGGATAAAAAGATCTCTCTAGAGAAAAATCACATAAAAATATATATCAGTGTTCAGTTCATGTTGAGAAGAGAGGGGTGGGAAAATGTGGGACTCATGCCAGCCAAGCCACGACAGCCACCTTGCTGTCAGCCCATGCAAACAAGACGTGGCCTAAGCTGATTTAGCCCAGTCAAGCTGAACTGAATTACTCTGCAGCTGCAAAGAGCTATCTGTGCGTGAGCAGTAACCAGCGAGCAGCTACAAATGAGAGCTTGTTTGCATTTGTCAGTCACAGTGCTAAGTACAGCAGAGGCAACTTCTTTGCTGAGTCAGCTCGCCCGTTGTGTGCGCTGCTCTGCGCTCGCCACGCTGCTGCTGCTGCTCCTGCTTTGGAGCTCACTTCTGTCATAATGCTACACAGCAGTCCCCCAAATCCTGCCTCTCCTGATCTGACAACCTAACCTGATTTGGTCTTATCACAGTGTGGCTGGGGTTAAAGACAGAGCTCTGAGCCCATTCTGGAGGTGGGAAATAGTCTTAGTAAGGTCCAGAAATAAAACGGAAAAAAGACTATGTAAACTCTCCTCAGTGGGAGAGTAGAAGATGAACCATAAATATACCTTCTAAAATAAATCTCCTAAGTTTTAGGGCCTGGATGTTCAAGCAGAGAGATAGCCAGGTGTCTGTTAATTTTTCTAAATGCCCAAGGCCTGCTAAAAGTCGAAGCAATTTCTTTAAAACACTATACACAATGTTATTCATAGCAAAGTCATCTCGTCTTGGATTTGTAGATTCTTTAAAAGATATACATGAGATATACAATGAAAAGTGGCACAACACTTCTTACACTTTTAAATCTTGTTCTTAATTTAATTCAGTTAATTGGATATGGATACCTGTGCTAGTTTTAATGCCAGCAGGAAATCAAACTCCAAATAAGCCATTCCTCTTCCACTGCCCCTTCTGGTAAGGGAGGGTCAAAAAAGTAGAGACTATGGGCTGAGATAAAAATTTACCAAAGGCACAAAATAATGGAATAAGACATACACAATCACAGCAGCAATATTAATAGAAAAAAATTAGACATAGATGATATAGATGATATAGATGATAAAGATAGATAGATAGATAGATAGATAGATAGATAGATAGATAGATAGATAGATAGATAGATATAAAACAAAAGGTGTTTTACCCTCAAAAAGGTAGTCACCACTGGAAACAAAACCAAGATGACTGACAGCTCCTTCAGGTCCATGTGGGTTCCCCAGGCAGAGGCACTATGGTGACCACACAGTGCTAAACTCTCTGTCTCTTCTGTGTAACCAGGACAATGCCCCATCCTTACCCACTGAATAAATACGGGATGCCACATCCCTTGAAGTGTTCAAGGCTGGGTTGAATAGGTCTCTGAGAAACCTGGTCTAGTGAAATGTGCTCGTGCCCACATCAGCCTGCTGGAGCTAGACTATCTTTAAGGTGCATTCTAACCCAAACCATTCTATAATTATACGATTCTGAATTATACCCCAGGCAAGCAATTATCTGACCAATCTTCACAATCTTTCCAAAAACAAAATTGAAAATGTCTTAAGCCTTGTTTCTCTCTCTCGGGGTCATTGGCTAGTAAAACAGCAGTCAGACTAATCAAGATAAAATGGCAAAGATTCAACCAAAGACTGAGATATGCAGGTTGTTCTTCAATATTTCCATGGAATATTTATCTGGAAATGATAGCCTGCCTATTTTATATGCTGAGTAAAAATCAAGTATTAATTTTATTTCAGTACACATTTTCCAATGCAAGAGTAGGAGTGTGGGAATTCCAGAGGAATTAAGAGAAAAAGAAAATCCACCCTACTCCTGTTTAATTCTATGTAAAAAAAAAAAAAAAAGTCAAGTGGAATGTTCATGTTTTTCTTGGAATTATTCTATTACAGTTATCTCCTAACATTTTCACAAAGGAACATATACATATACAAATACATAAACATATACAAATGTATATCTTCAGCAACCAGAAGAAAATAGGAAAAATTAATATGACACTTTAACAGGACTGACGGAACACGGCAAGTCATGCTTAGATGCCCAGGCAAATAGCCTGAATTTATTTTTTTTCTTCTTTTAAATTTAGCTTACTCCACACTAGATCAAAATACCACCTGGAAAAATGCCAGCTTGTGGTCTTTTACAGATAATGTCAATGACGTTTCAAAGACCTTTTGCAAAAAAACCAAAAAAATTATCTGCAGTTGAGCCTACTTACATTATATTTGCCTCATGAAGTAGTGCCATAAGTGAAGGAAAGCACTCCCACACTGCTCACAATATATTGCCAAAATGGTTCTGAGGAACCCAGCTGGTGGACTGGGTTTCTTTAAAGAACAAAACAGAAAGGTTTGTGTAAGAAAGAATCACATAGGCACAAGAAGAATCTCTGTGAAGTTGATTCTTTGTAAAATATGCCTGGTTTCCTGGCTCAGAGACAAGGTCCAGGTGAGGCTCAGACCACATTGTCCCTCTGGGAGAGTACTGCTTCCCCTGAAAATAGGTTGTAAGACTTCTGAGAATATGTTCAAATAGACTGGAAGCTGCCTCACCAGTTTAAATACCTAGTTTATAAGGAATACTTAAGGCTTAACTTAACTCTGAAATACACCCACTTCAACCATCTTATCATTCCACAAAGAATCTACTTCAACTTGACACTGAGATAGATACAGGGCACATTTTAAAGTGACACTTTTTAGTAATTTAGTTCTAAATAAAGTCATTATTGCGGGCAGTGAACCCAGGAGGGAAGTTCACTGTAATTTGATCCTCCTCTACTAATTGAATAATTTTCTTTCAACTGTTCATTTAATCTTTGATACTTATTTTGACATTACCAGTGGGTGGGGAGTGGAGCCCTCTCCCTGCTCAGGGACAAATAAGCCTTTCAAATATATTTTACAGTCCTTAGCGCATTCTCTAGTAATAGCCAATAAATATACATAAAAAGAAGTGGCAACGAACCTGAGGAAATACAGGCATGGGCTGTATTCAATCTCTGGGTCACAAGTTCCCCGCCACTGTGGTTCAGGGTAGAGAAAGAATTATTGATGAATTCTACTGATTGGGCTACTAAGCCTACAAATTAATCCCACTTTGAAACCCACTTGGTATTCTGTAGGTAGGCAGGCTTAAGAAAACAGAATTTATAGACACAATGACGGAAATGTACAAGAGATGAATGCAGCTACAGTGGGCAGCTGCAATGCAATTATCAGTTGATTTAGAG
Organism: Chamaetylas fuelleborni; assembly: GCA_025629985.1. Taxonomy (NCBI): domain Eukaryota; kingdom Metazoa; phylum Chordata; class Aves; order Passeriformes; family Muscicapidae; genus Chamaetylas; species Chamaetylas fuelleborni. Next base: position 314,668 of record JAOTBB010001580.1, on the reverse strand, counting down.
TGTTCATCTACTGAAAGGTGGGAGGGGTGTGTAGAGGAATCTGTACAGCCTGGGTCAATGAGCCAAGACCAGCAGTGTGGGGGTCAACAAGGTGATGTGCTGGGTCCTGCCCTCAGGTCAAAACAGCCCCATGCCAGACCACAGGCTGGGGGCAGACAGGCTGGAAAGCTGCCTGGGGAAAGAGGACCTGGGAGTGCTGGCTGGCAGCAGCTGAGTGTGAGCCAGTGTGTGCCCAGGTGCGACCTTATGACTTTTTCCAAGTACCTGAAAGGAGGGTGTGGTGAAATAGGGGTCACTCTCTTCTCCCAGACAACCAGAACATGAGGAAATGGTCTCATTCTGTGCCAGGGGAGGTTTAGATTAGGGAGGATGTCCGGAAGAATTCACTAAAAGAGAAGGATTAAGGATTAGGAGAAGGTTAAGGATTTCAATGGGCTCCCCCAGGAGGCGGTGAAGTCACCGCCCCGGAAGCATTCAAGAAATGACTGGACGTGCCACTCATTGCCACAATTTGGTCAAGGGTTTGATCTTGAAGGTCTTTTCCAACCTTAATGGTTCTGTGATTCTATAATAATATTCCCCCAACATAATAATATTATTATTCTATAATAATATTCCCCCATACATATTTTCATAGAGGATGAAAATGTTTACTGAATGTGTGACCAGATACTGTTTTAAAAAAACTGAACGGCAATAGAGAAAACGTAAGTTTTCAGCAAAAGGAGTATGTATTTGACTCAGATGATACCAATATTGCATGAGGCAGAGGCAGAGGTTTAGAGATGGGGAGCTGTGGCTGGCAATGTGCACACAGGTGTTGTCTGGAGGGCTGCAGGCACTTTGTGGCTTGACCTATTGTCATATTAGTTCTGGTGAGCTACCACACACCTGTGGTTTGTCCACACAGGTTATGTATGCATGGCATTGCCAACTCATTGTTAACATATTGTCAGTTCATCATGCTCATCACTAGTGCTGTAATATACCGGGGTTCTTTTAAACACCAGAATCACATACAATGCTAGAAATATCTGTTATATTAGAACCACACCTTAAAAATATAGCAGATTACCAGCCTTCCATGTTGATGAATAAAAGTTCAAAAAGCTAGCATATAAATTAATTATCTGTAAACCTAAGAATTTTCAAGTAGAATTTATTTTGATGTATCCTAAGAGAAGGGTGAGCAATATAAAATTAAGCAATATTTAATCCATTGCAATTCTGGATTATTCTGCAATTCTGTGTAATGGTTGATGTCTTTCTTCTTTACATTCATGAATTTCCAGGATTTTTAAGGCAATTTAATCTGGTATGCATTGAAGAGGAAATGAGTGTCAGTCTCACCCTCTGAGCAAGGACAACAAATAATCTACTACCGACATTTTGCACACCATGTAGCATTTTTAGAATTTGTTCCATGCTGGTATACAGTTTATTCATCCTAACTTAAAGCACCTGTGCATATACCAGATTTTACATTTATGTGTTTATAGCCCAAGACTGCCAGTCTTTGAACAGCCTCTCTACTGTAAAAGACTGATGAAAATGCCTGCAAGCAATTAGCAGGACTCTCTATTCATAGTGTCAGCGACATCAATTTTCTCGTTGCTAGTAGAAAAACTGAGTTTGATGTAAACTGAACAGGAACTGTGATTGCTCAGCCTTGCACTAAATGGACCTTAAGAGTATTATTATTATAACCTTGGCATATGCATCAAAGCCCCTGTGCAAGGCAACTGTGAACACATTACTAGATTTAAATAAATGTCATACTTCCCAATGTCAGTTAATAATTTTTCAGTTCTTTGCAGTTCTGCTTACTGTAATGTGTTTCAGCAACAGCTAAAATTATAAATCCATGCCTCCCACCTTTCATTTGAAATATGTCAGGCATAATGCAGACCTTCTTGAGTCTGAAGCTCTGGTGTAATCATCTCACACAAACTAGTCTGAGTAATTTTACTGTTCAAGAAAAATAAACACATGTATTGATGCAGCATGTTTGAAACGTTTAAACTTGTCATCTTAAAGCAAATGATAGCAATTGGTTTCCAAGAAAATAATCAAAAATTATTTTAAAAACCGAAACTGCAAACCAACTGCAAAGAATGTTTGTTGGACAAGTAGAACAATGTAGAATTTGATTTCATAAAAATTACATACCAGTGATCGCAGGAGTCCAGATGACATAAATTCAAAATTATCAAGTGTGTAATACTAGTGTTTTTTTAAACATTTGTTAAAATTCCACGCAGAATACCTGCATCCTCAAACATCTCACTCTTGGTATCCAAATCAAAGAGCTAAAATTAAGGGTGAGCTTAAGTATCTGTATTGGGTTTGTGTGGCCAAGCTTTGGTAACGATGGGACTACAGGGGTGGTTTCTGTGAAGAGAGCCCAGAAGCTTCCTCCAGGTCTGGCAGAGCAATCCCTGAGAGCTCCAAAGTTGGACATTTCTCTGACAAAGCCTGGGCCCAATCAGAAATGGTGATAATGCCTCTGTGGTAACAAATTTAAGAAAGACAACAAAACCCCCTCTGTTATTGTTCAGATATAATTGAAGCCAGAGAAGAGTGAGATTTGAGAAGAACAATGCTGAAGACACTGAGGTCAGTGAAGAAGGAGCTGAGGTTCCATGTCATCATGGTGAAGCGGCTGTGCCCCTGCAGCCCATGGAGGACCATGAGGATGCAGAAATCTACCTGCAGCCCATAGAGGAGCCATGGATGTAGCAGGTGGATGCCTGAGAGGAGGTTATGACCTTGTGGGAAATCCGTGCTGGAGCAGGCTCCTGGCTGTGACTTGCAGACCTGTGGAGAGAGGAGTCCATGCAGGAGCAGATTTCCTGGTAGGATCTGTGATCCTATGGGCAGCCCACACTGGAGCAGCCTGTTCTTGGTCCTTGAAGAACTACACCCTGTGGAAGAGTGACACATGTGAAGTAAAGAGGTTTGTGAAGAACTGTTGCCTGTTGGATGGACTTACTGAAGAAGTTCATGTAAAACTCTCTCTTGTGTGAGGGACCCCAGTGTCTTGGTTTGACTTAGGTTTGCCAATTTTAATATACTCAATTTCTCTTGGAGATAGGATTTAGGAGCAAAGACAAGGCAGGCCTAAAACTTAAAAGGGTATAAAGAAGAAATTTATTAATAACACAGAGAAAATAAGGAATTCGGAATAAAATTTCCAGTTCACTCCCTCCTCCCCCCACCTTCCATATTGCTCAACAACAACATACAGAGACACTTCAGTTAGTCATTCACTTAAATAATTATTTCAGTTTACTCTAAAGAGGGAAGCTCCTTCTTGATCTAGCCATAGGGTTTGTCTTCACTTTTACAAGTTGCATCTGCCAGGGAAAATCTGCAAATCACGAAACTTCTCCCATCTTCACAGTCTTTCTAGAGCTGTGTTATGGGTCATGTCACCAAAACTCCTGGGGTATTACTTTTAAGGGCAAGCTGTTCAAAAAGCAAGAGTTCTCTTTCATCACTTTTTCCATCAAATGTCTCTGTTCATCTTTCCAGTCTTCAGAACAGAGACCCCCATTCCCTTGGGGTAAAGGATCTTTTTTCTCAAACACTTCAACCCCCCCCCAGGTAGTTCTTCACAATTTAAAGGAATTTTCAGTGTAGTCCAGTCCCCCATATCTTACAAAAAAGGTTCTTTTCAGCCAATCTTTTCATGGCATCTCCTCAATCTCTTCCCATCTGGAAACTTGGCTCCCACTTGACTGATTTTAGTATACTTCCTGCTTTATTCCTCTCATTCAAGGGAGGTCAGGAGATCTGCAGTCTTATCCGAGCATTAGAAGGGTTAAAATTGCATACAGAAGGTGAAGGGAGCTGGGCCATGCCATCCTGGAACCATGCCAAGACTTTTGGGCTGCACGGGCTGTGTGGAGGAGGCTGGATGAAACTGCAGAGCCCAGCAAGCAAATACGGGAGGGAGGCTCGGCTGAAACAGAGCCCAGCGGCATTTCCCCAAGCTGCGTGGGCAGCTGGGGGGCTTCTCCTCCCCCTGGCTGCTTCCAAGACGGCAGCAGGGGCCCAGCTGAGCTGTGGCCACGCTGAGGGGAAACTAGGATCTTAGCAAAGGTTTCCCTTTCCCCTGGCCATCAGGGCCCCTAGTTGAAAACAGGGGAGGGCCTCGGTGGCTCCCCCACTCCTGCCTGGCCAGGCCGCATGGGGAGGAGGGGCCAGGCCGGGCCGAGCCAGGCTGGCTGGCCGGCCTTACTTCAAGCAAGCCGGAAGACAAAAGAGGGAGTGTCACTTTACCGATGGGATTCATGAAAGCGAAATAACTTTTTAATTGGTTACCCAGGCTGTCAATCATTAAATCAGCCCTCTGATTGGTCCCTGCAGCTCACAGAGGAAGTTCTCATAGAGGAAACAGCCCCCTGTGTGTGTGTGCTCCTGTGCTCCTCCTCCTTTCATGCAAAACCAGCACAAAAAAGAAAAGCCAGATTTGAAAGATGTTTGTGGTAATTTCTGATGAGACTGTCTTGGTTTAACAAGTTGATAGAACATGCTGGTGTAATTTGGAATAAGGTTCTTGATAGGACTATTAACCTAAGATTATAGAGAAAAGTATATGACAGCTTTATATCCTCATCGGGGTGAAAATTTACCCAGTCCATTCTGTTGTCTATAAAAAACACTTTGACGATATTCATCTTTGAGAAGACCTTCTTCTAAGTATACAATAAAGTAGTAAGACAGGAAATTCTCTAATTTTATATTGAAAGTAAGGTTTCTTTCTGTTCTTATGCATAATAGGGTCCATCAAGTCCAGTAAATGCCTAATTGCACCTACCAACTTAAGAGGAAAAAGTATTTTATTACTCTGCTATGGTAACAAGATTTACAGGAAATTGTAAAGTTTTATGTGTCTGGCTAGGTTTCTGAGATGTACATGGTAAAATAGTCTGTTCTTAGCAAAACTGGTACAAAGTACACCATTTTAGGTCAAGTAATGTATTATGCTGTGTCACGGTTTTGGTTCAACCGGGTAGAAACACCAATTTGGTGTAATGGTTTTGGTTCACCAATTTGAGATTTCCCGGCCAACGCGCTAATTTATGTTGCGGGTTCTGCATTGGCCAAATTGCCAGTGCACCCACTAGAATTATTTACTCATTTCCTGCTGTGAGATAGGATTAGGAGGAAGGCAAAACAGGCTTAAACTTTAAAGGGTACAAAGAAAACTTTTATTACTAGAAACTATAAGGGAAAAATAATAAGAATCAGAATAAAACTTTAAGAACACTTTCTCCGCCCCCCCACAACTTGTTTTCTTTCACACCAACCACGTACAGAAACAATTCAGTCAGCTTACCATCTCTAAAATAGCCTTTCACTAATTCACTCGGGAGAGGAGACTTCCCTCTTCAGTATATGGAGATTTCTACATAAGAAACTGTTTTCTCGTGGCCTTGATGTCACAGTTATCAGCCACCCAGGAGAATGGAAATGGATCACTGTGTAAAAATCCCTTCCTCAACTAACAGTTTTCCCACAACCATTACTGAGGACCATATCAAATTATGGGGCACACTTTAAGGGTTATAACAGTTCAAACAAAAGCTCTCTTCATCTTTGAAAACAGAGGTCTTTCTTCCTCTTCCCTGGGGGGCAGCAGGAATTTTCATCTCCTCTCTATTCAAGCTTATGGGATCACAGCCATTTCAGCATCTGCTTACTCTAACATCAATGCCTCTGCTCATATCTACAGTTAAAACATTAATCCACCCCATAATATATCTTTAGGTGTTATAGGGAAGGAAGAGTCTCGTCTCTATAGCTTAAAAAAAGAGAAATTTTAGTCCATGACTCTCCTCCTTCCCTCATCTGGGACCTGACCCTTCCTTTTGTCTGACCTCAGTGTTTTCATGCTGTTTCTGTGTGTGTCTTCATCTTGGTCCTCTTCTTTCACTCGGGAGAAAGAACAAAGTGTCTGCAAGTCTCATTCTGGGCAGTGAAAGAGTTTATATCTTGCCCAGGTAGCAGATTGTTCTGGGATCTCGTCCAGGTGGTGGCCTGGAGCTATTTAACAATAAAGAGTCTTTCAAGGCCACGCTGGGGCTGGGCTGGGATTGTAAGGGCCCAGCCAGAAACTGTAGTGGGTTTTCTGGCTCCATGGCTATTTTCTGGCATTTGCTACATTCAATTCCAGCTGCGGGCTGATGGTCTTCCCTCCCTCCTGCCCGGCAGGCAAAGGGTGGGGGGGGGCCTTGCCAGAATGGAGCTCAGCTGTCTCTCCCCCGGGCCGCGCAGGCAGCGGGGCGGGCCGCCCGGAGCTGCTGTCCCGGGGGACCCCACGGACCTCCTGGCTCGGCCTGTGCCAGCAGCAGGGCAGGGTTTTAATGTTGGTTAGATGTTCCGCTGAGCTGCGGGCTCTCTGCCCGTGCCCAGGGTGGGAGGGGGAACTCAGATTTTAGCAACTGAGCAGGCCTCCCCTCCCCCTGTCTATCGGGGCCCCTGGTTGAAAATGGGGCCCGGCAGCTTCCTGAGCCTTGCGTCAGAGCCCGCCCGGCCCGCGTGGAGGGGGCCCAGGCCAGTGTTACCTTGTGAGAGGATGGAAGGGCAAGAGCGCTTTCCTGAGGTTTTTCATCTCTACATGTGTGTTTCACAAAGACGCATAAACTTTCTCATTGGTGTAACAGTGTGTCAGTGTTAAAAATCAGATGCTGATTGGTCTTTGTCAGGTTCAAAGGAGGCTGCCCAGGTCTTGGCAGGTAAAAATTTCAGAAAATCTTTACAAACCACCACATGCTCTTGTAATGTACGCTTGAAGATGTTATATATTTCAGGAAATTTTTACTTAATGTCATAATTAATATTTATAAAGCTTGGAACATTTCAAACAATAACAACTGATATAGGATGGCTTTGCTGTATGTTGTACATTAAGATTTAAGTTCATTAGTAGCTGAATTCATTCTAAGTATTTTCATTAGGCTTCTTTTATTCTTGCTTTTTACTTTGTGCTCAAGTTAATGCATTTTTTTTTTTACTGTCACAGATGAATTATTAAAAGAAGCCATCATTGTGGGGTTAACTAAAAGGGTTTTATTAATGATTAAACAATTACT
>JAOTBB010001569.1:537170-542204 GCA_025629985.1 Chamaetylas fuelleborni | reverse complement strand
CACTCCGGAGACACGGGCAGCAATTCCAAAAGCCTTGATGTATCCGCCTCTGCCTCCTCTGCCTCCTGTTCTTCCTCGTTCTCTCGCTGCAGCTGCTGTGGCTGTCGCTCCAGTTTCTGTTGCAGCCACTGTGATGTCTGCCGCTGCTCCTTTTCTTCCTTCTGCGGGGCTTGCATCAGTTGTCTCTGTCTCGGCTGCTGCTGCTGCGGAAGTTCACGCTGCTGCTCCTTCTGCCTCTTCGTCTTCCGCTCCAGCGCCCCCCGAAGCGGCGTGGATGATCCGCGACCTGAGCAAGATGTACCCGCAGACCCGGCACCCGGTGAGTGGCGGCGGCGGCCCCGCGGGCAGCGCTCCGGCGCGGGCACCGCGGAGTTGTAGCCATTTTCTTATTGTTGTCCGCCGCGCCGCCGCCGCCTCCCCGGGTCGGGGCTGGCTTGCTTGAGTTGCCCTCGCCTGGTGCGCGACGGTCCTGGCGCCAGCCCCGCGTCCCGCGGCTGCGGCCAGTGCGGAGGGTCCGAGCGGGCGACTCCTCTTGCAGCGGCGGTCCCTCGCCGCCGGCGGACACGTCGGGGCAGCATCTCGGGGCGCTTGGGGCATCGTGCCTCCCCCCGCGGACGAGCGGGTACCTGAGGGGTGCGCCTCAGCGGAGCGCGGGTGCGAGGGCCGCGGCGGTGGGCGGGAGGTGGTGACCGGGTGAGAGGGGGCGACTAAAAGAGCTGCTGTTCCTTGCTTGCAGGCTCCTCACCAGCCAGCTCAGCCCTTTAAATTCACCATTTCAGAATCCTGCGATCGGATTAAGGAGGAGTTTCAGTTTTTGCAGGCTCAGTACCACAGGTAAAACTGCCTACTTTCCCCGAGCCCCGCGCGGTCGGTCCTCTCGCCGTTTCCAGTGCCGTACCCGGAGGGGCGGCGGGGCGGGGGCCCGGGACCCCTGGCGGAGCCGGGAGCGGGGCGGACCCACCCCAGCCAGAGCTCCTGCCGGCTCCTCCGCATCCCGCTCCGCTCCCGACCCTGGCGACGAGGGGCTCCCGTGGGCCGCGAGCCGAGCGGTGCGGGCGGATTTTCTTGTTTTCCCCGCGTTCCGTTTTTGGTTGTTAATTTTTTTTTCTTTTCTTTTGTTTCTTTTTGGGTTTTTTTTTGTTTTCTTTTGGGTGCGGAGTGGGGGAGGGCGGGTGTTGATAGAAAAATATGTGTCTGGTTGGGCTCGTCCTCTGCTTTTCTTCGAAATGCCGCTCCGGACAGGCATCTTGTCTTGGCTCGGCCCCCTCGCGCCTTTCATTGACATGTCAAGTGCTGATAACCTGGAAGTGAGGCGGCGAGCTATTTCATTATCCTTAGGTGGAACAGCGCTGTGTCCTCAAAGTGACAAGTGACTTCTGGCAGGATTGTTTAGCGGGCTTCTGAAAACAAAATAAACACTGGAGGTGTTAGTATTTACCACGGTATTCATTAAATTACGTGGAGTATTTTACTTGCAGTTCTATCAGTAATAGCAAAGAACAAAAATTCAAATCCACAAGTTTTTCTTCTTGACGCGGTAATGTGCATTTGATTCTTTTGTGAGTTGAGTAAAAGAGGTGTTTCTAAAACACCTAAACAAAAACTCTGAAACCCAAATTATATTTTTATTGGCAGCTTCTCAAGCTTAACTGCTAAATATATGAACCTCTGTGTGCTTCTTCTGTGAACCAGTGTCGGTGTTTAGGTTTTTTTGTCAGAAAAATAATTTTCTGTGTATACCACAGGTATGTATGCAGTTCTTTTAGGAGATGAGGATGATGCATAGTATCCCTTGAAAATGGAAAAGTGAGAACCCCCATCCTAAACTCCCAAGCAAGAGCTGGAATACACATTTGTATTTGGGTAGTGGAGAAATGTTTGAAAAGGGGAGCAGCCAGTGCTCAGGAGAATGTCGCTTTAGTGTTATGAAGTACCCATGCTTTTTCCTTTTTGTCTCTTGAGCAGTTTAAAGCTGGAATGTGAAAAACTGGCCAGTGAGAAGACAGAGATGCAGCGACATTATGTCATGGTAAGCAAGCTGCATAACAAATTCAAGATGTCTATTAGCCTGGTATACTGAGACTGACATACATTAGGATTGCTGGAGGCGAGCAGGAAGATAGTAGTAGCGCTGCTGTTGTTGAGGTTGCATCAGTGCTTCCATTATAAATCTGTAGTTTCTGGGGTGTTTTAATTTGTTTGCAGCAGTCAGTATCTGTGTGAAACTGGCTTTTTAACCTTTTAGGCAGTTGAGGATGTTTCTTCCAAATGCTAGCAAATCACTTGTCAGCCTTTTCAAGCTGGGTTCAACTTCTGTAGTGTGCCTAAGGATGATGTTTTCAGTTTTGATGACTTGTCCCAATGATCAGGTCTCATTAAAATGGTTTGGGACAGTATTCTTTTTATGATGGGAGTGAGAAAAAATTGTAAAGAAGTGCTTGCAAATCCAAAGGCTACTTCTTAGAAGTACTGTTGCTCTTTGGCGGCTGAATCATTGTTTCATTAAATTGAGAATGTCAGGGATTCAACTGTGAAAGGGATTTCTTCAGTTGTTGTGGTCTGCCTGGTTAAATAATGTGCATAGAAAGACATCTCTAAATAGATAATTGTGTGATGGATCATGATAACTGTAGAGGAGCTCTTGCTATCTCTTCTCATGTACATCTCTGAAGGATTAGCCGTTTCATATGCACATGACAAGTAATACTCCTGTATACACAAAAAGAGTAAATAACCTTGAAAAAATCTTAAGCAAGAGCACAAGCAAATTGTAAGGCTTGCAGTTGTCATTTTAATGCCTGATATGCCTAAGTCTTGGAGATTGTTTGATATGAACATTACACACTGAGCAGAGTTCCCTGCAGTACTTGGGCACAGCAGGATGTACTTAGATTGGTGTGTCTGCTCTGACCCTGAATTTTCATGCTCTTTCCCTTTTTTTATCACTGCAATTTAATTATAGGATTTTTTTGTGTTTTTTTTTTTTTTTTAAATTTAAGATACTGAATAATCGGTCAGTTAGGTGTTGCTGATTTATATGTTTATATCCTTGAAGCACATTGGGTGTTTTTTTGTCATGTTTTATGTGTGCTAGTGAATAGAATCTTGGTCATTTTCAGCTTCTAATCCTTGACTCTGTGTGTGATTATTTTTCATTTTTATTTTGTCTTCTGTTTTTGCCTTGTTTTAGAGCTGTTCTTTGTAAATGTGACATGAAACAATGTAGATAAAGCAAAAAAAAAAAAAGTTTATTCTGAAATGCACTCTTTGCCATTCCAGGAACTCTTCAAGGCAAATAAATGTGTGTGGGTCTGTATGTCTTTGTACAGATGATGTTTCTGTCAAAGTGAATTTCAAAATAATTTTCACAATTGCAAGGTCTAATAGAGTAATTTTCTTTTTTCTTAGTATTATGAGATGTCCTATGGGCTGAATATAGAGATGCATAAACAGGTAGGTAGATAATTTGTTTTGTTGTAAGAATGGTCTGTATAATTTCTCCCATCAATCTTAAAACAGATGTGTATTCTGTGTGACTTGCCTTAATTGCATGCTTGAGTGTATCAGAATTTTTTTTTTTTCACCTGGCCCTGAATCTTCTGTCTCATGTTTGGTATGCAGACTCTTTGTAGGTTACGGTATTGTCTGCCAGTTGTACATTATTTGCTTGATTTCCCACATGCAATTTTTGCACATGCAGGCACTCCTATACTTCATAGGGAGGGTGTCTGTGAGTATGGATGAGTTTGTGGGTTGTATCTTCCTTTCTGTCTGATCTCAAACCTTTGGGGTTTACTTTTTCAGATGATAGCTATGTCATGAATGTGTATTAGGGAAATCGACGTGTGTAGATAAAAATGGGTTTTTTGGTTAACCTGTGCTGATTTAATCTGAAGCTACAAATGCAGTTGATGTTACAGCTATGTTGATGTTTTGTTCAGGCTGCTTACTTGCACTTCTGTCCAGAATCAATGCGTTAGCATCTCAAACGCAAAGGAGTAAATGAGCTATCTGTGAGGGTATAAGCATAGAATCATAAAATGGTTTGGGTTGGAGGGCACCTTAAATATCATCTGGTTCCACCCCACCCTGCTATGGGCAGGGAACCTTCCAGTAGATAGGTTACTCAAAGCCCTATCCAGCCTGGCCTTGAGCACTGCCAGGGATGGGGCATCATCAGCCTCCCTTTTCCAGTGCCTCACCATCCTCCACATGAAGAATTTACCATAATATTTAAACTAAACCTGCCATGTTTTCAGTTTAAGGCCATTTCCCTTTGTCCTATCGCTGCCTGCTCTTGTCAAAGGCCCTTTACAGCTCTCTTGTAAGCTTCCTCTAGATACTGGAGGGCTGCTATCGGTTCTGTGCCTTGGACTCTAGCACTTAGGCCAAGATTAGCAAGAGATTAGTCAGCTAGAGCATGCTAGTGTAAATTAGAGTTTCTTATTTGATAATGTGTGTTTTTTAACCTTCTCTAGAGGAGAATGAATTAAACATCTGACCTCTTTTCCAGTGAGGGAACTTTTTATGTAGTGGAGTTTAATACTGACAACTCATTTTAGCAAATGGTTGAGCAATTTGCCAGCGTTGCTGGGAAGTGTAAACTGCAGGAATAAAGAAATGATTGGATGGGAGAAGAAAGATCACCTGAAAATTGGTTTGTACGCACTTCTGTTCAAAGTTAGGGATTTGGAACTTCTCTGGGTTTGGAAATAGGATTTCTTTATCTTGTTGACAGCAGACATAGAACTCAAAAGTTTTTTCATGTTATTTATGATATTTTGTATTCCATTAGCACCTCAATGCCATAGAACTGATTAGGGCCATTTTTACTGGGTGGCATGCATAGGAAGACACTGGGATTTCCCACCTCAAAGCATTTTGCATCTACGGCTCCAAACTTAAAGAGCCTTGTGCATACAAGTTATTTTACAGATGTAGGTAGATATTTTGAATTTTCCTATGGGTGCTTCTCACAGGTACCATAAGATTCAACAAACACATTTAACAAATGGCTGACAGGAAAAGGCAGTG
>JAOTBB010001569.1:527170-532170 GCA_025629985.1 Chamaetylas fuelleborni | reverse complement strand
TGATCCTGCCCTATTGTGTGTGTGCATTGTGGTGCAGGTTTTAGTTATACACTCGCTGATCTCATTACCAGTTTTCCTAGAGGAGCTCTTTCATTGCGCAAAATAGACGTTAGGAAAGTTGAATTAAGACTGCAGAGCTGATTGTAAAGCTGGTTTAAAAGTGTTTGGCTGCTTGTCTCAGTTAAGGAAATAACTTCAAACCTCAGGATTCAGGCATGTGAAATAATTGCCATTGTAAGCTCCTTAAGATTCTGATTTTGATTTATGTTACAAAATGTGAAGAGGGTGCTTGCACCGGTCAGTCACAGTGAATACCACAGACTTGGTGCATTGTAACTGGTGAAAACATTTTAACATCGAGGCTGTCAGATATGGAGAACTTAGAATTATCAATTTGGTCTTTTTTTTCTCTTTCTTTTATGGATAATTATAGTGTACTGTTCATGGATATAATAGAGAATTTGGCTTGTCAAAAATGTGGGTAAGTTTGTGAACAGTGCAGTTGTAATTGTTAAAAAAGTTACCTTTGTGGTCTGCAGATTGTGTGCATCTTGCCACTAACTTTCAGAAAACATTTATCTAGCAGGTGCAGCAGCAGCAAAACAAAGATGATAATGTGAAATGTGGACTATATAAACCGATACTTGTTAACTAGCAGGTGACACAAGTGTATCTGGAAGCCAAACCTATCCATAGTCAAGTAATGCTGTTCTGTGGCAGAAATTGAATGTTCAAGTTAAAAATTAATCTTCATTTTAAAATGCAATATTATGAAATTGCTTTAAGAATACATATTTGTCTTTCTGTTTATCTGTATTCTTATGGGTTTTGTCTTGGTTCAAGGTAATAGTTATACAGTTCCAGTGGTACCTAGTAGAAAATGTCTCTGCCTGTGGCTCGGAGGGTAACTGGATGAACTTCAAGGTCTCTTCTAACCCAATCTATTCCGTGATTCTACTTCATGTACTTCTCTGAATTTTTTTTCCTTGATAACTGTTTGTCTTCGTGGTGGCTGTGTCTGTAGTTCAGTGTAGTAGAAATGGTTTTGGCATAATGTCGAAAGTCCATATTTCTTTTGTTTAAATAATAGTTTTAAAATATAACTGAAATATGTCACAAATAATAAATAGAACTCTAAATAGTGATTTCTTGCCTACATGGATAGGATTTGGGCATAAAAATCGTCTTTCTTAGCCTGGGAGAGGTACATAATGCTCTGATATTGAACACTGGTGTTATGGCCAAGACACTTAAATGTGCAAATGTCAGGCAAGTCAGTTATCGTCCCCATAGTAAACTTGAATTGGTCTCCTTATGGTTATGTAGTTGTATGGTATTGCCAGCTCCGAATGTTCGGTCATGCCAGTCACTGGAATATCATGAGATTGGCTGAAAATTAATCATGAGATAAACATAATAAATTTGGAGTTCTTTTTGCTTCCATTCTAATTTTAAGCTGTCAAACTGTTCATGTCTCATGCTTCTTAGATTTCTCTCTTCTTTCTTCTGTAATTGTTTTTTTTTTTTTTTGGAAGTAAGGAGTAAAACATACCAAGATTTAGAATAAAGCCAATGGAGATGAGTATGAGATAGAGCAGACAATTTTTTGTCATAATTTCCTGCTCTCAGAAAATACGTGAGGTGTACTCTTCTAAGGAAAATTGTAACAAACTGAAAATATATTAAGAATCTTTCTGGAACTGATTAAGTTTTTGTGTCATAAGGTGGCAGAGATATGGTGGTGACAGTTCTTCATCTGTTAGAAGGAAACAGAGAATATAGTTCTGAGTGGCAGTCTTCTAAGTTGGCTTCTCTTTTGGTCTATTTAAATGGCTTCTCTGCAGAGTCTTACACAGCCAGAGGTTTTTGACATTTGCTGCATGAGATTCAAATTCTTCAAAGGAGAAAAACTTTTTACTGTTACTGTTATGAAATGTGTGCTTTTCTTTTTTCTTGTGTTTGCTTAAAAAACCTTGGTGGAACATCTCACAACTGGGCAGAAATAAAAGTTTGTCCCCTTCATGTTATGAATAATCTGCATAACACTAGGCCCTGTCACTAGATTTTGTTTGGTATGTATTACATACTGTGTGCATGTTCTGTATGATTACTGAGAGCATTTAATTGTTAAAAATGCTGCTCTTTCCTCTATCTAAAGTATGGTAAACCTCTTTTATGTTACTCTGTCTGCTTATGGATGTGGCTTGGCGACTTTGCAATTGAGAAAACCCCGCTCTGACCCCGTTCTAGCTTACCCCAGAAAGAAGTGATTGCCCTAGGACTGAGTAGCCAGTGATGGAGTAGCACCACAGAGAGGGCGTGATGTAGCTGCTGCTGAGTAGCAGCTGCTGAGCTGCTGCTACTGCCTTTCAGTATAGGTGTAGCCTGTGGTGCAGAAGAGTCCTTCAGAGAGCAAATGGGATCATAACCTTTCTTTTCTTACTTTGAACCCTAAATCAACAAATCAGAGCAAGGCCAATACATGATTCTCTGCAAATACTTAATAAAATATTGTGGTGCTTGCAGGCAGTGACAGCAAATGCTTTTGAAATTTAACACTGACAATTTTAAAACCAGGAACAACAGCAAAAAGGCTTAGCCTGAGTCTGTTGAGTCCTCAAGGCAATTGGTTTCCTCAGAGCTCAGGGGTGCCCACGGGGTTACAGCAGCAGGCTCAGCTGGGGATGAGGGAGGTGCAGGTAACCTGAAGCCCACTGAACTGGCGCAGTGGGAATGTCCATGTAGAGGATGGGAGAATTCTTATGGGATGGTGCAGACCTCAGAGTTGGCAAAGTCAGGGTTACAGGATGACAGTTGCTCTGTGGCTGAAGCTGTCATTTACCATGTTAATTTGATAGTATTATTTAAAATTATTCATAAGACAAACTTGAGTGAGCTTTTAGCTGGTGGTTAAGAAAGAGAAAGCATTTTGATCACACTTTTTCTTTCTCAAGTCTTTTTGCTTTTTGGCAGGAGAGGTGGATCTTCATTTTTGCACATTCCTTATAATGAGATAGACAACGGGGCTTCCAGATTAAAATATTATGATAGCTGGTTAATCTCTCTTTCTCAGTAACTTATATGTGCTGGTAAACGAGTTTCATCTACTTATCATGCAATTCAAATGTTGCTTTTTAAAACCAGTAGGAAAATAGAGAAATCTTTGAGCAAAGTTTTTATCTTGGATAGCCACTTTTCTCCTTTTCTCCCCTTTTACAGGGGTGAATAAGTAAAGTTTTCAGCCACGCCTCGTATCTGAAATGATTCTCAACTTCTTTTTGAAGACACAGTGCTGTTTTGCAATTACTCTTTCCTATTAATAAGTGCAAGGGAGACAAAATAACTAGTGCAGCATAGCTAAGGCTTGGGGTAGGGAGCACACTTACGGCTGACAGTGCTTGTCCAGGTGTTTTCACCTGCCTGCCTTGAGAGAGCCAGTGGACAAGCCACCACCTTGCTGCATGATAGCCAAGAAGCCAGTGGCAGCATGGACTCCATGTGGGCATTTGAGTCCAGCAGCTGAGCCAAACTGGGTTGTGGTTTTGGTTAAGAGGGATGTGGGTCTCCACTGGGTTTTTATGGTGGCTGCAGGAGGCAAAAGTTAAGTACTCGTCCTTCAGGAAGCCCCATGGATCTGCAGAGAAAACCAGTGTTGCTGTTTGTTCTGTTTCCTGCTCTAGATACCTGCTGATGCTTATCCAAGGGCTTGCTTGCCTCAGACCCAGGGGAGAGGCCATTTTTAATTTAGGGCGTGTGACAAGTTGCCAGCTGGAGTTTCTCTCACTGTGAGTGAGCTCTGCAGCCCTTTGCAAAAGTCTCCTAACATTTCTGTGCCTCTGTCTCTCACTGAAGTGGTGGTGATCTGTATGTGATGGGGCGTGACCTGAGATTTAGTTAGTTAACATCCATTATGAGATGAGAGATTCTAGAGAATCACTGAATATTGAATGAATATGTGTTTGCTGTGGAAGGAAGAGGACTCCTTCTAAACCTGTGTTCTCTGTGTGACAAGGTCCAGCAGTGCCTTAACTGGTGTGGAGTTTCCTTTGTCCTTATGTTCCAGAGGTTACCAGGAGATATAACACCACAGATACTTGAGCTGTCCTCCTGTCTGCTATTCTGTTAATTGTATTTGGAGATAGAAGTTGGAAATAGCAGAGGTCTTGTGATAACATTTGGAGAAGGAAAGAAAAGAGAGTAAAGTCAAACCTGGCCTTACACTTACACTTTTCCATTTGAGGGAGAAGGCAAAGAAGAGGGAATGTTTGGAGGAAACTGTTTGATTGCTTTTCATCTCACATCTCCTACTTCCCTGCAGTACCATTGACTCCATATGAAAGCCATCCACTTTCTTAGTGCCCTCTTTGAAAGATGGCACTGTGCTGATGTGTAGAAGAGAGTCGGCTGCTACACCACAAATAGAGGGTTTCTGTAATTTTGTAGAGCATGTGACTAGATACAAAGTAGGTGCCTCTTCTGAAATATACATCCACAGTCTTGAATAACAGGTTTGAAAGACTTTGGGCATAAAACACTCCCTGTATGCTTGTCTCGGTGTGTTAACAAAGGATAGATTGTCTATTCTTGCACTCAGTTTGACCAGTAGACTTTGTGTCCTAATTGCAGAAGGCTGTTGCAGTCTGAACATGTTGCTTATTTGCAGTTTTTATCAGCACTTTCTAATTTCTGGAGGTAAGATGTGTGTTTTCTTTTTGTCTCAGCCCGAACAATATCTACAACAGCAAAATCAAGTATTGATGAGGCTTTCCTGCGTATTTGCTGTATTAAAGAAATATCTTTGGCAACTTCATCCAAATGCCAAAGGACTTTTTATGTTAGTGTTATTTTTTATGTATTTATTCTTGAAAAGTAAGTTGTGTATAAGTTCTTAGTATAATTAATTCAAGAGTGATACCCTGCTTCCTTTGCATCTCATCTAGTCTTTTCTAGAGGTGGAAAACAAAGCTAATAATGTATCTTAAATGCGAAGAACATAAATA
>JAOTBB010001569.1:510183-522128 GCA_025629985.1 Chamaetylas fuelleborni | reverse complement strand
GAGGTGAAATGTTTAGGATATGACTGATACCAATTTGACTTTGTGGCAGTGTAGTGGAGGAGGTGAAACAGGGTGCCTTATCTTGCCCAGAGAACTACTGGTATCTCTAATAAGATGAGCAGCTTGACAGAAATGCTGCTGCATGTTCTATTCCCTCAACTGTGCTTTCATTTTCTGACTCAAGGGAGTGTTCAGAGTAAGTCTCATCTTGGAGATTTTGTATCTCTAGGACTGAAGTCTTCTGTGCACTTCGAGCTGGCAAAAGGCGGCAGTGGTAATGAAAGGGGTGATCCTGCATTTGGATCAGCTTGTGATAAACTGGGTCTGGGATGGCATTTGTTTTTGAAAAAAAAAAAAAAAACAAAACCAACTGTTTCATTTAGAAGTGGAGTCTGCTTTAATGTGGATGAATTCATTGCTTAGTTCATCACATGCCCACAAAAATGTTGTCAATAGAAGAATGGGGCAGGCAGGAGTAGCTGGATTCAGGGAGAGCCTCTTCTATGCCTAGTACATCATAACTGGTGAATGTGTAATCCGTGTTTCTGGCCCAGATCATGAGTGTGAAACTGGTGCAGCTTTGTGAAGCAGTCTTGTTCTGACTGATGCCTCTTTTGATAAGAACCTGTTGAAGGAGAACCGCTTTGATCACATGGTTAATCTGTTTAGAGAGTTATTTACCCCCATATTTGCTTACATTTGAAGTGTTTTCCATGTTCTAGATGTTCTTATTAGAGTTTGTAGGTGTAGGATCATGAAAAGCACACTTAACATATGGCGTGTCTTGAGCATTTGTCTGAAATTAATGCAGTTCATAGTAGCTCTCCACAAAGGGTGATCCCACAGGAATTACACACTGGAAAATGTTCCATGAAATCTGCATTTTCTAACCAGAAAGGCGTTCTTGCTCCATTCCTCCTGCTCTGCTTTTTATGGCATTGTCTTAAACTTTTCTACAAAAAAATTATTTTATGTTGAAATCCCTTTTAGATGAAGAGTGTGTGAAAACTTCAATAATGCTGATGTAATTTAAGGATAAATGCCATTAGGTGTTGCTTGACTCAGATTTTGTCTGTTCTGGTACAAGTTTTACTGGAGGAATGCCACGCAAGTGAATTGAACATCAAGATGTACTTAGTGTATCCAGCTGTCTTGGACAAGGGAATTTTTGTGAACATATTAAGCATGCATGTCTTACAAATGTCTTAGCTTTTGCTTTGCAAATGTGTCTTCTTAGGGATGCTAAAAAGAGAATTGTAAGCTACCTGGTTGTTTTAGAGGTATTTCCCTAGTGAAACTACCATTTGTTAGGTATTCACATATTAAAGGCTTAAATTACCTATTCTTTCATTGTCCTTCACTTTGAAGGAAAAATAGCAAGCAATCCTAATTCTAGAAGTGCTGAAATCTGAACTGTTATTTTCGGCAGAGGTCGTTATGATGAACAGTGATTGAAATTATGAGCAATGACAATTCGTACCAATATTTTCTTCTCAAAAGGATTTGGAACTGCAGTTGTTTTTTTTTTTCATTATTCCTCTTCAGAAAACAGTATTCTGCTGCATCAAGAATCCCCTCCTGTTGAGCTGGTTGCTGCAGCTAGTCTTTTACTTAAAAAATACAAATAGGAATCAGTATCATCTGAGTAGTGGCAGAGATGTGTGAAGTGTGGGATGTCCAGTCGTGTTGGAGATTCTGCTCAGCTCCCCAGCTCCATGGCACTGTCCTTTGTACACTGAGGGCAACATGCTCCAGAGAAAGGGAATTGGGATCCTCACTGACTGTGTCATCCGTGGTGTAAGCTCCTAGTGATAAGCTGCCCTTACCCACAGAGTACTGGAAGTTTTCAGCTGGTGCTTCTGTAGGTCTATGGCATTGCCATCTCGAGCATGAGGAAATCATGAGCAAAACCTGAAGCTGAAACTTACATTTAAATTTGGAGTAAAAGAAAACCTGTCCTACTTATACACTCTTAGTATTTTAGTAAACTTTCACTTTTAGTGTGTTGATTTAACAAACAAAAACTGCTTTAGATCAGAAAGGGAGAAAGGTGTCTTAAATGTACTCTGCTTCCCCGATGATCACTGTATTCCAGCAACTGGGATTTGATAAAATATGAATCATTTATCTTGAAAAAGAATTAGCAGGTATCATACTTGGTTTAAAATGTGAGAGAGTAACAGGCCTTATTTGAATTTCTGTCTTTGAAAGGATTCAAAATTGAAACTTGGTAATATCATTGCCACAGAATCCACTGCACGGTTTTTCAGGGAGGTTAAAATTGTGATGTTCTGTATTGGCTTAAAAGCGGCAATATTTTTGTCTATTGTTACAAATGCTAAAATCTGTTGAGTCAATCTGCAGAAATTGCATCTGAGTATTGCTCATTTTTCATGGTAATGGAAAATGAATTAAAATATTGTTTCCTTTAAATAAATACTTTTTATTTCTTGAACTAATTGATTGCTGTTTGTGATGTATTGTGAAATTGCTGAGTAGGAGGAAGAGGTAAATGATTGAAGGTAATACCCAGCAAAGTGTCCAAGCACTCTGGGAATTCTTGTAAACAGAATTAACAAATACACCAAATAGATCAGTGTTCATTTCCCATGTTTTCTTTTTTGGAAGCAAGCACAATCGAGTGTGACTATCAATGAATCAGACAAACTATGGGCTCCACCTTTCATAACCTGCAGGGCTGAGGCAGGTAAACAAAAGAAGCTGAAGGTGGAAGAGAAATAGTAGTCTTGTTCCTGATGCAGAAGAACTGATTCCTGGCTTCCAGATGAGTTTGGAAGAAAATAAACTTGAGTTCAGCAGTCACATTGTATTTCTTGTTTCTATGGGTGACTTCTGGTTGCTGCTTTTATCAGTTTATTGATTGGTTTTATGTAGTTCATTAAAACTATAAGAGCACAATACTTTCTGGAGAAACTTAATTTTCTTTCTTGGTGGACCATTGTCTGTTGCTGCTAGTTGCAGTGCTTTCTGCAAGTATCAAGACTGTAAAGTATAACTTTTTAGGTATAACTGGAAATCTCTCACAAACTTCGCAGTTCTCAACTCTGGTAGTATGTCAGCTTCTAAGTGATTAACATTTGAAGCATGCTGCTCCAGAGTAAGCAGTGCAGCCATAATACAGAGAGTGGATGAGGGATAACAGGTATCTATAGCTATTTCTGAGTCTTCCTTTATATGTGTTTGCAGGTGAAAGTGAAGTTCTGGGGAGGGTCAGAAGTCGACATTGACAGTTCTGTTTTGTAGTGGGAAAATTGCTGCAGTGTTTATTTTATGGTAACATTTTTTTTTTTAAATCAAACCTCTCTTTTGTAAGCACAACATACATATGTAAATTTTAAAAGCATGATTTCTTTCAGATTAAAATGCTAGATATTTTCACCTTTTCTGTGAAATTTTGCCCCCTTAATATTTTTTCAGAGGAGTTAAGGCCACCACCTCAAGTTAAACACAGACCACTGAGAACAGATTTTTACACTGTCTTTTTTTTCATTGTTTAATTTTTCATGATAAAACATTGAAACTACTGATCTGCAGCATTCCTTTCTAAATCCTTTCTAATTTTGTTCTAGTTTTCCTGTCGCCCCTGTGAGACAAAGTATAAAAAACCCATGTTGTAAATAGAGACATAGGAGACTTTTTTTTCCCCCAGCTAAATTAAAACCAGCATCGAAAACTAATGTGTGCATATAGCTGCAAGGACAGGCTCAGACTGGCTTGTGCCATTTCCAGCAGGTGCAGTACTGTGGTCAGACTCTTTGGCAGAGTGTGTGAAGGGCACAAATTGAGTAGTAGGGGATTGTGCATGTGCTACTGTCTTTCAGCAGTTATGGGAAAGATTAAAATGTGAAATTCTGACCTAATTGCAGCTAGGGGACAGATGCAAAATACTGACTTTGAGCTGAAGCTGCCATAGGTCTATCAGCTTAAAACATTTTTTTTCTGTATTTTTTTTAAGCTGTGAAGTCACAGTTTAAAAATTGGTAGAGAGTGATGGAAACTTCTCATCCCTATGTAATGAGGACATATTTCACAAAAAAAGATATTGCTGTGAAATGCTGAGGATTGCTTGTAGGTGAAGGCATAGCACCTTAAAGAGGACTTCAAAGCTGTACTGACGGACACAGCATTTCCTGTGGCAGGGTCCTTTTACTCCTTTCTGTCTGATTTTTCAGCAAGTGTTTCCTGCTGCCTTTGAGGAAGGGAAATTGAAGCCAGTCTTTGTCATTTTAAGTTCCATTTGCAGCCTTTTTTCTGGATGCTCTGCAGATACCTATGTCAGGGCAGGGCAGGATGCAGCTTCGTGGCTGCCTGAGCAACTGAAGAACTTTGGTAATCTCCAGGCTGTGCATTTCTATTCCCCTACTTGCTGATGTAAGTTGATATTAACAAAAACCCATCGACTTCATCAGGTGACAGGCTTGATGCATGTTTATATGTCACCCAACTTGACTTGCTTTTTATTGTTCTAATCATGAATGATTCAGGACATATCCTTTCATGCTCAGTTCAGCTCCATGTGATTCTTGAGACATTAAATAAAAGCTGTGTCTTATCAATTCACTTCACCAGCCCACAGAGTAGCATGTGCATTAGCAAATTGGTTTAGAGAAATCTGCCACTCCAGTTTACTGCTTATGCTGCTGTTTGTAGTATTTTTTGCAAAATAGGCAACTAAATTAACTTACAAAACACTAAATGAACTTGCGGAGGGAAAGTTACATCACTTTATGAGCTTATCTGGGATGTTTGTTAAAAAGGTTTCTAGAAAAGTGAGGTGGAGAATGGTACCTATGGTTATTTGGCTGTCTAGTGGTGGTGGTGGTTACATGCAGCTTGTATGTGCATTGCTCAAACTATATCATCCTAAACATCAGCAATTGGCTTTTTTGTTTAGTATCCTGCTTACCACAGAAGGTAAGAAGGTCTTTTCCCTCTGCTTGCTTTGACTATAAGGCTTGGTTTTTTGTGTCTTGGTTTCCAAACACCGTTCCTTCAGGGCTGAAGAGAAATTACATATTCAAGCCTTGTAGTATTTCCTCCAGTTCTGTAGAACTGGAGTAAGCACTTCCAGACAAAAGTCTGTGATTAAAACAAAACACATTCTTCTTTATGAATGAAGAGTTAATTTTCTGTGAAATACTAAGATTAGCTTTTTTGCTTGCTTTATTCAGAATCATGATATGTTTCATACAGTGTAATAATGGTTTTTTTGTTCTCACTAATTTGTGAAATGCTTGTTTAGGGTGTGTGCATGTGTTCTTGGTAAGCACTTAATAAACTAGATTGATCTTTTTGGCAAAGGCTGCATTGTGTAGAACAAATTAAACCTGAAATAACAGTTGTTGCAGATTATTTTTCTGAAAGCGTAATTGCATATATTCTTCTTCCTACTGGCTGCTGAAATGGGTTTCCCAATAATGTTTTATTATTCTGGTTTATTTCAACAATACATATATAGTGGTTTTGTTTCCATTCCACTGACAAACCTAGAGCCTCCAGTGGTAATTCTTTACTGACAATTTTTTATAATTGTAATAACCATGGAACTTTGTGAAATATTGTGGAAATATTTTCCCAAGGTTTATGTGCTATAAATAAAATCCTAATTTCCTTTTTTCCAAAGAATCATTTATGATTTTTTTTTCCCAGGAAAAAGGGAGTGCAAATAGATATTTTTGTGCAGCAAATTTATTCTGAACTTCCTATTTGTTAAAACATTTCTGAATATTTTAATATCTGGAGTTTATATGGCTCTTGCTTCTTTTTTAATCTCAATCAGCTCTAAGAATTTGGACATATGCTCAAATGCTAATTAAGGCACTTGAACATATTTAACCGAGTGCTTATGTCCTATTTTAGCTGTGTGTGGCAGGGGTAAATTGAATTAAACCACTGTGTTTCCATCCTGAAAGGGATTTAGGAGACTAATGGTCCATCACATGCTCCTCTTTTCCTACAACTGATAGCTGTGATGCCATGGTTGTGCTCCAAGGACCAGCTTTACTGAGCCCCCTTCGTAGACTGGGTCACATGTGACCTAAGGTACAGTCTTGTCTACAGGCTTGGAACATTTTTCAGAACTCTTTATAGGCACTTGTGAACTTAAGGTGTCAACTTTTTGGGTGCATTTAGGAAATGCATTACCATTTAACCATCAGGTCAAAAAGATTACATTGTCTGAACCAAAGCTTAAGCTTTTGCTCTTGTGTTGAATCCCTGCAACAATTCTGAGGGGACTGTTGACTGATATGGGTCCTCATAACTTTACTGGGAATGGATTCTGGCACAGTGATTTTATTATCATTTCTTTGTACACTGAGAACAAGAAAAACATTAACATTGTAGTTAATAAATATTTAATCTTTATCTTTTTAAAAATGGTGTCGCATAAGTGGCTATGAAAAGAGATCAAAATTTTGAAAACAGTGTTTTGTGGGTGTCTCCCAAAGGATGCTAACAATACAAGCTTGCATTACATAAGCAAAAAGGCGATTCAGGCCCAAGCCTTTCCTTTCTGCCTCTTCTTTCTGCCTTTCCTTCATCTTTTCTGGTTCCATGCCGGTGTGTTTTTATGCAAAACCAAGCATCTCCTGTGTTCAGGGAAAGGAGTAATAGAAGTGTCGGTGTTTGTTAATAGATTTGACAAACTGTGGTAGCAAAAGCTATCTTTTTTATATTTTGGCATGAACAGTCACCCTTTTATTGGGCCATTAGTGCTATTTCAGAGCGTCACGCTGTATCCACAGGCAATAATTTAGCAGTTGTTTATCAGGAGCTTTCATAAAGCTTTGAATAGTATTACAACATTCAGTAACACTAACAACAGCATTTCAGAAAATGTGCCAGTTTACATGGGATATCCGTGAATATAGTTGTTCAGGAATGCATGACCCACATAACCTATAAACGTAATTGGAATTTACAGTGCTGGCATAGGCTGATGGATAGCAGATTAGAGCCCTGATTAACCATGTGATTCACAGGCTGAGAATATATTGTCCTAAGAAAGAGTCATTAGATGCAATCAGAATTTCAAGTGGTGAGATGAAATTCAAGTATGCTGTTTGCTTTCCTTCCCCCTCACCCCCACTCATGTTTTTCTTTTTAGGCTGCCCTCTCACTCATTTATTTATTTATTTTATTTCCAGAGCTGGAAAATACTACTTTGATGAATCTGTTCCTCACCCTAAAGCTGTCTGTCTGTTATTCATCAGAAAGCAGGTCGCAGTTCAGTGAGCAGAAGAAAAGATTTTAATAGAAGCTGTGCCAAGGGCTGTAATGCATCATTTTAGGGCCCTAATTACATTACAATGACAAATATCAATGGTGACAACAGCAATAACCTACATCCTTTAATGGCTATGCTGGAAAAGGAGTTTGGGCACTGTGCCATCAGATTAGACTTGGTTTCAAAACACAGGCCATTAGAAGTGTGCGTGTCCACAGCCTTTCTGGCTGATAACTGAAGCCCAGTGGAAGGGCCTGTAAATAAATGAAGCCTCTCTAAAGCCTGGTCCTGTGGGACAAAAGAGGTAAAATTAGATGACTGTGGAAGCAGCCATGTTTCCGAGGCAAGTTTGATTTTCCATGTGAGGAATTGGATGCCTGGTTTTATGAAATCATACTTTTTCCTTCTCCTGGTAGTCAGACTGATCATGAAAAACCCATTGACCTGATGCCTAACAGAAAAAAGAAATCTTAAAATGTTGTTCAAATGTAGAGTTTTTAAAAAGTGTGTGAGTAGAAATGTGGAGTTATGCTTTACCTGGTGTCAGAGTTTGCAGCTCAGGCAAAGAAGAATGAGTTTCCAGGCTTCCTCCAGGGATAGTAGGAATAGGTCTACTGAGATGCTAATCTATGTCTTCAGTACCTACACCTTCAAGCTTCAGGGCAGCCTCTCAAGAAACACACTCACCTAGCTTCTGGCAGCTACCTCCTTTCTCTTGTATGTTTTGTGGAAGACAATCAAGCCTGCTGCTGTGGCATTATCTCCTGCAGTTAATTGTCGAAACAGTTGCAGTATTGAGACGGAGTGTACTTCATACTTACCGTGTGAAAATGTCTGAGTAAGACTCTTCTTGGTACAGAACGTGTACCTTGCTATCATTTGTGCATGTACACAGCGTTTTCCTTCATGCCTTCAGTCTGCATGTGGTCTCCAAAGATAGGCAGTCCGTGCCTCAGTCCTGCTGTGTCTCTGCAGTCTGCTGCTGCTCAGCTGGGCTGTTTCCTTGCTGCCTGAGTTTGGAGGATGATAAAAGGTAATTGTGTGCACAATCATGCAACTGGGGATGCTCTTAGTTAGGGAAGGTGATGACTGTTTTAATAAGGAAAAAATGCAAACACTTTGGCATAGCGTGGGCTTTTTGGCTTTGTTGTGACCGACCGAGCAAAGAAATGCTTCTGAGGAATGTTTCAACATCTCTTGAAGCTGTTTTAGCTTTTTTCTTCTCCATAGGCTGAGCTGGATGCTGTCTCCATCAGCTCACTTCCCTGCATACAGCATGAAAGGCCTCAGTCTGCACTCCAGTGGGATTGATATCAAGAGATTTATTACAGTTGTGTAACTGTTTATATTCAGCCACCTGTTTTCAGTTACTTACAGCTTTTTAGAAAACTGTTTTTAGTTGAACATTTCCCAGGTTCAGAATCTGCCAGAGGTGAATTTTTGTATTAATACTGTGCAAATATATTTCAGCCACATTTTGGCCAGAAGAGTGGTAGAAGAGAGACACACTTCTGTTGGGGAGGGGGACGAGAAGTGATAAAAAGAAAAGCATCATAACTGAAACAACTTGAAATATCTATGGTTGAGTACCTTAATTGAGAAGAAATGCCTCAAAGTGAATACAATTATTTTTGTTGACTAAGCTATATTCTAGCTGAACGGTAATTTCCAGGTTTGTTGGGCAAGCCAGTGAAGTTTTACAGCTTGTGTTACCCAGGAGGTCAGATAAGACAATTGTAACAGTCCCTTCTGGCCTTAAAATCTATGAATCTGCAGACTTTTTAAAATAAGACACTGAGCTCCTGCATGGCACTGGAGCTGGTTTTGCTCTTAGCTCCTCAGCAGTGCAGTAAAGGTATCCAGCTAATGTAGCTGAGGTAGAAGAGTGGTTTTTCAAAGGCCACCCCCATGGAGCTTTGCAGGGGAAGATTGTGACAGGCATTTTAAAGATGGGGAGGAGTTGTTTTGCTGCAGAAGAAAGCATGATCTGCCTGTTTTTTTATGAAGGCACATATGTGTGTTAAATAGCAGGTCAGGGTGGCTTCAGCTTATGCCAAGACAGGGGCACTTGGGAATTTTCTGCTCATGTGGAAAATAGAGTGTGTAGTTTTCTCTCTGGCTTTAAGGCACTCGGGAGGTTTCTGCAAAAAAAAAATAGCAGTGTGGCTGGAACCCAAAATTTGGAAATGACTAGATTTATGGTGCTTGAACCACTAAGAACAGGTACTTTACAACTGTGCCTTGTATTACAGTCTACATTTCATTAATCAAATAATGCTGTATTGGATTGTGCAGCCTTTCTGGCTGAAGCTTAGGTGCACACAGCTTGTTGCTCCCTGTGCTCCTCTGTGTAACAAGCAGTTAATAAAATTCCTTGTCAGCTAGTGTAGTGAGTGCTGTCTGTTTAAAAGAATATTTAAGTTTTGCCTTGTGGGATATGTGAAATTATAGGTGCATTTTAAATTTATGGATAATTTAGATTTTTTGTTTGAACAGAACATGCTATAAAGTGTCCTGTAAGCTGAATAGAAAGAAAAGATGTGGTAGACAAATACAAAAAAAAAAATGAAAATGCATAAATTTAATGAAATGAGGACTTGCATGAACAATGAAGACCAGTGGGGAGATACGTGGGTAGTTTAACACAGAAATTGCTGTATAAATAGCATAAGGGATTCTAGATGGATTTCAGAGAAAGGAAGAAGTATTCCAAAATAGCATGTGTTAACTCGTCTGTATCACACAGTATGCACAAGGGGGCAGAGTTAGTTTCACATGTGCCCTTACATCTTGCAAACCATATCTGCTGGTTGCATAGCTCTCTAACTGTAATATTCCTTGAACCCACATTTATTTTGTATGAACATCTGACTTTTTACTGCTCCTTGTGAGCTTTTCCGATCTATAGATTCTTTTCCAAGTGTTTACCGTTTAAAAGACAGCATAGCTAAAAGGCTGGAAGGTTTGCTTTTAGAAGAGGGAATGCTAAATTGCATGTTAGTATGTCTTCATCACATGATTTGTGGCTTTCCAAGAGGAAAAGCATTCTGTCCAATTGTAAAATGAGGAACTGATCCTGGTTAGAATTTATTGTAAGAAAATTATGATTTATGATAGGAAAGTCTGTGTGGCTTTGAATATTCTGCTTCTGGAGCTGTAATTCTTGTGTTATCTAAACAGATCTCCTCTGTTTCTATTGATATTTTCAGATTAAATACAGAGAATAAGAATTGATCTCTGGTATGAAAATAAAACATGGTGTATTACTAGTCTGTGTTTACAGCTGCCACATGAAAGTAGCTACTACTAACCAGGAGAATAGATAACAGCAGAAGTGTGTTACAAGACTGCAGTATGCCTTTCTGAAATATATGGTAGAATGATTATCAGTAGGATTGTATATTTCAATGCTAATGTTCTCATGATATGCACTGTTACAAGTAACGGTGTAGTTGTTTCCTTTGCTTACAATGGCATTGCTATTATTTGAAGTGATCCTTCCTTTTGCGTTGTAGGAGAGAGTTCAGTTTGATACACAGAATTTTGTTTATCTTTTTTGTTACATCTCCTGAAGATTCTGTTCTTTAAATTCCTGTGACTGTGGAAACAAAATTATCTACTCTTTGTATCAGTTCTAAATAGTGTTTTTTAAAGGAAAACATTTTATCCAGAAATTACTAACTTCCTAAGTACATTTGGATCCATGTGCAAATAATTTTGTTATTTGAGAACATCTCTGGGCCAGAGGATGACCAGAGTTGAAAAAAAACCAAACAAATGTCTCTTTAGGGTTAATGGGGGACAGTCGCATTTATGTAATTGAACTTCTTTTTGTCTTGTGACTTGCAGGCAGAAATTGTCAAGAGGCTGAATGCTATATGTGCACAAGTCATTCCCTTCCTGTCCCAAGAGGTAGGTAGTCATTTGTACCTTTTTGTGTTCTGATATAAACGACTGCGTCATTGTCTCTATCACGGAAGTGGGACTTTGTGTTGAGACTGTTTCCTTATGAATCTCTTGGCACTTGTAGATGACTTCCATTGTGCTGTTATCACTGTAACGTCATTATCTTCTTCAAGCCTATTATAATATAATTTAAATATGTTTATGAAATGGCATGTGTTGTAATGTCAGAGCAGAATTTATTTTAAATATTTTTCTTTAACATACAATATAGCTTTTCTTGCAATTATGGTTTTGTGGGTCTGAAATCAAAGACAGCTTGCAAAAGTGCTAGAAAGGCATAATTTGTGCTACATCCTTGGCAATGAACATTAAAGTTTGTCAGAAACTTCTGCTTTTGTACATGAATAATGATGTTCAACACAGCAGGCATAGAAACACAGCTTTTATGTTGGCTTTTTTCTCTCTCTGAAAACCTGATTACTTACTACCTTAAATCCTTTTATGTTTTTGTGTATTTGGGGAATATAAACAGAAAATTGAAACTCACTGTGAGCTAATTTCTCTAACCATTAATTTTCTCCAAATTATGATTTGCTAGTATTGTTGTGAGTGCATTGTAGATAATTTAGGATGCACTGGGATTTGGGGGAGTTGATGGGGAGCTTATGAGGAAGCGTGTGTGTGAAGTAAATAGGAAGTGTGTTCATTAAAGGAGACTTTGGGTGCATAATGGCGTCCCTTGCCCACCCCTCTGAAGGAAAGGGGCTGGAGACTGGGATCAGTTGGTGCA
>JAOTBB010001569.1:495220-505742 GCA_025629985.1 Chamaetylas fuelleborni | reverse complement strand
AGAAAACACTCCAGCTCTTGTGGAGTTGACTTATTTTCCAAATCCTGGATGCAAATCAAAGTAATTTCTACAATAATTTTGATAGGTTTAGGTTAGCTTTTGTTGATGCCGTAGAAGTTTTTTCTTTTCCTGGGTACAGGATTTAAGTAAATTGATGTTGGAATAGTACAGTCATATATACAAGAACTTTCTTTACCTCAGTGCAAAAAACATTGCCTGTGAAATGGTAAGAAAGAGAAGATGACTATAAACTTCTCAGTAAATGCTTTTGTTTAAAAAAGTAAACATTTTAAAAACTCTGCCTGGTTCTTTTGGGTTTTTTTGTTATGACTTGATGAAAAATTCCATGGTGTGAATGACTTCTACCAGAAAATAGTGGTGTAATTTTTATAATCACCCCGTTGGTATATAGAATTGTGGATCACCAGGCTTTCAGCTATATAATTGATGAAAGCTGTACCTATCCTTAACAAGCAATAACCTGGAGCTGATAACAAATCAGCCATTTATCATAATCATTATCAGGAACTTGGTGCTTGATTATCATGATTTCCTTTTCTTCTGGTATCTGTGTCAGGGATACACTAGATTTTTAATTTTCAATTTTTTTTTCTTGAATACCAAGAACATTTTTGCTGATGTTCAACCTGCATTTTAGTCTTTACATTTTCTTCTTATAAGTAGCAGATTTGGTTTATATTTGCACCGTGGTTTTACAAAACTCTGAATGGAACTTCTGTGATTCCGTTTACAGCTACAAAGTAGCAATATTCTAGGTGGTCTCCAGTCATTTCCTTCATGTAATTCTTTGCTTAAAAACAAGCAAAATCTAGAACCATTTTCTTCCTTCCAGGAGTGTTTCTAAATTATGACCTTCATTACTTGCATTTATCTGTTTTTCTTAGTTGGGATCAAAATTTCTTAGTGTCATTGGTTAGGAATGGCACTCCCCAGTTTAGTGCTCCCACTAAAAGGAAAACCATGCAGCCACTTCCCCCACCACCTTCCCTCATGGGAGAAAAAAGTCAGAGATTATAGGTTGAGATAAGAACAAATTACTGGAAACAGCAATGAGACAAGAAAACAGACAGTAACAGCAACAGTGCTAATAACAAAAATGTACAGAGAGAAGATGATGTACAATCAAAATTGTTCCCCAGCCCAGACAGACCCTCCAGCTGCCATACTTTCCTGGACCAAAAACCATTTTCTCTGGAAGTCCAGTAGTTCCTCATTTTTGCCCGGAAGCAATGAGGTGGGGTGGTACAGAACAGCCCAGACACACCCAAACCTCATGGCTACTGCGTCAAAATTAATTTGTACAGGCTGAAAACAGGACATACAGTTATGGGTGGATTTTTAGGTTTGTTTTTCCTTGCCCTGAGAACTTCTATGCAAGAGGGCTTGTAAGTAAAAATGCCTTTTTTGTTTGTGTGTTGTTCTGAGAATGTGACATCTGAGCCTGCCAAGCCATTGAAGTATCAGCATCCTTTTTTACGGCCCCTCCTTTTAATACCCTCCCACAGTGGGGCTTAGGGTGCTCCCTGGGGAGTCCTGATGCTCTTCACTCCTGTGTGGAGGATTTGGGTTCTCATTTTATTTTATGCAACTTCTTGCTTCTGCTAAGGAGGCACAGGAGGAGTTGCTGTGCAAGATGATCTGTACCTTGGCTCCATTCTGCCCCATATGCACAGCCATGGGAGGGCAAACTTGAATTTTCAAAGGGACCTTCTCAACCTTTCCCTTAAACTTTGTGCCAAAAAACATCTGGATGCTGGTTTTGATGCAAAACTTGTTACAGTTTTTTGTACTTCTCCAGATAGTCAGGACCTCCCTCCTTTTTCTATTCAACCTATGGCTATAAATCAATGATATCTCGCTCTCAGTGCAGATCACATAACCTACTTGCAGTTCTCCATGACCCCTCCCTGCACCTATTTGTTCTGTGTCATCCTGGTTCTGCGAGGCTGTCTGTGAAGATTAATTTGCCACTGGTGGAGATCTGAACAGGCATGGATCTGGTTGCAAGATGAGAACCTTATTTTGTTTGTAGTTGATGTTTTCAAATAAATACCAGTCAGCTTTCAACATAAAGCAGTTTTGAATTTACTGTGGGAATACAGTATCACTCAAACTGATACAACCACTGGAGCTTGTAAACTGTGTTGTTAATTAGACCATGTGTTTTTGATGGACTTTTTAAAGCTATTAAAATTTACATGCTGGAGATTGAAATAATTAGTTCTCTTTCACATGTTTGACAGATTTATGAATGTCGTTTGAAATTTTTTTCTTAAGGTTGAGCTGCTTTGAAATGTACCTAGGAGGAGAATCTGTATATTCTTCAGTGATGTGGTTGCCATGTGCTTGTTGAAAATATATATCTTCTTTTCAGAATACTGGGTGGGGTTTATTCATAAAGTTTCCATGGCTGTAAGGAAAGAGATTTGCATTTGAAGATTGCATTTAAATTCAAAAGCACACTGTGCTGATGAAGAAAAGGAAGAGAGTTTCCCATTTAGCCAGGTGGTGAAAGATCTCTTTGGGAAGCAAAGGTGTCATTCCCAGCATATAATGGCATAAAAATAAAAATGCTCCCCTTGCCTATATGTTTTTGCTTATCAACACGCAATGTGACTGTCTTTTAGAGAACAGTTACTTCAGATTCTGCATGTCTTAGAAGAGCAAATAAAAATAGTAAAAGTAAGAATCTGTGCTTTATAATTTAGAAAACAAGTAATTTTATTCTGTTTCTGATCTTCATTTATAGCACCAGCAACAAGTGGTGCAGGCTGTGGAGCGTGCCAAACAAGTGACCATGGCAGAACTGAACGCAATCATTGGGGTATGTGGTCTTTCCATTTTAGCTCTGATAGTGTTTGTAAACAGCTTTTCTTTTTCTTTCTCTCTTGCATGAACTCATTTCCATCAGGTGGGCAAAAGTTGTGGGCAGTGGTGAAGTTCAGTAGCTTGATCTTCATAAAAGCTGGTTACTACCTGAAGACTTTTGCTTACACTGTGCCAAGAAGACTAATGGGGTAATTAATGTCTGTGTTGTATCTATTCCCCAAGCAGGCTCAGTATTTGTTTTTTCTTTTATTTTCTTTTTTTTGTTGTTGTTGTTGTTGTTCTATTTAAGTAACATTGTTTCCTTTGCGTACCACCTGCCAGTCTGTTTCTGCAGCCATGGTAACAGGTATCCTTGATATGATAGACTTTTTTTCCCATCCCTGCTGCCCACATATTTTTCTGCGTGCTGGTTCGAGACTGAATATTAACAACACTTTTTATTTTTACATAAAAAATAGCTGTTACTTAAAGAAAAAACCAAAAAAACCAACCAAAAACCCAAAAGTCACCCACTGAACCAACCAACCAAAGCACGCCTGCTGAAACCAAAACACCCAAACATACAGCCAAAATTGACAGCAGGAAAACTCACCCCCTCTGTGCTTATAGGTGTCCTGCTCTTAGTCATCTATAAATACAGGTGCGTGGAGCCCCTCTTGTAATACCTTTACTGACAGTGGTGTTAGCCCAGTACAGAGATTTTATAGGTGTGGGCAGCCACAGTGTTTATATTTTATAACTGGAGAAGACAGCCATAACAATGAAAGCCCTGGCTGTTCACACTACATAAAATAAAGGTGAGAAGTCATAGCTTAATAACACATAATTCTCTTGTATAATTATGCAGCTGAAGCAAGCAGTTGTTTTAGTTATTCTAATGAAGACACTACAACTATACTTCGTATCTTCTGCGTCCTCCCAAATGCTTTTTCTTTTGTGTATAGATTATACATAAAAGTATTTTTCTTTTTTTATTCAGTGTATCAAACACACTTTGAAATGCTAATTATTCCATTTACTTTCATTAAAATTCAAATTGCTGAATGAAGTTGTGGATAAGGGTCGCCGAATAATCAATCTGAAGTGAAGATATTGCCTCAATTATGCCTCTGTCTTTTAACAAGGAAATCAGGACTTTCTGATCATTGCTGACAGTAGTTTAGAGCAGCAGTCTGATTGTCGCTTGTTTTTAATAGGCTGTTTCTAACTCTGTTTTGTATACCTCTGACCACAAGAAAGCACTGGTAGTCAATTAGAAATTATAAATAGAAAAGAGTAACCCTTATTTCCTCTGAAGTGCCCGTTAGAAAGAAGGGGGTGAATCAGAGCGCATCGTGTAGAATCATGAAATAACATTTGTTGTACGTCTTTTACGCTCCAGCGGGGAGAGTGGGAAATGAATGATTTCCCAATTAGTTTTCATTACCTAACCAGAAATATTGCCTTTTATTAACATTCTTTGCATAAAGTAAGTAGCTAAAGGTTGGCTCCTTTGTTAGAGCTTTTCTGCGTGTGTGCTGCCCGTGCGTTTGTAGCGTGTGTGTGCGTGCATCTGTGGCTTTGTGCGTGTGTGCACACGCATACACTTCACAGTCCACCTGTGCACGTTTTTGCCATTCACCTCTGTGTTTGCGTTAGAACGACTGCAAAAAGGAATTTGAGTTTTAGCAAAGGGAGCAAGTGTACATGTGTGATGTTACAGATACTGGCCATCACACTAGTTATTTAAATTTATCTTGCTTTCATGAACCACTAAACCACACAGAGTAAAAATAAACAGATGAGACACTTGTCTGGGAGCCTGGCAGTATTTCTGTTGGTCTTCCCCCCACCAGACAGAAGTAAATTTTCTTTTCTCTTCCTGTCTGAGTTTGTCTTTTCGTGTCAGCTGAAATTCTATTGTCTCAAACTTCTCTAAACTATCAGACTTCAGGTTTATGCATTAAAATTGGCCAGCCCTTGCCTCCTTCACAAGCCTGATTTTTGCCTTGTTTTCCTTTTACAAAGTGAGCCTTTTTTCACTCAGCTGATTTATGCTGACGTAGGAAATACTGCATGTTCCTCTTTAATTTTAGAAAAACAGGAGCCATATGTTAAAAAAAATGAAATTTAGTACTCGTTACCTTTAGGTGGTCACATGCACTCTTTTAGAGTTTTAAATTTTTAAAAAATGGAATAAAGAGAGAATGCAAGTTGTCTAATAAGCTTAAGGTCATGTTGCAAAAATTCCACAAGTGTTATGTTCACACTTAGAGAGATTTAAAGTCTGAAAATGTAGTGTGGAGCTAGAAAAGGCTTGTGATACTTTATAAAATGAATATCAATAAAAATGAAGCAAAAAACATAATTGGAAATCATGGCTTTTTAATGTATCTGATTGCTTTGTCTTACGCTATTTTTCTGTTTAATAAGTCTGGCAGGGTTTGTGCTCTTTTAACCCTGTAGCTTAAGTCTCTCTTTGTTTTGTGGGTATCCTGTTTGGTTCACCTCGTGCTAAACTCCCTACCTTCAAACAGAGCAATTCTGGCTTTTGTGTTAAAAGTGCATGCTACCAGGATGGAGTGTGGCACAAGGAAAAGAATTGAAGGTGCACAGATCATATCTCTCTTTGTGTTTGACATGTATATATTTTTGTATGAATGTGCTCTGATTTAATGGAATCTGATGAAGCACCTTTTAACTTCGCTATATTATTCTATCTTCATTGGTAAATGAACCAAATCACTGATCCGTGCAGTTTAAATGCAAAATACTGAAGTGAGCCTGGAACCCAGAGAGACTGCCTGTTCTCCTGACAATAAACTAGTTATGTTTAATGGAATGAAACAGACTTATAATGACTTCTTTCACAGGTCATGTTCAGTTTAAAACTGTTGATGGGCTCAAACAAGTTAAATATCATCTATCATCTTCTGGAGAGATGCTGTGAGAAAGACTAAACCAAAACTGGGTATATCATAAGCATCCTGCAGGAGGACTGTAAATCTGCAGGCATACAGAGTCTACCTCTGCTGTTTGCCATGGGCAGTGTGGTGCAGCATTCTTGCTCAGGGCAGTCTGTAGTGCACATCCAGAGCTACTTTCCAGGCTGGGTGTTCCAGGATGAGCAGTGTGATAGATGCAGTTGATCTTGTCATGTGTCGTGCTGCCGTGTTTCTACATGAGAATCTGCAAGATAACACTGCTGGAAAGGCACACAAATCGTAGCCTTAAATCAGTAGTACGATCTAATTAGGAATGATGTTTTCATTTCCTGTATTAATAAATTGTCTATCTTTCTTAAAATGTTGGAGTTGTTTTCTTTAATCCATTATACTATACAATTGGAACATGCTGTGTGAATGTGGTTACATTTTAATAAGGGAACCAGGGAATTAATTTGGAACTTTTAAAGAATTTTATCTGTTTAAAATAGTAGTTTTTCAACTGCAGTTGGGTAGTAAGGCAGAAATGAAGGCTTGTGTACCTGCTTATCACATGGAGAGAGATAAATGTACCAAAAACTTAAGAGCAGGTATGTGATGGTGTTCAAAGAAAATGCAGTTTAGCACAAGAAATGCTGAACCTCAATTTTTAGCAGTGACATTTTAATGATAGGAAGTCTGCAAAATTATTTGCCATCAATTGTGAAGGCAATAACAAGCCTTGGTGGTTTTTCACACCCTCTGTGTTAAGTGCTTTCAGAATGACAGCGTAAACTGTGTTGGAGAACTCCAAGGAAGTAAAACTGATTAAAATGTTCATGCTTGAATGGTGCTGATGGAATAGTTCATTTGGACTTTCTCTACCTCCTGCAGCTCAAGCTGAAATATTAAAATTCAGTGAATTTAAATCTCTCTCCCCTCAGCTCAGGAAAAAAAACATTACATTTTAATAGGTTTTAAACTCATAATTCATTGGTTTGGAGCAGCACTATTAAATCTATTTAAATATTACGTGTATTACTAAGGAAATGATTGAAATAATTCTTTTTCTTTACCATTCTATGCATCTGAGTGAAAAAAGAATGGCTTTGGTTTAATTTTTAAGCATTTTGTTTTATTATGCCACTTTTATTATCTTCTTAAAAATAAGCAAATGGCAGTTACTGGAAGAAAGGACTCCTGTCTTGTCACACATAATTACTATGTTAAAATGTTTCTTCTTAAATGCACTGTTTGTCACAATTTCTACCCTATGATTGAGGCCAAGGTGCTTGTTTGACCTGTCTCAAAAGGTCCATAATTTTTGTTTGCTTTCAAGAGAGTGATTTTTTTACAGCTGTGGAGAACAACAGCTGTTTAGAAAACAGCCATGGAAGCCTTTGAAAGCAGTGTGGTGCAGATAAGTGTGCACAGCTTGAATGAAGAGCTGGTCTCAGTGCCTGCCATCCTTGCTGTGGTGCCTTGTCCAGGGCTGCAGATGTCAAATGCTGATTAACATGCAGAGGCATCTCCTGCTCCTCTCAGATGGTGGCTTGTCTCTGGCTCATGTGTGTGTGGGTGCTGTGAGGAGGAGTGAGGGCTTTCTGCTTGAACCAGTTTGTATGGAAAAGCTGTTCCTGCCCAAGCATGTTCATTCAGAAATGGTGGATGGGGGGGGGGCCAGTTAGAGCAAGTGTGTTGTAGCATGGGGACAGCAGTCACTTGTTCCTCCAGCCTGTCTGTATTGCTCATTCAAGGTGTGTTAAGCAGTGGTTGAAGCTTGAATTCTGAAAAAAAAGTTGGCGGTCTGGTGTATATTGTACACAAGTTGTTAAAGTGGGACAGCAGAGCTTGACTTAGTATCTCTATGCTTTGAGTTATGTTTATTTGTGTACCCTAATGTTGAAATTCATTGCTCTCCATTTAATTACTCTTATTTGCCGATTTTTTTATTGAGTGGTGATATGGTCCTGCAAATATTTTGATCCTGCCTAGTGCCTGAAATCAATTTCTAGAAGGCTTTTGGGTGAGTGCTTTTGGTTTTGACTTATTCACCTGAAGTCTGGCTCGGTTAAAGACACCCTGTCTTTTGGTTGCAAAGAGGT
Organism: Chamaetylas fuelleborni; assembly: GCA_025629985.1. Lineage (NCBI taxonomy): Eukaryota > Metazoa > Chordata > Aves > Passeriformes > Muscicapidae > Chamaetylas > Chamaetylas fuelleborni. The sequence goes on along the minus strand of JAOTBB010001569.1, from coordinate 497,884 downwards.
GTTTTTGAGGAATTTGTTGTCTTTTTCCCTTATTCCCATGTGCCAATCTCAGAGAGAACCTGGAAGCTGAGGCCTAATCTAAATAAATCTGTTCCATATTTAGTGCCTTCATTTAAAGAAACTGAAAATGGTCTTTTTAGGGATTTTTGAGGGAATTAATTAGAATGTAAATAATTTCTGAGTTCCATATTTCCGAGGATGGGTTTTAAATACTGTTGCTAGACTTCAAGTAGCTGCCACTATCTTCTGCTTTTTCACTATCTTCTGTCTATTTTCAGAAGCTGTGGTAGCTATCTGAATTTATGTTGGTCTGTTACTGTATGAGCAGACAGTAGCATTGCACTGTGAAGTGCTGACCACTTACAGCATCTCACTGCCAATATGCTGGTGCCAGAGGCCCTTGCTCTTTATGCTCAAGTAAATGCATATGACATGAGTGTTCTAGCTTGCACACTCCATCTCATCAAACAGAAGAGCTGACTTTGGCCTCCATGTTTCTCAAGGTTTTACAAACCCTGGTATCAAAGCTCTGTGACCATTGTATCTTCTTTGTTTTTTAAATTAGGGTTAATCAGTGCAGGTATGAAGAGTCTTGCAGAGAATTTTTATGATATTCTGCAGCATGAACGTATGCAATAGTTTATTTATGACTTATATTTGTATGGTTTCACTTCACACACTGTAGAAAGCAGACAATACTGTTGCCAGAAGGGTCTATACTCACAGTAAGTAGAAGCTGTTGCCAGCCGAATACAGATGTGCTGTATTCCATCTTGGTCTATTTTATGCTTTATAGGGCCTTCAGTGATAGACTTGTACCAGTTCTCTGGAAAAAAAAAAAAAAAAAGGAAAAGTCTGTTTGGTTTTAAAGTATTGTGAAGACAGGGATCTTCCAAAACCACTTGATTGTAAAATCAGCCATGTTTATGTGCTCAGTGACAGTGCTGTCTATTTTAATAAGTACCCTTACTGTACAGTATGGCCTAAAGACAGGTACTATTGTATCATGGTTTCATACTATAAGATACCCCTAAACAAGGTCATTTATTTGCCACCTAGACTTTTTCCCAACCACATTTTGTAGGCTGTTGCCTACAGCAATGAATGAGGACCAGGGCTGTATTATAGAGTGGATCAGTTAAATGTTTACATGGCTTTGGATGGATGGATAGTACTTTTCATGTCTTCAGTCTTAAATGTGGAACCAGAACAAGGGCTCCAGTGCTTAACTGGGATGGACACTAAAGTACTGCATAAGTAGAGTATTTCTGCATGTTAAGTCCCTCCATGAAGAATTTGGGAGGTCTTAAATTCTTAGGTTGTCTGGCATTTCAAAATGTTTGATCTTTGTTAGCAAGACAGTTAGTTGCTTATTGATTGGTGTTTTTCACAGTCGTATCCTTGGGTATATGAAAGCATCTCAAAACTGATGAACTAACTCAGGGACTATTCGTGGAACAGGCAAGTACTGCTTTCCCCTTTATACCTTTTAAAGAGGCTAAGGCAAAAAGAACAAGTGGTTCTTCCACAGTCTTGGGGCTGCAACTTAAATCCAGGTGATTTGATCCTTGTTGAGACCTTCCTTTATCAAAGCTGCTGTAACTGGGAAACTGCACAAAAGCAAAATAATTCACTTCAAGTTTCAGTTACCTGGCTAATGGCCACTACATTAAAGAGACAGAACACTACATCTCCCAGTGAAATCTTCTTGGAGAGAGGTAATGGTATCCATGTGTCCTAGCACTTGTGGGAAGAGGCTACTCACCTCCGAGAAGAGCAGGCATTACAATCCTCTCCACAGGACCACAGCTGCACCAGAAATGGCCATATTAAAGACACAGAATGGATTGGAAAGAATGGATCAGTCTGTGCAACCTAGGTTTTTATCCCAAGGAAGACAACCTGCTGAAGCATAACACAGTGTGTACCTGTGTGCTGTAAGCATAATGAAACATGGTTGTTAGCACTTGGGAGTTAAGGAACTTCTGCTTCTCAGTAATTGCTGTGTAGAAATTTGACTTGGTAAGGGTTGACTTAATAAGATGCATTAGAGAGATATGTCTGTGAGATGCATAACATGTATCTATTTTATGCTGGTATTACATGGCTCTAAAACCAAAACTTGTGAGGAATCTTAGAATTGAGTTATAGTTGCCACATTTAAAAGCTCTGGTAATAGAATTACTTATAGATTTAGCCACTTGAATCTCTCTGTGACCATTGCCATTGCTTAACTTCTAGCTTTTACTGTTTGATTTGTAGTACATCTCACATGGTAAATTTTTCACTTTTAGCCCAGGGTTTCAGAAACTTTCTACTGTGGTGACTCTAGATGATTATTTAGAAGTCTGCTGGGAAAAGCATAGACATTACTCTCATTTTTAGAGGAAAGGACCAAAATTTACAAGGTCTCAACAGAAATGCTGTCTTTTTACTGTTACTCCAGAGGAAAAAAAAAAAAATCTCTTCCCAGTGCCTATGTATAGGACATTAGGGGAGCATTTGGTAAACAAGGTACCTGAACTGGTGTGCATCTACTTAGCCAGAGGTTAATTTTGCCATCTGTTTATATGTAGAAGAAAACACCTATTTGCTGCCATTGTTATTTTTTGCAGTGGTCTGTGTGAAAAGGTTTTGAAGCAGAGGTTTCTCATGGCAAGACCT
>JAOTBB010001569.1:464162-478063 GCA_025629985.1 Chamaetylas fuelleborni | reverse complement strand
GTTGGGATAAGGAAAAGATTCAACATGGGTTGTTCCTTTTTCCATTAGCAGGGTGAGCCGTCTATCATAGATCCCCCATACAGAGAAGCTGACAAATTTCAAGTCACTATATTGTTTGAAAAAGGGCATACAGTATTTTCTTTGCTATATTAATCTTGACAAATCAAAATAAAAAATAACACTGATTTTCCTGGCTGGGTCCTGCTTCGTCCGACTGGCATGTTCTGCAGAGGTGCAGTGCAGAAATATGGAAAAAAGGCCAGGAGAGTTATTTCTCAATTACAGCGACCCCCAGAAAGGTTTTTGGCAGTTGTGTGTGGTTCGTGTTTGGCACAGACCACAGACAACATATAACTCTTCAGCTACAGCAGTGTATTTCTGAGTCCTTCGCTCTTTTTATCGTATTAACGAAGCGGACAGACTGTATAGAAATCGCTAGTTGCATTGAGTTGAAAACCCAGTGCTGACCTAAATAACATGGGGCTTTGCCTTGTGATCTTCCAATACCAGGCATTAGAAAATCATTGTATCTGGCTTGTAGTTTGTGTGCTTATATATTTGTTGAAGCCATATCTGTTGATGCTATACTTCTGTCTCAACTCTCCATATCTTTTAAAAATATCAAACTGTGATTTTTTTTTAGTGCTGAAGAAGTTAATGTTTTGCTGCTCTTCCCTGATTTGAGGAAAGTTTTGTGCCATGACCTCCTACTACTATTTTGTAATGAGCCTTGCTGTCACATGCTGCAGTTTATGAGAAGAGTTCAGTGTCTGCATAATTTAAAAATAATCTCTTTAAAATCAATTACAGTGAACCTTGTGGGGTTAGAGAAATCTTTTTGTGCCATTCCCTTGCAGTTCAGTATTTTTCTGAGTGCCATGTCAGTACGCGTAATTGACATGAGAGTAGCAAAGGCACCCTACCTTAAGCATAAAGGCATCTTGTCCAGGATCAGTTTGTTGCTCTTAGAAAAAGCAGTGTGTGCTCACCATCTAGGTAGCCTAAAAGCTTTGTATCACACTGCAGGTGTTTGAAAGCAGTAAAGTTATTTACCAGACCTGTAGGACTCTGATGTGCTTTACAAAGTTTTTCTGGGTAACAGCATTGCCTTCAGCTGTGGCAAAGGCTGTGGGTGCCATTTTCCAGCACTTCTTCCTGTTCTGCTGAATGAGGAAGATGAGACACTATCAAAAATTGTCATATTATCCCTCTTCTCTATGCTTTCTAGAGTATCTAGCATCAGACCTTGTCTAGTGTATCAAGCATCAGAGGTTTTTCCCATTTTAAGTTGCAACTCTTTTGATACCAGGTGTTTTCTGTCATACAGTGCCTCTCTTTTGTGTCTTTGCTCTCCTTAAGCACTTTTACAAATCCTGCTAATGACTGTAACAGTCCTGCTAATTCTAATAAACAAACTCAGTGTTGCAAATATCAATAACCTGATTTTTAATAGTATATCTAACAGGAGTTTCCCACCAAGTAGTGTAGGGCTGTAGTGGGTTGTAACAGCTGTGGTGATCACAGCGTGATGGAGCTGCTGCTATTTAGTAGACAAATGTTTCATGATTGTTTTGGACAGAAAAAGGAAGAAAACTTTATTTGATAGAAGAAGTCTCTCATGTTGACAACACACAACACCAGACTGCTACAGAGCAATCACTGCAAAGCCGCATGTTTTGCAAACAAAATATGTTGCAGATTCTAATTATAAAAACAAAAATATGTTCTTTAATTTGACATACAGAGAGAATTTCTCTTACTCCATTTCTAAATCTTAAAACTGCCAGGAATCCTCTCTGGAATACTAGTTACTCAGTGTGCGCAACTGTTACTGTAGATGTCAAAAATAAAATATTCATAAGTGTATTTGATATTGTATTCTGGCTCAAGATACATACCCGTCCAACATTGTGCTGTGATGTATATGTAAACTGGTCCTAGGAAAAACATTTGTTCATATCCAGGGTTGTTCTTGACAGTAATGATAATAAATCAAAACAAAGCACTATTTGTTACCTAATTTGCCCATTTTCTTAAAGTTTGCTAAAAAGTTTAAAAATAATATGTTCATGTAATGGAGCAATTGTGACAAAAGCCAACAAAATCAGAGAAGCAGACATCTGGAGGTTTCCCATACTAAAATGGTAATTGAAGTAAAACATGTAGTGCTTAACACTGGGTTCTATGCAGTAAGAATACTTTGTCCTGCTCTTTGAAACTGTAAACATGAACCTGTGTGAAACCTCTGGAAGAAGGTGAGTGAGCATTTGGCTTGTGTCAAATGAACATGGGGAGCAGTGGAGGAAGAGAGGTATGTGGGAATCAATGCATGTTTCCTCTCTGCGTCCACCTGTCTAACTACTGTGCTATTTTTTACCTACACTTTACATACTCTCTGGAGTGAACTCTTTCACAATTCACATGAAAAAAAATGAAGAAAAATTGCATGCAACCTTAATTATTCTGTATAAAGATCAAGCAGCTAGTAAATCTATGCGTGCCTAGCACTTGTATGTTAAAAGCTGTGCATTCTTTATACCAGAAGCAACGTGTAAGAAGGCGTTGATCCTCTAAACATTAATCCTTTTCAAGATCACAGGTTACCATTGCCCTCTCTTACATCAGAATGTGCCTTATGTTCCCTTTTCTCCTGTAGGACATCTGGTGGTTCCTTGGAAATACTTGAATCATCCTTTAGCAATTTGAAGGGAAAGCCTTGAATAATTCACACAACAAATGATTAGGCAAGCACTTGTCTATCTAACTGAATTATTCTGCATGTTTGCTGAAGCAGTTAAGCAGCAGAACAGCATTTTCTTCTCTGGAGGCTTTACAGTGGTAGTATTGACCCACCTAGTTATTGGGTTTCAGCCTTTTGTTGACACTGTTGTAAATGAAAGCAGTCTGGACAGGCACTGAGCAGCTGGGCTGGATAATTGTGAAGGATTCATGCTTGTTGCTGTTACCCTCAGTGTTTGTAGTGGGTTGTTTGCTTTGACTTTTGTTGAACTGTTGACAAAAGCATTAGATACAAATGGGAACAAATAAAGTGGTGAGATGCCAGGAGGGCTTGGCAGAAATGGTGGTTTTCATTCCAGCTTAAATGGGGAATGTCGGCACTTGTCTGGATGGGTAAAGGAAGGTGTATTCAGCATTTATGTGCTTTTACCTCCCCTTTCCCTTTCTTTCCTTACTGCTAAATATGTTTTGGCAAACAGGTGAATAAAAACACAGCAGAGGCAATTTTACCATTGCCTTAACTCCTTGGCACTATGTTTTTGAAGCTCTCTCTGACTGTGGATGTCTTGCTGGGCAAATCCAGTTCCTGAAATGAAAGGATTAAGTATATAAAGGGAAGGGAAGAAAAAAAAGAGAGAAGGATGGGGGTGTAGAAGGACTAGAGATGAGAAAAGAGAGGCTTAAATAGAACAGTATACACTAAGTAGTATAGCCAGCAAAATTGAAGTCATTTACTGGAACGCTTTTAATTTGGTTTAAACAAAATACTCTTTTGTATATTCAAATGGGGAGTAGCTCAGCTGTTGTGAAGCCAGAAAATTAATGGTATTTTTAGTGAAATAGCAAACGCATGTCAACAACAGAGCTGTGGATGATAATGTTGGCATTTTATTCATGAGGAATTATCAATGCAGGTTACTGGACAACATAGTGTGACTGGAATGATTGAGCACAGGGGGGAGGCAGCTGTCCTTCCATAAGACGATTTCATTTTACATTTAGTCCTTCAGGAAGAGAAGGACACAGAATGAAAGCATTTAAAAAAGCATGTCTGAGATACCTATTCTTGTGGTTTCTGGGTCCCAGAGACTAAATTTCTTACCTCTGGCTATAGTTTTCTTTCTGTCTGTCCTTCTTTTCAAGTCTGTCTTGAGGGATGGCAGGGAATAGATGCAGAAGAATAGCATCCCTTTAGGATATCTTTGCTAAAAATATGGTTTTGGCCCTAGAGAAGCTGCAAGTTTACTCTAGCCGTCTCCAGCACTTGAGTTTTGTGCCCGAGTATTGTTTGCTTGGGACCCTTAATGCATCTAATGGGTTGTCAAATACGGTTTTGCTGGCTGATTGTGGAGGAAGTTAGCATATGATCTGGAAGGTCTTGCCACTTGGCAGGAGACATTCTTTGTGTTTGTTATTCTGACTTTTAGTTTTCTTGTAGCGATCAACTTCAGGGTGTTGTGCAGATCAGCTGGAAAGTGTCAAATAAAGTTGGCAGGGATGAAGACATCACTGCAGTGAATGAAGAAGGTGCTTTTCAGTGTTGCTGTCTGAAGGCATGCAGAAGTATTCCTCGCCTCTGCTGTAACATGTGCACCCGATGGTATCTGAGGTAGCCGTAGGGTTTTGGGGTACCAAAGTTATGGTATGCAGGTGTTTTTTGTCACCTGTCTTCATGGATCTTCAAGTTGTCCTAAAATCAAACACCACAGTAGCCAGGTAATTGTGGTATTTATGGACCCATTTTGAGTAATCATCTGTGAGTGTTTTCATTATTCGCCTTTCTTATGGTTGCCATATTGTTCCTGCTCTCATCAGGATAAGAAGGGAAGCAAAGGAGATGAGGAAGAAATTGCCTTTTACTGCTGTCACTGATAAAGTTTCTTGTAACATGCAGGATGTTTGTTGTGTCAAACCACAGCCCTGTTGACATCAGCAAGAAGTGTTTTGCTCAGATGTTAAATACTGTGAGATCATGCCTGAATTTGTTATTAATCATACAAATATCAAAAAAAAAAAAGGGTAGAAATACCAAGCTATTTCTAGCAAACATACTAGGAGTGGTGTTACTATGCATATCACTTTGTGCATGACAAATCCCTAGTTCTTTTCTCTTTGGAAAATAAGCATAACAATTCTAAAGGGAGCTAAAGGTATTATGATAGCAAATTTCAACCTTGATTGAAGGTAAAGTGAGTACTGTTTGAAATGCAAGGACTTAAAGCCCAATTAAAACAAATATATTCCATAATCATGTTTGAACAGCATTTGGATCACCTAAAACGTGTAAGAATTCAGAAAAACTAACTTGTGAATGTTCTGTGGCATTGCCTTACTTTTTAGACAGGCTTGGATAGTTCCGTGTTTTCATGTGAAATGTACTTTTCCCTGTACTTAGTTCCACTGAGTTTGCTCATTAGGGTAATCTGCTTTGCCTGCAGATCTGTAAGAAGGGCCCCAAGTTTTGCTTGGTTTCAGAGAGCTGTGACCAGGAAGCAGGAAAGTGCTTCTGGAATGAATTTGCATTGAAGTAACAGTAGTTTTGAGTGAATCAAGGAGGGACAAAGCTGATGCACTACGTAGGCTGAGATTGAATTGGACTTACTCAAGTCACAAAGTGATTATGCGTTGTGGGGCAACATTTTTTTGCACTGTCTGGTGTCTGATAGTACGCAACTGGAGTTCTAAGCTGGCCAGTTAGGAATAAGAGTGGATATGGGAAAGAACATTCAGTAGTAGGAAACAGTAAAATAAAAGAGAAGCAACAGCATAGCAGATAGATGAAGCCATAAATCAGTGGTGCACATCCTTCAGCCACGGAAGGTCTTTACTGGCGGCTTGCCATGAAACAGTGGGCAGCACCTATTTTGCATGTAATTTATATTGGATTTTAATCAGATAAGCACAGACTGTGTTTGTTTTTCATACTTATGTAGTGCTTTAAGTGCAAACACTACATAGCAAAAAGCAATAAAAGACACTGTACCTTGTGGGTTATAGTAAAAGAAGTGAGAGACTGGCTCTGCATTTCTGCAGAAATCAGGGAGGTTCATCTGACATCTGGCTGTCTTTGAGGTCTTACACATTCTGAAGTACAGGTTTGAGTTTATTAGGCAGCTGCAGGCTTGGCTTTGTACACATCTTGAATACATAATGTTAATTTGAGAAAAAATAATTTCAAAGGCAAGCTTGCAGATAGCACATTTCCTGATTAATTCTGCTACCCATGGGTAATTCAAAAAACAACAGTGTTAACCACCAGTAACATCTTCTTCCTGGAACTTCGTTCAGAGTATTTAGTTGCATCTCAGATGTAGTGGCTTTAGGTTCTCTTCATTTGGATGATGATTTTTACATACAATGTGGAAATGTTTCCTCTTTTACATTTCTCATGTTTGCCTCATACAGATTTATGTAAACTAAGAATTGGCTAAAGTTCTATGTTTGTATAGTGTCTGGAGTTAGTGCAGGTACTCTGTTACAGTAATTGGATTGCTCTACTTTTCTAGTTGTGTTTTTACTGATACAAGGAATACTGATTGTTCCTTCCTCATTTTTAAATTTCAGTCTAGCATATGTAATAGATCCATTTTGGTGATACCGGAGTACCTCCAAATCTTCAATCCATGAATCCTCACAACAGCCCTGTAAGGGAAAGAAACACTCTCTAGACTTCTGAAACTATCCTGCTTTTATAGATCATGAACTGAGGCATGAAGAGGCTTAATCAACTTCATGTGATCGGACAAAAGAGCAGACTACGAAACCTACATTTCCAAAATATAAACAGTTTTCCAACCTCCCCACTCTTAGTTTTGAGCTGAAGCATCAATGTTTCTTTGTGATCCATCTGTACCTAATTCTTCCTTTTGAAACCTGACAGGGGATTCGAGTCCCGTTCTTGGCGAGTATGTGCATGCTTCTAGTTGGACCACTCAGTCCTTTTGAGCGACTTCCAGGTTCATTTGACTGTCTCTGCATGTTTTTGCAGAAGACAAGTAATGGCTGAATTTTCATCCTTCCTTCAGGCTCAATTACATTGCTTCTGTGTTTCTGTGGCTCCTTCCACACCAGGTTGTTGGACACAGGACTGGAAGGGACACTGAGCAAGTCTGCAGATGATACAAAACTGGGAGGAGCTGTTGACTCCCTGGAGGGCAGGGAGGCCCTGCAGAGAGACCTTGACAAATCAGGGGTCTGGGCAATCACCAACCATGTGGAGTTCAACAAGAGAAAGTGCTGGATTCTGCATCTGGGATGGGGAAACCCTGGATGTAGGGACAGACTGGGGAATGGGATGCTGGAGAGCAGTGCCATGGAAAGGCACCTGGGGGTCCTGGTCAGTGGCAAGCTGGACCTGAGTCAGCAGTGCCCTGGAGCCAGGAGGGCCAACCCTGTCCTGGGGACATCAGGGACAGCAACACAGCTGGGCAAGGGAGGGGATTGTCCTGCTCTGCTCTGAGCTGGGGCAGCCCCACCTCCAGTGCTGGGGGCTGGTTTGGGCACTGCAATATGAGAGAGGCATTAAACTATTAGAGAGTGTCCAAAAGATGAAAATGACAATGATAAAGCACCTTGAGGCAAAGTCATGCAAGGAGTGGGTGCAATCACTTGGTCTGTTCAGCCTGGAGGAGACTGAGGACAGACCTCACTGCAGTTACAACTTCCTCAGGATGGAAAGAGGAGGGGCAGACAATGATCCCTTCTCTGTGATTCCCTCTGGTCTCTTCCAGGACCTGAGGGAATGGCCTGAAGTTGTGTCAGGTGAGGTTTATGTTGGATATTAGAAAAAAGGCTTTTCATCCAGAGGGTGGTTGGATGCTGCAACAGGATCCCCAGGGCAGTGGTCACAGCACCAGCCTGACAGAGTTCAAGAGAATTTGGACAGTGCTGTCAGGCACATGGTGTGACTCTTGGGCTGGTCCTGCACAAGGCAAGGAATTGAACTTTGATAATCCTTGTGGATCCCTTCCACATATTCTGTCGTTCTCTGTTTCTGTGATTATTGGGTTTGAAAGTTGGTGCTAGCATTTCAATGAGAAGTGCTATCTATGGAAGCTTTTCTAAATTTCTTAAATTATGTTTCTTATTTTCTTCATTTGTTTTTCCTTTTGTCACTTTCAAAATACTTATTAGCTACAGACTGAAGTAGTACCTGATCATACAGCCCAGGAGCCTGAGCACCACAGGCTTCCCACCAAAGATTGAAGCACCAGGAGAGGCTTTCTTTCCCAAAGAAGAAAACTGTGCACTCTAATAGAAAAACTCTTCTGAAACAAGGGCAAAACTGAGTGAGAGGAAAGTCAGAAATGCATGTTGAAACAGAAATCCTAAAGGAGAATAAAGTGAAATTTGTATACAATTACATATACCTCTGTGCTCTTCTTTCTAAAGACAGAATGAAAGAGTCCTTGAACTGAAGTTTGAGCTGACGGTAAAACTGCTGAAAAGCACCCAAGAAATATTATCTTGACATTAAAGAATTGGAAAGAAATTACATTATATGCTCAGGTGTAGTTTTCATGAAGGGACAAAAGTCAAACTATGGGGTAACACTGTCCATATGTAAGGCTTTTGGTATGGGTGAAGGAAAATGTGAATTAGATTTAAGAACAGAACTTTTCTCAACTTTCAACTCCTCATCTGAAGACTCAGAGCACTTATTTTCCATAACACTTACCCAGATATTCCACTCAGTGTCTGTCCAAGACCTCAAAATTCCCCCTTATAAATTTTTTTCTTGTTTGACAAAGTTGGAAGGCTGTAGAATGATAGAATATGCTGAGCTGGGAGGGACCTATCAGGATCATCAATCCAGCTCCTGTCCCAGCACAGGACATTTCCAAGAATCACACCATATGCCCAAGTGCATTGCCCAAACATTTCTTGAACTCAAGTCAGGCTTGGAGCTGTGACCTGTTCCTGAGGAACCTGTTCCCGGGCTCAGATCTTTTTCAGGACTTGGAGACTTTATTGTTGAAAATCTGGATTTACATCATGTTTATTTCCCTGAACAAGTTTAGCAAGTGTGTGCCACCTTGAGTTCACTGCTTTAGCTGCTGTTGTACTGACTAATACATGGGACTCTTTAGCTCAAAATAGTCAGCCAGAGTTGCATTTGGCCATTGAACGGTGTCTTCTTATACCCCCTTGCATTGCCTTGCCCTGCCCCCCCTCTTGTGCTACTCAAGACTGGGATGCTCTACTCATCCAGAGTAGTCTGATTCAACCGCCTATGTCAATACTTGAGCAGTGATTGTGATGGAAACTGCTTGTGGCTCCCATACCTTTATTTGATCTCACTCACAAAGAAGGGACCCACATGACTGAACAGAGGAGTGGGATCAAGTGTTTGTAGGATCCACATGGTATTAGGCAAGGACAAGAAGGAAAAGATTTAATATATTTATGAGTTTCCTAATAAAAAAACTGCAGGCACAGAGAAACACATATAATCTTGTATAATGCAGCACTGAATGTTGCAAAGAGAAAAAAATGGAAAACTTAAGTGGGAAGAGAGCATATGTAATAGGGATGCATGGAGAGAGTCAGAGAGAGGATTAAAAAGGAAATAAGGTTAATGAAAGAAACAGAGGAAAACAGGAGACAATAATACATGTTAGAAGTTAAATGGAAACTGATAAACTGTATAATTCTTATTTTTAAATAAAATAGGCTGAAAAATTGTTCCCATTAATACATTCACATAGATAGACATATACATACCCTGTCTTAACATGCAATGAACAGAGAGGGCTCAGCAGAGTTTTATTCACAGCAGAAAATAAAATAAAATAAAATAAAATAAAATAAAATAAAATAAAATAAAATAAAATACTTATTATGCACATAACCAAGCAGCATCTGCTAATCTAAAAAAGGTGCCTGAAAGGCAGAAGAGAATACTCTTCTTTATCTTTATGTCATGGAGATACTGGGGAATATTACCATATGAATTTATTTTAAAAAATTGCTGTCATTAGCATTTTTATATACAAGATAGAGGTTTTGTTATCTGGGCAAGAGGTGTTTTTCTGCTATCCTGATTTTGCCAGGCTCTAGTTAAGTGAATCCTGAAACTGTAGACTTCAGTTTTTCCAATTTGGCACATGCATGGCACTCAATGTATGCTATGATGAAGTATGGCTTGCTGAGTGGTAGTCTTGAAAATCATGCCTACAGTATTTACTCAAGATAATAACCCTTTTTGCTTACCTATTTAAAGAGATAAACAAATTTTAAACTTAAAAGCATGTCATGCAGTCCTGTTTTGCTTGAGGAGATAAACCTTGCAGGCAATAATAATAATTTCAGGGACAGTACTTTAAAGTAAAAAGCAAACAGCTGCTCTCTAGAGTGTGCAGAACACTTCCAGCTCCCTGTTCCACAGAATCTGCTGTTCCTGATATCCCTTGTAGGTAGCCTAGGTTCTGCTAGATCCAGAAACTGGAGGGCACACTAAGCAAAATATTCTGTGAAGAGCTGCGAGTTCTTATATTTGTCCCAAACTGTCCAAGTATGTTTCATATGACACCCAAATATCTTACCTAGAAGGCTGGTTAAACTTAGGTAGCTTGGTGTTTCACAAGCTAGCCCTATAGGGAGGAGACACTTGAGAATGTTCTGATATTAATTATGATGCTGAATGACAAGCAACAGACCCCAGGGGAAGAAAAAAAAAGAAAAAAAAAGAAAAAAAAAAGAAAAAAAAGAAAAAAAAAGAAAAAAAAGAAAAAAGCCTGTTTGGGCCTTTATTTTAAGTACAGTGGTAATTTTACTAGCAGTAGTGCGCTGTATTGTTTTTACACATGGGCTGCCTGACTCTTTGACACAATGGGAGCCTCCTATCCTCAGGATATCTTGTGGATCCTGTTGGCCATGACTACATGGCAGATTCTCCCATGCAGGTAGTTCCACATCTGCATCATAAGCATTTTCCATGGTAATGCCTCAGCAGGCTGGTCTTGCAAAAAAAAAAGTGGTTTGTTTCCAGACATTTCTTCTTTCTGCTTTTCAAGTCAGCCCTTTCATTGAGAAACACCATGTCACAGCTGACCAAGGCCAGCTGGGCTTGGGCTGTTCTCTCAGGTTTGATCCCACCTGCCTCTCAGAGGTTGAAGTCTGACTGGAGGAGCAGCTCAAAGCCTGGCTAAATGAGGTCCAGTCAATAGGCATATTTGCTTCCCATTGGTTAGGAATCTTCAGTCCAAGACTTGGTGATATGTTTTGAATATGTATGTATGTCTTATGCCCCTCCAGAACTTTCTCTCAATGTGAACACCAGAATACAAAGTCTGGAAACGACCAGCAGACACAGCCTTTTGTGATAATATTATCTACATATTCAATAGGACAGGGAGAAAATCAGCTCCTATGCATGGATGCAAAACTCCAGGAAATTAATGAAATGCAATGGAAGAAGCTGTGTATTAGGCATCTATTTTCAGTGTCCAAATGAAAGCTGTGATTCTTATGTGCACTTCTCTCAGGCTAATTCTTACACAGTCTGTGATAAAACTAATTTAACTACGTGGTGACTTTCTGCCGCTCAGCTGCATTTGTCTTCTGTTGCTGTCAGGCCCCTGCCCTCCAGCTTCAGCACCCCACTGCTGCTTCCATCCTCTGCTTTTGCATTGCCTTTTCTCCCAGATGCCAGAGGTCTGCCACAGTGCTGTTCCTGCGTGGGATGGGGGACTGTGTGGCCATTCAGTGCTTGCTTGGTGGCAATTCAACCAACACAAGCCATTTTGACCATGGTGTCTTTAGAAGGTGTGTCTGGCCTTAAGCCACCATAGTGATGTCTGTGCTAGTACACTTGGGAGCTGAGATCTATGTCACTGACAAAACTTCTTTGTGCTGAAGCCAATATATCATGCAAGTTGCATACTTAGCTTGGTCACTAAGTATTGTATGTGTTGTATTTCTACAGTCATTTCATAACACATCTAGAAAGGGACACAAAAAAGGTTGAAAAAACCAGATACTCCTCTGGTTGTTATTTTAAGACAACTGTGTCAGATCTTCTCTCCAGCTGCAAAAAGTCCATCAGAGTTTGCCTGCATGAGATGGACATTCCAGTCTTGTTCTGTCTACTTCCCAGCACTATTTAGTCAAGACAGAAGAAACTAGGATCCAGCTTGTTTCAACCCTCTCTAACTTTCTTCACTCCCAGGAAACAAAGGCATTTTGCACCTTAAATAAGTGCTACTTCACCCTGAGTCACTAGTGCTCTGTTGCTATTTGCTGTTTGGGAGAACTTGTGTGGAATTTCTTGTAACCCCCGGACACGTTCTTACCCTGCCAGCATGGCTGTTTCTTGTACTCCCTTTCATTAATGGTCATTGCACATATATTCCTCTTTCACTCTTTATTACTCTCTTTTTTTCGGTTTCAGTCTCCAAGAAGCAGATTGCTCCCTCCACTTCTGACTTTGCAAGGTGTCTAGCACAATGACACAGTGTTTTCCATCTAAGCATCTCTGACTGCTGTAAGCACACAGTAAATTTAATTCACTCCAGGGGCATGTTAGATTTATAGCTGAAAAAACTTCAGCATAGACTGCTCAGTATCTGTAAATCCTGTACATGGAATACAGCACATGCTCTACCATAATAGTAATTTGTTGCACAATTATGGTTTTCCTTTCCCAAAAGCAACAGAGAGGGGCTCAGTCTGTGGCTTCATGCTGAAGAGATGTTTTTAACGGAAAAAAATATTTTCTTCAACTGTCAAAATTGTGTTCCTGCCCTATATTTTACTTTCTTTCGAGGTTCCTTCCTTTCAAATATGGAAATAAAAATGGATTGATTTTGCAATATATAGCACAATTCAAAAAGTAAGAAATTTCTTTTCCCCTGCATCTACTTGCCAGCTCTGTGTGGTAGATTATTATCACAATGCAAAAGCATGAATTGGATGATACATTCATATCCAAATTGCATGGTAAGAACAAGAAATACTTTTAAAATGTGATTCTTAACAGGCCATAAAAAATGCCTTGATCTGCCTTTGCACAATTATTTAAAGTTTGTCCATGCAGACTCAGATTGGTTTCCCACCTAGAGTTTCAGGTACCACTTTTTAAAGATGAGCATAGAAGTGATTAATTTCTATTGGGTTCTGTGACCCAAAGAGATGTTATTTTAGATGCAAATGCTGGAAATAATTACTTGTTACTTAGGGTAAAAAAAAGGACCTGTTTCTTGAGCTACCTTTCCCACAGTTTTCCTTTTAAGTGAAAGAAAATGCATTATCTCATACAGAAAAAAGGTGTTCCTTTGCTAAAACAACTCTGTTTAAAAAAAAAAAAAAAAAAAAAAAAAGCACCACATAATCTTCTTTGTGACATCTGAAGACGATGCCAAGAAGGTGAGATTTGAAAGATGAGGACTGGCTCTGAGAAAGAAAAAAGGAGCAAGAATAGTTTTGGTTTCTACTGCAGAGCAGAGCTGAGCACATCTAGATTTAACGTGAATTAAATTATGTTTGAATTTTGCCATGTCTTTTTTTCTTTTCTTTTTTTTTTCTAAATGAGCTTGCTTTAGCAATCATATTGTGGTCCATTGCTTGGCACAGAGCTGGATTTTCCTCCTTATCAGGGCTTGCAGGGCTGTGGGAAGGCTGGAAGGCATCTTTGAGGTGTACAATTCAGCCGGATTAAGGTTGGGAGCAGAATCGTCTTGCCTGTGTCTAAATTAGGGCTTTCTAAGAAAGGAGATGAAGGCTGAACAAAGTACAAAATTTAATAACTCAATTGCTGCATCTCATCTTCTTCCACTCTCTCAGCTCATTCCTCTCACAAAACCAAACAGTTGCATTTGACAGCAAGCTGAAATACAGACTCACACAGCTTATATCTTGTCTGTCACCAGGATTTAAATATTTCAGGCCTTGGCAGCACAGCTGGTTCCTTGCTGATTAGACCCTGATGAGGCTGGTTTGCTAACAGGGACAGATTTTATTCATGGCCCTTCAGGTTCTCCCTTTCCTGTCTTTAGCCCTTTATTCGCTCTGGGTAATAGCTGACTTTTTAAACTGCCCCGAGAAGGACTGCAAGAAGAGTCCCATTGTGCACGATGAATGGAGCCCTGGTTTCTCCCCTTCCCTGTCTGTTGTGGGAAGGGAAGCCTCTTTGGTCCTTAGACAGACAAGAAGGACATTATCTT
>JAOTBB010001569.1:447832-458695 GCA_025629985.1 Chamaetylas fuelleborni | reverse complement strand
CAAATTTTTTCAGGTCTCTCCTGAAGGAAATAGAATGAAACATCAGTAATTGGAACCCCAAATAAATATTTGAGAGAGCAGTACTATAGTTTCACATTTCCTTAGCACTGCTCAGTTTCTCAGGTTTCCAAAGATATTTACCCTGAATTCTTCTGAATTTCTGTAACTTGATGATCTTTGACCCTTCCCTTTAAGTGACTCTGATTTTGGATGAAGTAACATTTAAAGGCTTGCAATCTTTGATGACCAACATGCAGGTGTCTTGGATTTTCACAATTACTTTCTAAAATGCCAGCAGGACATTTTTCTGTGGTAGCATCTCCAAGCTTGTGATGTTGGAATGCTTCTCCTTTCTGGGATCATTAGGATCGATATTTGCAGCCTGCATATGCCCTGGGGCTCACCTACTCTGTTGTCTATACCAGTTGCAATTTGTGCCTTAACACCTTCTTGCAAATCTTTTCACTCCATCTAAATTACCTACTCTGCTGTGTTCTGAAGCATGTATTCTTATTTTGGGGTCTGGTCAAGGGAGGAGATAGAATCACAGGGTGGTGAATGGAGCAAATGGATCAAGTGAATTGCTTTATAGATCAGGTGGAGGTGTATGTTTAACAGTGCCCAGGTTGTCTTACTGTCAATTAAATTCCATGTTAGCGAGCAGAAAAATGTGGGTGAGAACATACTTCCTCGTAAATGTAATTTGCGAACTTCGAGGCTTCTGTAAACCTATCAGAAATGATTAACTCTTTTTCCTGCCATCTGCCTTTTTTACTTTTGTTCCCTGCTGAAGCCAGGTCCTGTGTTCAAACTGTTCTGCTTACCAAAGGGTGCTTGTTGCTCTTGGCACATTCAATTTCACTACCTTCATGTGCCCATGCTAGGATAAACTTGAACCTAAACCTGGCCTTCCTTTTTTCACTTTCATCTGTGTTCTTCTACTGCTCCACTGTGTGTCCTAAAGCTGCATTAGTTCTCCCCATCCTTCTGACCCTCACAGTGATTAGGCCTTATGTGTGTTATATCCTTCAGCCAGTGATTAGTGGAGAAGCTGTATTTTAAAAATCCATCTGTGAAAGACTAGCCAGCAGACCTCACCGTTGCTTTAAACATCTACTTTTCTTGTCACCAACATGAACCTGTACACCAGGAGGGGCCAGAAATTGTCATCGCACGCTGATAGGATTATACATCAAAATTGCTAGGTATCTTCAACTCTTGCTGTGTGGGCCTCTCAGCTTTTCCAGCAAATTGATAAGTATATGTTGAAATACAACTGGAATTAATGTGTGCAACCATAGTAGTTTATTGCTTCGTTTTATCACCCATTTCATAGCATCTAGACTTTGATGCTTTTAATTAGCTCAGATTAAACAGTCCAGTGGTACCACCCATGGTAAGCACATCACGTAACTGTAAACAGTTACATGGGCATTTTTTATGAAGTTACACACACGTATACATAATATACACATATATCTCTATTTCTTTTGACGTAACACTTGTGAGAAAGCTTGGATTTTGAAGACTGCTGGCCCTACATGTTCTCTTTATTCTGGATTTTTAATGGTCTTCTTGCTGCTCTTGCAGGCAGCACTGCACATCTAGACTTTGATGTTTTTTTATGGCACTCTTATCCTCTAATTAACTTCATTAATTTTGCAATTAGTGAAGTTAATTAGTGTTTAAAAATGCTATATAAAACTTCAAAGTTTGCATTTTAATCATAGTTTGTATAAAAATAATTATCACATGCTTGATTACAAAACTCAGTGCAGTTAGCTCAGACCGGGTCATGTGATGTTAAAATTGGATTTGTTCTGTATTGTCCTCGCTAGTTAGTTGCATTTTTCACTGACAATTACTGAAGCTTTGTCTGTTATCAGAAAATGCAGCCATAGGGAAAAGGCAGTGAATAAGACAACAACAACAACAACAAAAATTGATCATGGTATGGCTGAGTGGAAGTTAGGTTTTAGTTTGGGCGAGTAGAGAAAGGTTGGAAAAGGAGGACATGAAAATGGTAAAGAAGTCCACCATGACCAGTGAGTGATACATGTGGGATCAACACTTGACTACCAGCCTCTTCTAATGAACCATTTTGGAAGAGCTGTGGTCTGGGTTGTACTGCCTGACTGATCAGCCTGATCATGACCCACTATGTAAACCTTAAGGTAAGGGTATGGTAAAGAAAATCTGTTTGCCTAAAGGCTACAGAGAGTGTGCTTAAAAAATTAAAGCAAAGAGGATAAAATCCATGTCCATCCATGCAGATACTGGGATGTAGTAATAACAATAATAGTAATATAATATAATAGTAATAATAATAATAATAATAATAGTAATAATAATAATAATAGTAATAATAATAATAATGTAAGCAACAAAAGGGCTGTGTAAGTGTAGGTGAATTCAGGAAGCAGAATCCCTATGCAAATACTCCATTGTGGTATCTGTAGATCAACCCACAGCGTTTCACACCGTCATCCTGAGTTTAATCAAAGTGTCTGTGCATATAGATGTATGTAAACAAATTCATTTGTTAAGCAGGTAGATCGGTGTTACCTTAGAGCCCTTAGGCTTGCTTTGTGGGAGCCCTTGGCTGCAGTTTCCTTCCTGAGTACATATTCTTTAGGCTGTATTTGCACTGCCTTTTTTTCTTCTGCCCTGGCCTCTCATCTGTCTGGGGCACATCTCCCACCTCATGCCAGAGCAGTCCTCACCTCACCCTTAGGGTGTCAGAAGTCTTAACCCTAATTTTTTTTTCTCCACTTCTGATTTAAGCTCGCAGTGTTAGGCAGCCTAGTGCTCTGAGCCCAAACCTAGGGCAGTGCCCAAGTCCAAGCTCCAGAGCTGGCCCTTCCATCTATAACATTGGCATCAGCCAACAAAGCAGCATTACTGCCTGGTCGTTTCCCTGCAATGCATATTGTATCCATTTTTATAGTTTCTTTTATACTTTCAACAGTCTTTATAACAGCTATAATGTCATTCAGATAATTATACTGTAATTGACCTTAGCGTTGAACATCCTTGGCTTTTACTGCAGTTTGCTTAATACTTCAGTATGGTCAATTATCTTGTAATTCCCACTTTGTTGGGAATTATTGTTTTAATTATTCCACTCCAAATACATCATTTTGGCATAGTAGTAAGGGTACACTGGGGAATGGTCATACTCGTGAATGCTTTAAAGAGTTACCAGCTTTAACATGTAGGAAGGCTTTTCATCTTGTCATCTCTAGTCATTACTTTTAACACTGATTTCATTTAATTATCACTTAGTATGCTCAGGCCAGGTCTTATCTGGAGAAGTCAGCATATGGGGAGTTGGGGCTTGCAGCTGGATGGCTGTACAGTTTGATTTATGATTTCCACACTGATTTCTGCCACATTACGCTGTGAGCTATCTATGTTGATGCAGCTAAATTCCAGTGGAAGGTAGAGGTAAAACTGATTGGTTTTTTCCCTAGCTATTTGAGCTATTAATTATCCCAAGCAGACAGTGAGTATACTGGTGAGAATTTTATGGCTGCATAGGAGGCTTGCGTGGCTCTCTTGATACTGATTTAATTTGCACCTGTATGGCACTGATACTCCACCAGGAGCAGCGCCCTGATGGTGTTGGAGAGAAAACAGCATGGTCCTTCTGGTGGGGAGACCATTTCAGTTAGCACTGTGCTCAGCACTGGCCAAAAGCGACTGAATCGTAGCATGCTGTGCTCTATAGCCTAGTGCAAAAAATACTGTGTGTCCAGCACTGGAAAGACACTGTTCCACTTCCTAAGCAAATTATGTGAACATGGTGCTCGGCCTTTCTATAAATGTTCATTGTTTTTTGTCAGCATTTTGTGGTGTATTTACCATGAATAGAAATGTTCTACCGAAGCAGGAAATTAAAAACTGGTATGTTTTGCTCAAATACAAACTAAGTGTAACCTACTTTCACCAAAGAGTACTTTTTCCCATGTCTGATATAATTATTACATGTGAGCAAACTCAGCATTGTTTAGTAGGAAAATGCTACTCTTTTAGTAGATTAATGCAATTTATTGGAAGAAAACAGCTCTGTAAAAAAGACTTCATTTCTCTATAAATTTTAATAGTTACAAAAACAAGAACTCTGGCCCATTAAGTTACAGCCTGCCAAGTCATAGTGCTGAATCACTTCATTTCTCTAAGTAACTATCCTATTCCAGTTTCTTAAAGGCAGCTGTTAGGAGAGCACTGATGTTTTAATCAAGGAACAGGGTAGAGTCTGTCAGCTGAACAGTATATTTTAATGGGGTTTTCTTTCACAGTCTGAAAATCTAAGGACCTCTCTTGGAGTTTGTGGACTTGCACACTAAGGAACCTGGGTGTGGGTGGGTACAGGATTATTTGCAGGAATCTTATGTCAGTGGAAACTGTGAGGATGTTGTAACATCCCAATATTTCTCAATGAAGTTAAGTCCTTGTAGTGGTTATAGACTGAAAAGGTGTTACAAACACTAGAGGGAACTCAGTATGAGTAACACTGTTGTCTCTCACACAGTGAACATAGTAGGCATTAGGTCCATAGGAAGATCTAGACCATAGCTCATTGTCTATGTATGTGACATATCTTTATTACTTAGCATAAGAAATCAATTTAGATCTGTCAGCAAAAGTAGCAGAAATCCATGCCATGAAGTCACTGATCTTTACGTGGAAGGTGCATTTTATGTTGAAGGGATAAGAAGGCAGTTCTGCAGGGGCATTGCTAGGCTAGTTCCATGCCAGGAAAGGGGTGTGACAGTTAAAAGTGGGAGTGTTTAGATTTGTTCTGTAGTAATTGACTCGTGAAGCAAAATAATGTCATTCCTAGTACACTGGCCTTATTTCAGATTGGGAAGTGAGATTCTGCCTGCTGTCAGTAGGTGAATTGTCTCCATTTTTTCTGCTAATGTCAGGTGAGAATACTGCAGGAGGATCTTTTCATATCAGTATAAGGTCAGATCCATCAAGCAATAAAACCATTCAGCCATGTGCGTTGCCCCAGTGCCCAGTGTGGTGCTCATCCTTTAATATGCTAGTGATAATTAGCTACTTTATCTTTCTAGTAGGGACTTTCAATTTATTACTTTATTAAGTAATGAAACCAAAGATTAAAATGGTATCTATAGCACATAGCTAACCAGATTGTGAAAAATTACAACTGTATGGTTTCAAATTTATGAAAACAAATATTTCTGTTTAAATAAGTGCAGTAGTTTAATTCTTTAGACACCACTTTAATTTGTAGTTTATTGTTTAATTTGTAGATTATTTTTCTTCGTTTTAAAGCAAATTGCTTTCTGTAGGGTGAAGTTGAGAAATATTGAATTGAATTCACATTACAATCTACTGCCTTTCAAATTGTAAATGAATATAAATGTAATAGGAACATAGTATAAAAATATTTTGTGAAAGGCTATGCTGTATCATTGCAGAAACAAATAAATTTTTCAAGTCATCAATTCATTTAATGTTGTATTTCTACTTGGCCTTTATTTTGAGGGCTTCTGTACCCTAGTACTGCTGTCTCCAAATGTCTTAACATGTGTTGTCGGTTCAGAGCAAAAAATAACTTTGTTAGTTTGCGTTATTTGCTATAATCCTTGATTAGTGATCTGCCTTAAACTAAATTAGTATTTTAAGATGTATTTGCACAGTACGGGAAAGGCACAGGCTGTGCCTTCAACACTAGCTTTGTTCTAAAATTTTTATTTCCACTCAGTGTTCTTAGAGGGTAATTAACAATTACCAGTCAAAAATATGGAAGATTTTTGCAAATTCTACCACTGCTGCTGTACTCAAGAACTGGAAATTTCAACAAAATGGAGAGGAGGACTTGTGTCCCAGTAGGTAGTATATTCTCTTACATGACTTGGTCAGTAACCACAGCTTATTTTCTGTGGTTAAGCATTCTTAATCCTTACAAAAGCTTGTAATATAATAAGGAAAAGAAGAAATTCTGTAATAGTGATGGAACAGAAGTTATTAAATGTAAATGCTAATTTCCTGATTTGTATTCGCTTTAATAGCTGCACTGAAAACCCCCAAACCAAATTCCTATGTTGTACACTTTTATGTGGAACAACAGCTGTCCATCATGCGTGGAGGAAATAACCCCAATCAAGTGTTTCTGGATGAATGGGAGGATCTAAAATCCATCAGCCAGGAATTCTTTGGTTGTTCCTCAGAACCCCAGAAAAAAACGAGGACAGGGATGGAAACAGTCAGCAGGATTTCAACTGACAATTATTTTCATCTCCATTGCTGTCATTTCCAATTCTACAAAAAGCCTGAACACATCCTTACTTACGTACGTTCAACCACTGGCTTCAGAGTGTGATAAAGTTTAGTGCATGCTTAGATGCTTTCTTGAACTAGGGCCAAAAGCTGCTGCTGCTACTAAAATCGGTCCCAGAGGGAACATTGCATCTTTCGTTGCTTCCTTTTTTGTATACGAAGATACAGGCTCCACACAGCTTTGGAAATATGGTAGAATTTGATAAATGTTGCCTGCCTTGTTTAACGGAGTAGAGTGGAGTTGTTGGATGATAGTGCATGAAGTACCCATTATCTTCCTTTCTCTCCTGTCCATATGTATGCTCTTTAGCAATCATTACTAGGTGAGAACTGTAGAATGGCAAGAGAATCACTGAGCCAGTCTGTGTTTTGTTTCTGTCTGCTGCAGGCATAGCCTGTAATTGTAAAAGGCAGCAAAATAAAATGAGTTTGCGTGTTTTCTCCTGTTCTTACGTGCTTTAAAACTGTTCAGAAGCTTGCTTATTTCTTTGGTAGAAATCTTCATTCAAATGTTTGCTGAAGTGTGACTTGCCTTGAGCCTTTTTGTTCTTTTTGATTTACACAGGCAAACACAGACATATGTGCAAATACACACCCCTCTTCTGGGACTATTGACTTAACCCTGCGTATTTGTAGAGGAAACAAACCAAAACAAGACCAGTGCACAGTATTCATAAAATACATCCCATTGGCAGTGCAGATAGCCACTATGACCTGTCAGTTGATCACCTGTTTCTGTCTCTTGCAATACATAGTGCAGTTTTTGGTACGAGGCACGTGCTGGGTTGCTGTCTCTGGTTAAAACCCAACCTGTGCTGTTGTTCTGTGAGAACAGCTCCGGATCATACTATCAGCGTAAGATGTATTGAACAGTAGTGACAAATGAACCACTGCTGAGAATGAGGGCCTGATGATGCTTTCTTCTCTTTTTGGACTGCAGAGCTCTTCTGTATCTCCCTCAGCTAGTTTCAGAACAGCAGAAAAGCACAGAAATTCAACAGATTATTCTTCAGAGAGTAAAAAACAAAAAACAGAAGAGAAGGAAATAGCAGCTCGTTACGTGAGTAGATTGTCTACATTGTGCATTTTACTGCCAACCTCTAGTGTCTCTGGATTAAACATTTTGGTGCATATGATTGATACTGTTTTTAACAATATAAATACAAAGCACCTGAAAGTTGTGTGACAATAGTGCTGAACTTTAATTAGGCTGGGACTTGTTAGCGAAGTCTATCTTTACTCCACTTCATAGTGCAGTGCCACTTTGTATGAAGATTTTCATCCCGTGTCCTCCACCAATTGAACACTGGCTATAATTGCGGCAGCCCCATAGGTGACTGAAAGACTTCAATTGTATTACCACATAAAGTTTGGTAAAAGTGAATGGTACACTGCAGATTTGTGAGCAGCTGCCCTCTGTTTTCATAGTTATTAAGAGACATTGGGATATTAAATAAAAATTTTTTAACACGTTGTGATTTGTCATTGCAGGACAGCGATGGTGAAAAGAGTGATGACAACTTGGTAGTTGATGTTTCCAATGAGGTATGCTCAATGGCGTTTATTCTACCTTACAGAAATGGTGGTGAGGGTATCTTCAGTGTTTTCTGTGCATATTGATTTTATGAATATGATTATGGCATTTGTCTTCATAAAGGAACTAGAAATGCCTGAGGGAATCCAGTAGTATCCTCTTTCTTTAGAATAAAAATCAGATCTGAAACACTTACTTCTACAAAGTACTTCTTGTTTCTCCTTTGAACAAAAAATTCTCATGAGATATTTGAAGCCAGCCCAGCCAACAGAGGGGCATGCAGCTTGTAAGAGTGTCTGTCTTTTCTTTCACTTTGGCCATGATTTCATGTGTGAACCTTATCAGGTCTGCTAAATGCATTAAATCTTTTTAATCTGTCACTTGAAAAAGTGGATATTTCAATATCCATAGATTTTTGGGATTATTTTTTGTGGCTTAATGGCATCAAATTTTAAGAGTTCTTAAAAAAAACCAAATCGTCCTTCATTATCTCTCTCAATTTCACAATTGTATCAGCTAAATCAATTAGGAATGGAAGGAATATGTCACTTCCTATGACAGATCGTCATTCCTATTTGAGGACGGCTCAAGACAAGAACTAGTGGCTAGTATGAAGCTTTTATGCTAACCCATATTCCTGATATTTAGGATCCTTCTTCTCCCCGTGGGAGCCCTGCACACTCTCCACGGGAAAATGGCTTGGACAAGACTCGACTGCTGAAAAAAGATGCACCAATTAGTCCGGCATCTATTGCATCCTCTAGCAGTACTCCTTCCTCCAAATCCAAAGAACTTAGCCTTGTAAGTGCTACAAAATGCTTCTGACCCCTAGTCATAGGCTGAAATACATGCTTACTGGATTTCTGTCTGGAGACAGTTCATATTTCCACAGCTGTCAATAAAGCGCTGTGAAGCATCAATTTAGTATTAGTTTAATTTATCTTTTCGAGAGTCTAGTGAAATAATAGAAAGTCCACAGTCTTTTTTTGGGATGGGAAGAGGTTATTTTCACTGGTGGTGTGAGTAGATGATAGATATGGTCTTCTGAGAGATATTTTTCTCCTTCCTCATATGAAGAACTGTTATTCTGAGAATAAATAAAAGTACACAGGGGTTTCTTGAGCTGTTTTCCTGTGCTGTGGTTTACAGCAAATACAGTTCCCTGCTTGGATGTGATTTGGTTGTTAGGTTTGTTTGAATTACCAGGCTATGTACAACAACAATAATTTTTATTTTCTATCTAAAAAGTAATCTGTCATTTACAAGAGCCTTCCTTGACTTGCATCACAAATCATAATGCAAAAGAAAAGAGCTGCCTGCAAGGGGTGTTCTTTCCTTTCCTGTTTGTGGCCACAGTTAATCACCTACCTGAGCTGCACAGTAATTCCCTTCTTGGTTCTTCACAGAGTAGGGTATACAATTATTTAAAGAAATAAAATAAATAAAAAGAAGGCTTAAAGTGAATGTAGTGCTCAGGAAAGGTGATGGAATGACAGGTTCAGACCTGGGAATCAGTGGTGTGACTGATGAACAAGCCTGTCACAAGAGCAGCACTGCACAGTTCCTGACTTTATATCTGTCACTGTCTTCATCCTGTGTTTCTAGCACCACCCTTGAATATGAGTGGTTGGTCAGTTCAGCGATTTTTTTTCTGCTCCTCTTGTCCATCCCTCACAGAAAGTTATATTGGGAGCAGGTCCACGAACATAGTGAGACCACTGACAGATTTCACATATGCTTCCAATTGTCAGAGGGCAATGATTTTCAGTCGTTTACCTCATTCTTAACCATACAGATTCTCCTGATGAGAAAAGCTGTGAAGGCTGTCGTTAGTTACCAAAGCCATTCTGTCATTTTCAGTGTCTTTGCACCTTCTCTTCATTGCCAGGACTGTTGAAACCTAAAACTAGGAGATAAATATCACTAATATCAGTAATCACTAGCTATAAAGAGAAAATAGTTTACAAACTGTCTTACTTTTTCCTTCTTGGTGTTTAGAATGAGAAATCTACCACTCCTGTGTCTAAATCAAATACCCCAACTCCACGGACTGATGCCCCAACTCCAGGCAGCAACTCCACTCCCGGACTGAGGCCAGTGCCCGGCAAACCCCCAGGTGTGGACCCGATAGGTTAGTGTCCATGCATTTTGGTGGTGTGAAACAGTGACCATTTGTCCCTTGTCAGGCTCCCTTTAGATCTGTAATGACAAGTCGGTATGTTACAAATGCTTAAACTGGGTGCTGAATTGGTTCTTCAGTACTGTAATACAGTGTTGTGTGGCTTTCCTTGGCTGCCTGGCTGGTTGGTTTGGGTTATTTGTGGGGTTTTTTTGCAGCTTTCCAAACTCATGTTTCATATGATGGCTCTAGAATGCCTCTGTGACTTCTCACTTTGCCCTCTCTTCTTATAGCTTCAGGTTTATGGACACCTATGGCTGTACCATGTCCTTATCCTACTCCGTTTGGTATCGTGCCACATG
Source organism: Chamaetylas fuelleborni (assembly GCA_025629985.1). NCBI lineage: Eukaryota > Metazoa > Chordata > Aves > Passeriformes > Muscicapidae > Chamaetylas > Chamaetylas fuelleborni. The sequence continues at coordinate 448,368 of JAOTBB010001569.1, read as the reverse complement.
CTGGTATGAACGGGGAGCTGACCAGTCCTGGAGCTGCCTATGCTGGTCTGCACAATATTTCCCCTCAAATGAGTGCAGCAGCTGCAGCAGCAGCAGCAGCAGCAGCTTACGGGCGATCTCCAGTGGTAAGTGTTTGCTGTTAGAGCATTTAGTTTTGAGATCTGTTTGTATTAAGTATGAGACCTGTGGGGTTAACTCTAGTTCACTCATTTTGTGGTTTGGGGAGTGTGCTATGGAGAACATGAATAAAACAGTCTTCCTTTGCCTCACTCTCACTTTAATACACCTTTTTGTTTTGCTTGGGGAAAACTATAGGTTGGTTTTGATCCCCATCATCACATGCGAGTCCCAGGCATCCCTCCTAATCTCACAGGCATCCCAGGAGGAAAACCGTGAGTATCAAACATTCTGCTTTAGAAGTCAATCATGTGTTGGAAGTCATTGCTGGTTGGAATTCCCCTTAGCTACTGAGAATTATTGTGTGAATAGAACTAAGTATAGCTATTCAGCAAGAGCAGGAGAATCACTGTGTAATC
>JAOTBB010001569.1:435377-446750 GCA_025629985.1 Chamaetylas fuelleborni | reverse complement strand
TGGGTGCTAAGAAATGTCTTGATGTAATGTTCAAATGCTCGCTGGATTTAAGTTCATCCCTGATGGAGTCAGTCACCTGGAAAGAAGTGTCTCTGGATCTACTAGGCTTTGCTTGCTGTGGTGAGAGTAATGGCAATTGCAGGGGTTCAGAGACCTCCGTGCTCACGTCTTACTTCTGTTAAAATTGAGGGGAATAAAACATGAGGCAAACTGAAATCAAATCACTTAAATTCTGGTATATCTCCAAGATTTTTAAATGTTGTTGCTCTGTTGATGTCTGTTTTAAATATTTAAATATAACTGTCATTTGTCTACCAGAGGGCTTGAAACTTTTAAAATCTGTGGGTTGTTTAGCATGATTGTATTGACTTTTCTTCATTTTGAGTGCGATAGTTGTCACACCTTCCAGGATTGTTATTTACCTTATATGGAAATTTGTGTAAATTCTCTGCACTGTTGAGAGTGTCCTGAAATGGAGTGGGCAGCATATGGCACATTTGGGATCTGGCTCTTAACAGCAATTTTTTCACTTTGGTATTATATCAACTCTTGAGTATTGCACAGTATATAAATACTGAAAGATAGTATATAAATAGGAAAGATAGCTAATGCATTTTGTCCCACTGAAAATTATTGATCTAGTGTTAATGCATTGTGAATCTTAAATAAGAAATTCAGTAGTTTAATTGTGAATACTGCCTTCTTTAGTCACTTGGAAGTATCAAGGAAGTGAACTTACAAGTATTCTCATAAAACAATTTCTTTGTGAGCTCTTCTCATCCCACCATTGTGACAATGGATTTTTTGTGAGCATTATGTTGATTTTTTAGGTTTCTAAGAAAATTAAAGCCTTCCATTAAGCATACCTTGGTATGTATAGGTAAACCCTCTTAAAAATGTTGTGCTGTTGTAATAGATGTGATGTATCAGGTAGCATCTCAGAACAAGGCAATTTCACAACCTAACTGTTCTCCCTGGAAAATGCTTTGAGATAAAGCTGTTGATAGGTTATTCACAGGTGGCATAAGTGGCAATCACAGAACAGATTCTTTCTCAGTGAGAGGCCTGATTTTGGCAAGAGAAATTGGGATCTGTAGCAGTTGTGTCGAGTCCACAAAAAAAAAAAAACAAAAAAAACCCAAACCCAAAACAACTCACAAAACAAAAAATTCCATTGCAGTGCATTTTAGCTGGTCTGTCATGTCAGCTGTCAGCAGCCGTGCCTTGAGGACTTAACTCCTCAGTGCTGGTGGAGGTTTCGCTGCACCCTTAGGTACAGTGCTGAGCAGTTTTGCTCAAGGGGCCTGGGACCCGCAGTACGTTTGGGACAGATTGGCAGCGGTCCAGCTGGAGCTGCAACATAAGAGTCAGTAAAGCGAGCAGCCAAATGTCCCCTGGCACGCAGCTACCCATCATGCTCTGGCAGCAACCAGCCAACTATTTCTGTCTTCCAGGGGCCCTGACCCAACCTGCCTTCAGTTCTCTGCATGCAGTGATATCCCCATCCAAAATTAAGAGTGGTGTCATATAGCCTCACTCATGCCAGAAACCATCATAATGTGAGTCATAAAAGCTCATTTGATTGGTGCTTGACTTTTCACATTTAAAGCTGGGCATCTATGTTTGTGCTTTGAGGGCCATGCTATAGATAAATAAATGTTTTTTCCATATATTATTAAAATACCTGATACCTCATCTCCAGTTGAGTGGAGCATGGTGCTAATATGGTGGTCAGTCCCCATATCACCATTCACTTAAGGGTCAGACTTGATGATCATTGAGGGTCCCTTCCAGCTCAGAATATTCTGTGAAATATCTGTGAAAAAATGCATCTGAGCACACAACCTGAATGCCTACAGTGGAAGCACATGTTTGATTCTTTTTTCTTAAACAGGCTTAAAGTAAAATTCTTTAAATCACCCTCTTAAATTTTTTTTTTCCCTCAGAGCCTACTCCTTTCATGTAAGTGCAGATGGCCAGATGCAGCCAGTTCCTTTCCCTCCTGATGCCCTCATCGGCCCAGGAATCCCTCGCCATGCCCGTCAGATCAACACCCTGAACCACGGGGAAGTTGTGTGTGCAGTTACCATCAGCAACCCCACGAGACACGTGTACACGGGTGGGAAGGGGTGTGTCAAGGTTTGGGACATCAGCCACCCTGGCAACAAGAGCCCTGTCTCTCAGCTGGACTGCCTGGTAAGTGAACAGCAGCATACAGCACTGAAAGAAGATAGGATGTTGTGTTAAGATTGCATTGATACCACTGAGGTGTAAAGGGCACGTGGGTATTTGGTTTCTGTCATGGTATCACAGGTTGGTATTGCGTTTGTAATTCTGTTGTTTCTATTAGAGCTGAGGTTGAAATATGTTCCTCACCATACTTGTGGGTTTTTTCCCCCACAAAGAATCAAAACATTTTTAATATCCTAAAATTGTGGTAGGAGGAAAGATCAAAGGCAGCACAGAAAATATTGTTTATAAACTTTGACATTTGCCAGCAATCTTGCAGCTTGTTGATACCCTATCATGCTAAAAATTGCTGTCTTGCAGCTGTATTCTCTACGAATATTTGGGGATTGTGTCACATATTTTGTGTCTGTGTATGTGTATGAATGCATTGACCTGTCTTAATGTGGCAATTAAAAATATGCCTGAGTTTTATGCACAAATTATTTGAATGTGCTAACAAGATGAACTATTGTTAGCAGCTTTTCTCTTGTCATTTACCAGTTCTTGGTGAGATGACGCTGCTTGTTACAGAGGCAGTAAAATGAGAGCTATGCAGCACGTATAGACTTATAATGAATTGCTACACAAGTTGCTACACAAAGGAGGAAAATTGCCCAAATATTTTCCTCTGACATCCCCTATATGGTGGCAGCAAGTCTCACTGGAATGGGTAGGGGGAAAGTGTGCAGGGAATTTGGTACTCCCCCATGCTGAGAGGTTAATGTGCTGAAATAAACAGAGTATGAAAATACAACTTTCTACACCAGCTGTCAAATTCAGCCATCTTGGATTGTTTTGGGCTGGGTTCAGGACTTTGCATTTTGATGCTAATTAAGATTAAATATCTCTCACTGCTGAATTTTGTAGATCGAGTTGAAGTACTTCCCTAATGTCATGTAATTTTCTGGCATTAATACACTTTATCATTGTCATAAGTATAAATGGCTCATTAAAACCAGGAGGGAATACAATACTTTTATGGATTTCTGCTCTCATGTTAATGCTGTTTTCTTTCCTCATGAGTAATCTCTTGATGGCTTCTGTCTCCACAGAACAGAGACAACTACATCCGTTCCTGCAGATTGCTCCCTGACGGCCGCACCCTGATTGTTGGTGGGGAAGCCAGCACATTATCCATTTGGGACCTGGCAGCTCCAACTCCTCGTATCAAAGCAGAGCTGACATCCTCTGCTCCAGCTTGCTATGCCCTAGCTATCAGCCCTGATTCCAAGGTCTGCTTCTCCTGCTGTAGCGATGGCAACATTGCAGTGTGGGATCTGCATAACCAGACTTTAGTAAGGTAGGTCGACCAAAGTAGATCATCTGGTTCTGAAGAATTATTTAGACGCAGCCACAAATGTGCTTTTGCTTATATATTCTATTTTCTCCATGCATAGATGCTTCCAGTATTTTGTTGTTCAGCATAGGCATGGTAATGCCTTGACAAATTGTCTATAATTATTTATAGGTTTGAGAGTTTTGTCATTCCAGGCCTTTTGATCAGCCCATAACTATAGTTACCTAAATATCAGCTGATGTCAATACTGCTGTAGCTTCCTTGAACTGATGATTTTCTTTGTTTCCGTGCAATATGCTGCTCTTACTCTAATCTCTTTAATCAGAGATCCAGCAAATATGTCTTGGGTAAAGGCATGTGTAAATTACTGCATTGCAGACTTAGCCTTTCAGGAGTATGGGTTGGTGCTCAACACTGATAGAGAGTAAGTTAAGAGCTGGTCACACGGATCCTCTCTGGGCACTGCACTGTGTGTATGTCCTTACATGTAATATCAGCGTTGCATGTAAAGTCAGGCTTTTACTAACTGATGTTGCCATTTAGAGTGCTTTTTTTTTTTTTTATCTTCAGTACTCTGCACATTTTTCTTAAACTAAGGTAATTTTGCTTTTCATTCTACAGTCTTCTGGGGAGAATAACTGTTTTAAGTTGAGTAGTGGATATCACACAGCCAGCAGCAAAGATTTCCAGAGTACCTGGCCCTTTTAAAGTGTTCCTTTTGAAATCATATTAGCTGTCTGGCCTGATTGCATCATGAATTCATCAAAAAACTCACATGATTGTCCCAGAGTTTGTATTAGTCTGGGATTGCTATTGGAATCTAAGTTACATCTGAGGGACTAGAAGAAGGTATTTTGTATTATTGCTCAAAATGTGCTTATCTTCTTTTAATATTTTCAGGCAATTTCAGGGCCACACAGATGGAGCGAGCTGTATTGACATTTCTAATGATGGCACCAAATTATGGACAGGAGGTCTGGACAATACAGTCAGATCCTGGGATCTCAGAGAAGGGAGACAGCTACAGCAACATGACTTCACATCACAGGTTCGGTTTTTGAACCTTTGGCATGTTAACAAAATTTTCTCATGATTTTTAAAAGCAGACAAAGATTTTTAAATTCTTTTTTTCTTTATAAGCAAAAGAAACAGTCTCAAGAAGAACTCGAAAGAACTTTTCACTTAGTCTCATATTCCATACTCTCATTTTTGTTCGGTTTTTTTCTTGTGGCAGCCAAATGTCTATCTGGATTATGACTGTTTGACAGATTAGTACCTCTCCCATGACAGTAATGGAGAATCAGTTTTATAAAACAAGTGCCAGATTAAAATGTCCCTGTCTGCAATCTGTTGCCATTTCTGTAGATGTTAGTTCAAAAATACTTTATGAAAACATTTCTAAAAGCTGTCAGATAAGCGTGGACATTAACTTTTATAGTTTGATTCACTACTTCACTATTGCAGTTTTAATGACATTTAATAGCATAGTTTTGCAGCTGTGTTTGCATGAACAAATTTATCTTGATTACTGTAGTAATTGGATTATCATGTTTTTCAAACTGCAGTAGACCAAAACTGTGAGTTTGCATAGTGCTAACAGTGTAGCAAGGGTCAGTTTTGAATATCTCGAGCTCATTCCTTTACTGATTGAAGCATGTGCTGTGCTAATTACAGATCTTCTCACTGGGCTACTGTCCAACTGGTGAGTGGTTGGCAGTAGGAATGGAGAACAGCAATGTTGAGGTGCTGCATGTTACTAAGCCGGACAAGTATCAGCTACATCTTCATGAAAGCTGTGTGTTGTCACTCAAGTTTGCTCACTGTGGTAAGCAAATCTTTCTATATCAGTGTTTTCCTTCACAAAAAATTAATTCAAGGTTACCTTTAAATGAAAGCACAATACAGTTATTAAACTACAGAGTGTAGTTAAAAATTAGGTATTAAATTTAAGTATTAAGTTTATTTAAAAAACTATCTGATTGCTTTTTTCTATATACTGCTTATTTTGTGATGGAACATCATAGAGCAACTAGATGAAAATGTTACTGTTCTTCGGATATGTGTGAATGCTTTGTTGTCATGATCATCTGTTTCTTTTCAAGGTGTATCCCTTGAAAACAAAATGCAGCAATAACATTTAAACAATCTGTTGCAGGCAAATGGTTTGTAAGCACTGGAAAAGATAATCTTCTTAATGCTTGGAGAACACCTTATGGAGCCAGTATATTCCAGGTAATAATCTCCTGAAAGCTGTTTTTCACATACATTACAGTGCAGTAGAGCTGCACATCTTAGGGTCTGTCAGAAGCCTAAGGAGTTTTCAGGTGGAAATGCAGCTAATTACAGTAGCCCTTAAAGAGTTTGTCTGTAATTAGAGAAAAAAATGCTTTTGTCCTTTCTACTATTTCACTAATTCAGCTCTTACAATAAAGTAGCCAATCCAAAATTTAATCCAAAATTGTTCTTAACAATTCTTCTTTTTCACCTTCTTCTGCATATTGGTGAAATACAGTACCCAAGTCATGCTGTTAGGTGAACAGTTGCTGAAGGTCCAAAATGTAGCTAAACCAGTGGAAGTCATATTCAACATATATATTTTTCTTGGATGGGATGTGTTGATGGATTGGACCAGCAGACTCTTGAGCTGAAAACTGAAGTGATATGGAGGGGCCCATTGAAGTATAACTGGAAGCTTTAACCTATCTATAATCCCTCTGAGCCCAGTTTTAATGGCATTTCAGTCACTGTAGAAGAGTGGGGTTTTTGGCATGTCTTTTGGTTCTTTCACCTGCAGGCACCTCTAGGTTGGGAATTTTTTTATTAAATTTAGCTGTTAAACTGGCTCTAGTTTAAATGAGCAGTCTCCTGTGTACTGCTGCCATGTCTCCACATTTGGAGACAGTGCCGTTTACCTTGACATGAGGAAGATAGGGTCTAAGCTTTCCTAGTAGGCTAGGAAACCAACCCCCACAGACAGCCCAAATCATCCTAACAAGAGCACATCACCCTTAAAGGTGATGTTAAAAGCTGCAGTACAGCTTTCATACTGAGGAGTAGATAAGGAAAATTCTAGTGCAATGAGCAGAGGTGTCTTTGCCAAAACACAGGATGATTGGGAAGTGTTTAGCTCTTGTGATAACAGGCAGAAAATTGTGTGGACATATATTATGTAAAGAAAACATGCACTGAAACAGCAAGGTAAATGTGACAATGCATACACTTCATCTTAGAGCAGACAGCAAAGTCAAAAGAGATGGAGCTTCTGCATCCTGCTATATCCTGTGTCCCATCCAGCTCCTACACACTTGTGTATCCAGTTACACCACAGTGTCTTTTCCTAATTGCATCCTCTATGATAATATAAATTCATTTGTGCAAAGCTTTTGTCTTATTGTGTTAGGAAAGTAGTGAGAGGAGATGCAGTTATTTCTGTGGAGTCTCTTTTTTTCATACCTGTGGGTAGGTAGGGCTTTGAAGTGTTTCTCTGTGTGGATTTCTTGTTTACAACAAAAGAAGTGGGAAGAAGATGGGTTTTCATTCATTTTTATGCTAATCAAATGCATAAAATATTAACAAATGCTCATTCCTTCTAAGGTATATAGAAAGGACTACTTCTATTTGTTTGATTGATAGATAACCTCTCTGTCCATAGTATTCACTTCCCTTTCTACCACTGCTTTATTTTACAATAGATCTTTCTGTAGAACAAAAGTATTTTTAAAAAATTGCCACTATGGTACTGATACTTTAATGAGCTTTTCATGTATTCCCTATCTATAAATTCTTCCAATTAATCTTCAAGCCCTTCAGGATTGAAGGATTGGAAAGATGTAATTTTCTTTTTCCTTTTCTTTTTTCTTCTAGTCCAAAGAATCGTCATCTGTGCTTAGCTGTGATATCTCTGTGGATGACAAATACATTGTCACTGGCTCTGGGGACAAGAAAGCTACAGTCTATGAAGTTATTTATTAGAGACAAATCTGAATGCAGACAGAACTCCTTCTCCTAGCACTTTGCTGTATATTCCTTTTTTTTTTTTTTTCTTTCTAAGCTGAAAACTTAAACACTCATCACAGTTGTAGAATTTATTTTTGCCTTTTTAACTTACTATTGATTTGTGAATGTTCATTAAAAACTTGTGATACCAAGTTGTCAGATATCTACTTGGAAGAAGATGGAATAAGCGTACTTAATGGTGACCTTGACTCTTTAATTATGTATTATAGCTGTAATGTATTTATTTTGTTTAAAGAAGGCTTTCTAACAATGAACTGACTAAATAAAGCTGTCTGGCCCGGCTTTAGTTTGAAAGATGCATCATATACTTGTGTTTTTGCAGGTGGATAAATTGGGGATCTTGGAGAAGGATGTTCAGGAGATAGTTAAAATTACACTAAATAGACTTGTAGTTTCTATTTAAAAAAATAAACTTTGTTATATTTTTTAGTCCTGTTCTTGGATGAGACCTCTAAGTGTTATTACGGTATAATTATTTGGTGGGAAGATGCTGTATCTTAACTATTTTAGACAGTCTTGGAAACTTAGGAAATTGCAAACTGTAGCCAGTGATCTACATGCCTGTGATGAATGGCAAATTCAGTTCACATCTAAATTAAATTCACTTTAAGTAAGAATGTGCTAATTTATATATTTGCAATGTTAATATAGCATCTTGTGTACAGATTTGTTCTCAATGCTTTTCTGTTGATAAACATAAAGCATTTTGGTGTCAAGTTAGGTTTTTTAATATAAACACCTCTCTTTGTTATATTGTAGAGAGTACAATAAGTTGCCTCAAAGAATCACCTTTGTTACTTCTGGAAACTTTTGCAATGTTTCCTTGAAAATGGGGATATGTGTCTTTGGGCAATTTTTCAATTACAAGAGATTATGAAAAATATTTGATATGTTCTTTGGAAACTGCACTGAAATAAGAATGGATGCCTACCAATATACAAACTACAAAAAAGCAATGACCTCTGAGGTAGGATTTACAAGAGTACTCATTCCGACATACAAAAAGGAATGGATTCTCATTGGGATAAGGACTTGCTTTGTTTGCCAGCAGTTCAATCCATGTCTTGATTGGATGTCCCTAAAACGGACGCAGACTGAGCCATTGTGCCAGAGACAACGTGTTATCTTTTTATGTTGTTGTTGTTGCTGTTAAACTATGATCTGTGACTTTTTTTTTTTTTTGAATGCTTTAAAAAAAAATCTTTAAGTCTGTGGATCTGCTGATGTACAGTGCCTTTGCTGCTATGGATCAAAATCAAGAGACCCGTGTAGATAAATCTTATTGTATAAGTAGAAAATTACTTAATTTCATACTAGAAATGGATTGATGCTGCAAGTTAAAATGGACTGTTTATTGAAGTTCCAAATGTGGTAGCAAAAAATGGTGTCTTAAGTGCTTAGTGTTTGATGTCATTAACAGTTTCGTAATACTCTACATTGTAGAAAGATTTTGATACTAAACTGTGTCATTGTACATAGTTCTAATGCATTGTATTGACCACCAGTACTTCTATAATGGTAGATTATTGTTTGTGCATTCAGACTTTTAAGCATTAAACATAAGTAACTTCTAAGATGCATTTTTCTCTTTGTTTTCCTCCTCCCTCATTGTCGTGTGTGTGATACTCTCAGTCACACGTGCAGCCGTTCAGTCATGGAACATACCACTACAGATACTTGTGGTTTTGCCACTGAAACACAATGTAGAGTTTCAGCTAAGATAGTGAAATCTGTGAATTTATAGTTTCTCATGTTTCCTGATTGCACTAATTCTGAGCACTTGGAGGCATCAGGCTTTGCCTGTCAAGAGTTTGCCGCTTCCCAGTTTTGTGGTTTCCCATCTGGCATACCTGTGTTATCCCATACCTTGGGAGAGAGTGAAGTTGAGGACCATTACTGCTCACATGTCCAGCGAGTATGTGGAGCTCAGCAGGATTTGGGAGGGGTGTTGCCCTGCAGCATCACACCAGGGTTTCCTCATCCAGACCTAGAGTTCGTGCTCACAGACAGACTTCTCTCACTGACGTTTGGGTTTAGATCAAAGATTTGGCCTAGTGTCCGTGGAGTTAATGAACACAAGTTAAAGTGAGCTAGGGCACGTTAATTAATGCACTGCTGGAGAGGGGTGGCAGAGGGAGGAGTTATGTTGTCTGTAATAGGAAAAAAGGAAATGGAAAAAATCCAAGAGAAAATTTGAATTTTGTTTTTCAGTGACCCATTTCTGAAATGATGCTGTGCATGGTGGAAATGCCCAAGCATGCAAGCCTGTTGTGATATGCCAGCCTGTGGTGACTGCTGGTACATGAACCCAAGCTTAGAAATATTTTGGGTTTTCTTGAAATGTCAAAACAAGATGTAAGTTGATGAAGTAATTTACTTGTACTCTGAGTGATTACATAATACTTATTGGAGGAGAGTGTAGAGGCAAGTTTCTCTCAGAGCTATCAGTTCCTTAAAGTTAACAGTGAAGAGTTTTCCAGATTCCTCCCAGAATAATGTAAGGTTTCACTTGTACTAAGGTTCTGTGCTACTTAATGCAATAATGCTGCATAAAAGTAAATGTGCTACAGATACCTAATATTTATTCTTGTCTGAAGAAATAAGAATTTACTGAAGACACCTTGTCTTTTCAAAGCCATTCAGAAATATAAAAGGCTAGGGTATATACCATTTACTAAAAAAAGAGAAACCTCCTGCTTAACGTTTTGAGAGAATGTCTTATTTTTATGTAGTAGTTCAGGTATGAGATTACTTAAAATATCTAAGATAAAGCATTCCTTTAAAAAGAATAAAACATTGCATACACCTGAATTTGTAACAGAGCTAGTTTTGATAGCAAAGTAATGTGCTTCTGAAGCAGCCTGCCATATATCAGCTTATTAATGTTTATATTGATGGCTTGTAAACAGTGTTGGAATCAAATTCTTTAATCCAGGATTTCTGCAGTTAAAGGTGTAGTCATCCTGATTTTTTCCCTTTCAGGGCTGAGTGAAAGAAAGATGGTACAGAGCTACTTTCTGTTTTTCATTTATGCATACATAGGGTCACCTTCCTTTCTTCATTAATTAGTTTTGTTTGCAACTGCACAGCACTATTTTATGTAAAGTGTTTTGATGCAGGTGTGTTTGTGCCACAAACTTGTGGCCAACATACTCCAAATTCAAGTACAACCGTCTATTTCACTGTATTCTTCCCTTTAAAATCTTACTTAGATTAAGAAAGACATTTCTTTTTAATTTTTATATTGTTTCTGACTGGGCAGTATAGGTACATGTAAAGGGAACACTTCTTATCAAACCAGTGTTTTCTAAAGAAACGCAACTTTAAATTTTATCTCTCTGCTTGTTCTCAGACAAAAGTGATTTCTCTCTCCTATTTCTTAAGCTAATCCATTACATAAAAAGAAATTAAAATTTACTTTACCAGCAATGATTTTCATGTTTGAGAGATTTTAAGTCTGTCCTGGAATAGTTCAAATTGCGCTGAACTCTGGCACTTGGAGCACATATAAAATTCCTTCTTCCTGAAATGTTGATAGGTGTGTGGGAGAAACAGAAAGGTAGCTATGCAGGACTAAATATGCCTAGACTATATTCATATATTCATATATTACAAATACATGCTACGTCCTTGGCACAAATAAATGCTTCTTCTGTTACTACCGTGTTTATTTCTGATCATTCCAACTGAAATCCTGATGTGACTAGCTTCTACTCAAAGGTTTGTGTTGTGAAAGAAAATTAAAATAAAATAAAAATAGAATAGAATAGAATAGAATAGAATAGAATAGAATAGAATAGAATAGAATAGAATAGAATAGAATAGAATAG
>JAOTBB010001569.1:232875-246032 GCA_025629985.1 Chamaetylas fuelleborni | reverse complement strand
TGCCATGGACTCTTATAAGGGAAAACACCTTTGTGTTTCTTCATGAGTAAGAGACCTACCTGCTTTCTAAGCGCTGTAAGACTCAGTTCTCCTAATCTTCTGTGTTTAAAATGTGTTTATTTCCCCATGTAAAATTTCATGCTCTAATTTCTATAACAGAAATGATGCTTGTACTTGAAAATGCTGTGGATATTAATATTTTAAGTAACATATTAAATTATGTTAAGGGAGTAATTAGAATATTCAAAGTCAAATAAAAGTAATGATATCACACATTTGGGATTTAAAAACAATTTCCTAAAACCTATGTCACATGAAATACTCTAGTAACTTAAAATTTTGTTTATTCCATTAGATCAGGATCCTTCAGAATAACACAGATTTACAGCAGCTAAAAACTGCTTATGGGATGTGATAAATATAATTTAATCCCCAAATCATAAACTCATATAATACCATGTGTAAATTCTCAGGAAAAATACTGATTATCAAAGATATTTAGCTTTTAGAAAATCATCTACTGATCATTTTCATTTTTTAAAGCAGAGGCTAAAATGCAAACAGTAAAGGCACAATATTCTGCACTTCATAATCTGTACATATCTTTATAAACACAGCTTATTTGCTTATAATGGGTAAAAAGAAATCCAGGTTTCACTGAATTAAGTGGAATTAAGATTTGGTTCTGTGTATATAAAATAAAATGATGCTGAGATTATTCCACATCTAAAATTCTAGATAGATGGCTTTTTTAAAGTAGGAGCCTCAATCACTTCTAGCATGATTTCATAGCAAAAGAATAAAAAAGATGAGTAGGTGATGAGTTCTGTATTAAGAACTAATATACTGGAGTACATAATTTCTAGTACTAATTTCTAATGAACACAGACAAATTTTATCATGCAAAAGAGCAACCTGCTTTATTTCAAGAGTTTCCTAATGAAAGCAGAGATTGTATTTAACAACAAAAGAGCGATTATAAAGCACAGTCTTACTATAGCATGGTAGGCTCATGGTAATAAGATTACAGAATTAAGCCCTTAGGAAATGACTCAGAAAATTAATTAAAATTGCTTATAAATCATGCTGGCTTGATGTCCTAATGGCAGTACGCTGTGCAATGACACATCAGAGACATTAGTTTGATGTCTCTGCTTCAGTCTCCCTCTCCTTGAGGCAGTGAGAGCTAGCAGTATTGTGAAAACAGAATATTTAGTTCAAGCAATTGTAGGGACAAGAGAATCAAGCAGTGATCCTTGCAATTCATTAAAGAGTGACATTGACTTCTTTCAAGCTGGCATCTTTTGTACCACTATGGGGATGTTGTATAAATTGAGAAAAAAGAGCTTTTGGGCTGGGGTTTGTAAGAAGGAGGAGGGTTCCTTTGCTTCTCAGAGAACTGTGATGTAAAAAAGGATAAAGAAGGCATCCCACTCTCTTTTTCTTAGAAAAAATAAAAGCCGTATGTTTTTATAAGCATACTGAGGAGGGATGAATTAGCTAATGTAAATATTGTTTACACTTCTCACAGCAATTGCATTGCCTTAAAAATAATTTACTTCATGGAAGACAGCAATACTCAAATGTTTTTACCCTAAAAGTGGGTGTGGGCTATTTCTGTTCCCCTGCATATCTAGAAACACCTGCCGAATACATGCAGATCACCTTCTAGGAGATTATTCAGAGCTCTGCATAGAGAACCTGCCAGAATCCTGCCTAAGAGCTGCTTCAGTACATCACATACCCATTTTAGTACAACTCTATCCTTTCACAGCTACCATTTCTTTAAAAAGTACTTGGATATCAGGAGGGGCATGTTAACAGCTCCTGGTTGCCTATTTTAACCAGTTTAGAACATTTACCTTTGAATTCAACAGGAAACAACTTTGCTGCCTCTCTGGCAATCAGATTGATGGATGTGTAGATAATCACCTCAGTCCCGATGAACTTGAAATGAGTTTCCCTGTGACATACAGAGAACTAAGCTCAGGAAATAACTGACAAGATAATTAATACGCTCTACTGCTGTTCATTTAGGAATAATCAACATCTTTCCTGTTGTAACTGTACATATTCAATCTTTGACCATAAAGCACATGAGTTTTCTCTGGTTTATACTATAGTCATGGGTGTGCCAAAATGTTATAGTATATCTACATCTATATCTATATCTATCTGCACTATGTCATTTGCCAAAAATTGTTAGTTATATCTGTAAGAAGCAGTGGATGGAAATGGGGTTGTGGAGTGGGCTGTCTCTAGGGTCCCCTTTTATGGTCAGGGGCACACAGATAGAAGCTTTCTTGCTCTTGCCTTTTCATTCTTGAAGGGAAAACTGACATAGTGCAAGGAAGAAACCTTTTTTTGTTTCTCTTGGGGTTTCTTAGGAGGTTGTTTCAGGCAGATCTCCAAGTAGCAACAGCAGCAGCCCAAGAAGCTGCATTCCACAATCCACCTGTGTTTCGGAGTGAATGTCCCAGTCCACAGAGCAGACCCAGGGCCGGCCGGGGACAGGCCACCATCCTTTGGCTCGCAGTGAGGATGTTTTCATCCTTCCTGCACTGGGGCAGTGGCCCAGGCCAGCAGCACTGGCCAGCGGAGGCCAGCAGGCAGCAGGAGGGGCAGCGCTGACCACACCCGTGCGGCCACAAGCGATCGGGGGGGCTCTGCAGGGCTGCAGCTCCCAGGCACTGCCAGCACCCTCCTTCTGCCACCAGACCTGCTTCATTAGCTCCTGTGCAGGAAGACTGAGCCAAATGCAGCTTGTCTGACACTTTGCCACACAGACCATGAGGTCCTCTGCAGAGTGTGCCGTCTTGGCAAGGGGTTTCTCTGACATTCTTTTTCTCTTTGTCTGACAGGCTCTCTGGAGGTCCGAGAGATTTAGCAAATTTGTAACCAGCTATTCTCACTCTTACTTTTTGCCTGTTCCTGTTTTGATTTTTACTAAACTGTTATTTCTTTGCATTTATATCTACTCACATTCATCTCTCTTGAAAAAAAAGGAAGTGGTTAAAACTCAAAGGGGAAGTAATTAATTTTGGAGTGTCTGCTCCTTAAAGTGTCTTAAACCAAGACACCAGTCTGTAAAGGTCCTTCTTAAAATTCAGAGCCTTGAGCCTTCCCAGTACAATCACAATTTCAGCATGTGACTAGATTTAATTCCATAAAATCTTGCACTGATGATAATGATGATGATGTGGTTTGACACATTGTATGGCTGTAGCTATATAAGGGATGGATACAAATTTCTCAGGAAGGGAATGATAGGAGGAAAGGTCTTTCTTCATGTGAATAGGTATCTTGAGAATTCTGGGTTCAGTCATAGAATGAGAGGCTGAGACTGTGATCACACCAGGATATAAGAGAGAAAAGGAAGCTAGCTTTGAGGTGAGAGTTTGTTACCAACTACCCTATCAAATGAAGAAATGGAAAAAGTTCCATTTGAAGCAACTCAAGGAAATCTCTGAATTATTCCCTGGTTTGCAGGAAACATTAATTTCCCTGATATCTGCTGCAAAGGCAACTCACTGGGACACAAGTAAGAGAGGGGAATGAGGATGTTAGTTCTGAGACAAACTGCAAGTTTGCAGTTGAAGCTGGATGAATCAGGAAATGGCAGAAGCTCTATTGGACCCAGTACTTACAAAGAGGGAAGAACCAGCTGGGGAGGGTACAGTCGATGTAGCAACAATGTTACTCAGAAATATATGAAGCTGACTTGGGAGGCTGGCTTGGCTAAACCACATAACTGAGGTTAAGTATCAAACAGGGGTTGTAGAAAAGGACTTGTAGGTGAGAACAGGCTACGAAGGCAGATTGTAGAACTTTTCCCCATGTTTGCAGGATTACTGCTAGGAAACACAAGGCTCCCTCTGAGTCTCAACATGAAAACTTCTATCCCTGCACTAGCAGTGAAAGAGTACACAATGAAAATATGGACCCAGCGCTGAACAAGAAGACTGATTTCATGCAGTGAAAATGGCTGCAGATAAGGCACAGGTAGTCAGTATTTTTGTCTTAGTGTTCACCAGCAAGGTTTCACGTCTTAGTGCCTAAATACAGGGTTCATGCAGGAGAGGAGCTCTCAACATTTAGTGAAGAGTGAGTCCAGAATCTAGTCCACAGAACTAGGCTTCATAAAACCATAGAATGTTTCAGCTTGGAAGGGACCTTACAGATCCATTTAGTTCCAACATCCCTGCCATGGGCAGGGATACCATCTACCAAATCAGGTTGTTCAGGGCTATATCCAACCTGGTATTTAATGCTTCCAGGGATAGAGCATCCATCTTCTCTCTCCGTAACTAATTTCAGTGCCTCATTATTCACAGAGTAAAGAATTTTTTCATCACATCTAATTTAAATGTCTTCTCTCTTAATTTAAAATCATTCTCTCTTACCCAATCATATCTGACCATGTAAAAAGTTCTTCTCCCACCTTTTATAAGACACCTTTAAGTACTGAAAGGCTGCAATAAAATCTTGCTGGAGTCTTCTCTTCTCCGGGCTGAAAAACTGCAACTCTCTCAGCCTGTCTTCATAGGAGAAGTTCTGCAGCTCTCAGATTGTCTTTATGGCTCTCCTCTGAACCTGCTCCATCAGGTTGGCATCATTCTTGTGCTGAGAATCCCAGAGGTGGATGCAGCATTTCAGGTGGGATTTTATGAAAACAGATTAAAGGGGACAAATCCCCTCTCTAGCCCTGAGTGCTGACCAAGCTGCTTTTGATGCAGCCCAGGATGTGCTTGGCTTTCTAGAATGCAAGTGCACCTTGCCAGCTTTTCTTCCCCCAAGTCATTGTCCACATGGCTGCTCTCAACAAGTTTATCTCCAAATATATACTTACATATGGGATTGCACTGACCGAGGTGCACTTGGCTTTATTGAACTCCATGATGTTCTCACAGGCCCACTTTTCGATTTTGTCTGCCCCCTTGAATGGCATCCTTCTTTTGGGTAGCCTTGTGTCCTTTGCAATCTTGCTGATGCAACACTTGATCCCTGCCATGATGAAGATATTAAAGGCTGCTGGTTCCAAAATGCCCTGAGGGACACCACTTGTCACCAGTGACCAGATCACCTACTTGTCCTGTATGTGCCTAGAGGTTTGCATTTGAAGATGATGACAGAGTTGTCTAATGTTCCATCAGAGCTTATCCCCATCATCTTTGAAATGTCATGGAAATGGGGGAAATTTCGTGACACCTAGAGAAGGACAAATATTGTATTCTTCTTTGAAACATACTAAAAGAATGATCCAAAGAAGCCCAGGCTTGTCAGTCTTGCTTCAGTCTCTGGGAAAATCATGGACCGAGCCCATTTGGAGCCCATTTCTGGGTGCATGGAGAAGAGGATGTTTGGGAAGTGAACCTGAAGGTACCAGGTGCAAATCATGCCTGAACACCTAATTTCCTTCAGTAATGAAATTACTGTATTTGCAGATGATGGGAGAACAGTAGATGCAATCTGCTTCGCCTGTAGGAAGTCTTTCAGCATAATTCATCCTTAATTGCATATTGAAATGTTGGGGTCTATATGGAAGGCCAGGTAGATGACTGGAAAACTGACTTCAACATTGGTCTCAAAAAACAGTAATTAATAATTTGATCTCTGTATGGAGTCTGGCTTCAAGTGGACTGCTGCCGGGTTCTGTCCTGAGGCCATCAGAGTGCACTGTCACCAAATTTGTGACAATCAGCCTTGGGGAAATGAGCACAGTTGGAGGCAGGGTTGGCATTCAGAGGTGCCTAGGTTGGTTATATGAGTGGTCCAGACAGAATCTGATTAAATCCAACAATGACACAGGCTGAGGCTTGACAGGCAGAGCCCCTGTCAGTCACACATTCTGGAGATGGTTCAGTCAGTGAGAAACTCTGTGGAGATGGACTGCAAACCATGGGGAGCATCAAGGTGAGTAGGGGCCAGCTGTGTGCTCAGGCAGTAACAAAGGGCCAGCAGTGCATTTTCTGTGTGAAAACTGGCACGAGGTTGAGGCTGATGATTATCTCCACCTTCTCAGCACTTTTTAGACTACATCTAAATGCAGCAACCGATTTGTGACCACCTAATACAGGAAAAATGTCAAAAACTAAAGCAGGTTTGGGAGAAGGCAACCAGAATGGTCAGTGGCTGCAATATTTAGCCTACCATCAGAAGCTGTGGAACTAATGCTTGCTCACCTTGGAGGAGGAACAGACCAAAAAGCAATCTTTCAGCTCCTACACAGAGATGAACAAGGAGCTGGGTAAGAAAAAGAGGCTAAAATTATAGATGAAAAGATATTTTTCCCTGTGACACTAATCAAGCAATCGAACTGAGTGTCCAAAAAAACTGAGAAATTTCTGTCTTTTGTTTTCTGGACTCAACTGAACAAAGCACTGAACAATCCTTCCTGAGTTTAAACACCAACCCTGTTCCAATCCTGTTTTTAGCAGGTAACTGGACTAAAGGTCTCCTGAGGCCCTTTCCAGCTTAAATGATTCTGAGAATATAGCACTTTTCTTGTAAAAGAGCATTAAAATTGTACTTTGCTAGGAATTACAAACAAAATATTTACTTTTCCACAAATTCTTGATACAGCTCCAAATATCCTTAAAAGTATGTTTAACTGTTGGGGGCAAGGGGGAGGGGGGAGCCAGAACAGCAGTACAGCTATTTTAATGTGAATCAAAATAACTAAACTTGTGTGGCACTATCACAAAAAATGGCTTTCTGATGATTTTTTTATCATATCACATAATCCAGCATTAGCATATAGCGGCTCAGTGACATAATAAAGTGCAAATTTAGGGCAGCAATTCTTTATTTGATAGTCTGCCATTCCCATCTTTGTTTGGAAATAAAAATACAAGGAACAAAACTTTTCTTGAGACTTTGACACACTACTTTCTTCAGTCACAGCTAGTATTGTTTTTTAAAAAATGAAAACAAGAAAAAAGCTTTAATTGTGAAAGATTTGATTTTATACTATCGAATTTTACACTATTGAATTTTACAGGTTTAATAATGGTATTGACAGTTTCTAGTTTCCTGGGTAATTCGTAGTTCAATGTTCAGTTCTAATTTTTAAATATAATCCTAAAATAACCATAAGGATAGTATTTGATACAATGGATTTAGCAACCATTGACTTAAATGCCAGCATCATTCCAAGTCAGATTTAAAAGGCTTTTGCAAAATTAGGGAATAATCTTCAAATCTTACTCATGTATTAGAAAAATTAAGCGCTAGCCACTAAACATAAATAGTTTTGAAGCTATTGCATCTCCACTAATTTTTACATTGTGAGAATTCAAATTTAAGCACAATGATAAAATAAAAATTCAGATTGGTAACTTCATCATAAATAATTTTTGAACAAAAGGCATGTGAACTTATTTGTTATATTTCAGCATATAAGTCTGTGATATTAAAAGGGTTTCAGGTCAATGCTAATATAGGGGTGAAATTGGCTGTTATTTTACAGGGTTTTAAGAGTATGGAATATATCTTGGAAAATACAGTTATGAAATATACAATTGAATTAAAGTGTGACTTAGGATCTCTGAAGCATTGCATGAATTAGCTGAATGTGTTTGCAGATTTTAAAAGCATTGTCAGAAACAGAAATTATTAAAGTGTAAGACTAGAGGAATAGTGGAAAAAAAAGGATATTAAAAAAGAATTATATGAAGAAAATGAGTATTTTTATTTTTTTTATTTAGACTTTACTGCTTCAAAGTAATCAATTGAAATAAACTCAAAAAATGAGAGCTAAGTCCTTTGGCATGCTTGTACTTAAGTCTAGAATTGCTCCTTTCCATGAGTCTTCATTCAGACAAGGCATTTGAAATGTACAGCTTCCTTTCAGAAGACATCTGAAAGCACAACCTCAACATCCTCTTCTGAGACACATCTTTCCAGTGTCTTGCTCCCCCTGTATAGACTAAATATGTCTTGAAACATCAGCTTAGACTAATAGCCTTTTTCTACAGGATCCTTCCAGGTGTGGGTTCGCTCCCTCCTTTTCTAGTATGTGAATGTTTCTGTCCACAGAGTGTATCCAACAGCCACAATCCTTTGAAAAGGATCTTCAGGGAACATTGTAAGAATAAATACTCATTTATTTTGCCTCATTTCCTAAATCCAAGTATGCCCCTGCCTGCTGTATGGACGATCTGCATGCATCTGTCTGCTCCAATGTATTAGGATGTGTTTAGGGCCTTCGGTAATTGTAATGGCAAGAGTGATGGCAAAGAAACTGAGGTCACAGCAGCAAAGCAAACTTGAGCAAATCCTTCTGTCATGCTGAAGATGGAAAAGTGAGATCATTGACAAGAGACATCAAGAGTTTCATGCTGATGTTTCATTGCCTGAAAGGGGATATTGTGTTTTTCTTCTTTACAAAAATGTTATCACTTCTTAGGAGAAGAAAAAGAATTTGTTTTGAATAACTTTGGCATCCCACTCATTTCACATGACAGAGTGCAAAATGTACCTGAATGTTCTGCTTCTCTTCCCTTGTAGATCTTGTGCTGTGGAAGACAGAAGGATTCCCCTTCCAAATACTATGACTTGAAGGAGTGCTCCAGGGAAGTGCTTGAAGGAGTGCTTGTCCAGGGTGCTATTGCTATTTCCATCAACTACAGAGTGTTAAGTTTCTCCACTGATTTTATTTTTCATTAACATGCAATGTCTTTGTTTTCTGTGTGAAATGAATAGTGATAACAAAAGAATTGATGCTGGGATGCTCTTAGTGACTGTAATGTAAAATGGCCGGGAAACATTAGAGAAAAAAATTGAATCTAGGTATCCCTAAACTAGGAAAAAGTCCAAAAACATTGCCTCTTTCCTATTATTTTTATGAATCCCCATAGAGTAAGAACTACCTGTTGTGTGCCTCTAAGAGCCTTTTTTGGACATGATCAAGGATAACTTGAAATTTTAACATTTCAAAGACATTTCAAAGGAATTTCAAAGAAATTGAATTTAAAGAAAGATTGAATTAACCATATTTAAGAGTTCCAGCCTTTTAACACTTAATGGACACTTACAGGAAAGTTGGGGACCAACATTTTAGCAGGGCCTGTGACAACAGGACAAAGCTCCACTAAAAGAGGGCTGGTTTAGATTAGAAAAGAAGAATCCTGGTTATTACAATGATAGTCATAAAAGAGTGTCACAAGTTGCCCAGAGAGGTGGAGGATATCCCATCCCTGTAAACATTCAAGGTCAGGTTAGACAGAGCTCTGAGCAACCTGACCTAGTTGAAAATGTCCCTGCTCATCCGACTAGATGACCTTCAAAGTACATTTCCAACCAAAGTATTTTATGATTCTATGATAAAAGAAACTTTGTAAGAAAGAAAGACTTCAAACTTTTTAAAAGAATATGAACTGAAGATTGCTAATGTTTTGTGCAGAAATATTCCTACCTCATTTTCGATAGTCTTACTAATTAACCTCACAATCCTTAAAAGTGGTTGCTACCCCAGTTCCAAAGATGGAAAAGAGTAGGAATAGATAAAGTCTACAGTTGTATGTTTAAATTCACACTGAGCTATCAGAGCACATGGGAATGATGCAGTAATGAAACTCTTTATCTCATGGATGTGTCAAAGCCCTATTGTGTATTAAAATATCACAGGTTAGCAATTGTGACACCTTTTGAAATTTGATGTTGCATGACTAAGGTATGAACAGGACAGGTAACAACTATCCCAGCTTATTTACAGTTCTACTAGAAAAGATATTTTATACTCTTCACATCTCACAGAGAAATGCTATTGGAAGAGAAATGGTTTGTAAGGAAAACTTTAATTATAGTAATTTCATTTTTAATGAAAGAGGAAAAAAGGAGGATCAAAATTCATTTATATAAAATATTCTTAACTTTATTTTGTATATAATTGTTGATCTGTTCAACTGAAATAATTATACACGTCCCACAGTCATTGGATTAGAATAATGCGTTAAGTACAATCACTGGTATCCCAGCTATCATGTGCCGAGTTTAAGAAATAATCATTTTATCCACATGACCATGTTGTTCACCAAGACTGTTATTTGACTAATCCTCATGATCCAAACAATTCTCTGTTCATGTTCCAGCACACAGTGGGTGGGAGAATTGGATTTGTTAAGCTGGGTGGGTTTACTCTTCTTTTATGTGTTCATTATTGTGTTCATTTACTTATTGTACACATATGGTGATAGAAGCTGCTAAAGCAGTAAGAATTATTCTGCAATAGAAACCAATACAAGATTTGCAACATTTGTTTTGGAAGTTTCGTAATTAAAAATAAATTTCTTTTTCCATGTCTGAGTATTTACACCATGGATTCCTGCAACTTTTCCACCAGATATTCAAAAATTTGGACCCATAAAAGGAAACAAATGGGGAGAATCAACACAAAGTTTTACAGACAGAAGCTACTGCAATAACATCAAATCTTCTGTAGCTTCCAAACGATGCAATTACTTTCCCAAACTACATAAGTGGGAAATACACTTTTCCCATCAGAACAGTACAAATTATATTTTTTATTACTTTTGGAATTATTACATTTCAAAGCTGTTTCAGGGGGTATGTTACCTTGATTCTAATGGAGTAAGGACAAAAAAAAGAATTTTTGGTGAAATGAAGTCCTCAGTCAGAGATAGAATGTAGGAAAAATGTACCTACCATTCAGCTTGCACAATTCTTTAGGAAGTTTATTTTTGCTTTCAGTCTCTAAATATCAGGAATAATTAAGAAAATAACTGGTATTATAAGCCTAAGTTGGAAAATGCATATTGCAAAAGAATAAACAGAGCATTTAAAAATTTTATCATTGACGTGTGTATTTAGTTCTCCAGCAAAAACATTGCAGTTCAGGGTAGTAGAAAAAATATTTCTCCAAAGGCCTTTTTTCCTCTTTATTTGGACATTTGACTTACAGTGCTGGGTTCATGAAAATGGCCTCTTTTACACATTAAACCTCTTGAAAGGCTTCCATTTATTTTCTCCTGGAGGCTGTTTGTCTCATGACAGCACTGTCTACATTCCTCACAAAAATGCAGGCATTTGTCCTTGTGCTAGATGCTATCTTCCTTTGATAAGAAGAAAACTAAATGGGAAAGGATTGGAAGTTCAACATGTTCATTTTTCTCTCAAGCGAACATAGTAGGAAAATACTTTTCAGTGCTTCCTCTTTGTTACAGTATAAAGTTTATAGATTTGGGATGAATATCTACATTGCCATTACTCTGAAAAGAGCAACAAACCTGGGTTGCAAAAACTTTATTCCAAACATAGGGCAGGAAGTAAATGTTTTGTATTATTTTGCTCACTTTATCTTCTTCTATTCTTGTACATCTTAGTTCAAAATTTCCATTCATTACAGATATCAAAAGAGAAGTCAATTATATTTCAAAGCTACAATTCAGCCAAAAGAGAGCACTTCTGGAATTCTGATACACTATTCTATGTCATGTAGAGTCTTCAAGATGAGCTGGTGACTTTGATATTGGATGAAGTTAAAAAACCACAAAATAGTTCATGCAGCTATGATTTGGTCTTGAAATTATTACAAGAAGGTGCAGGAACAATGGCGACTCAATAAAGAGTCTCTAGGAAAAGGATGCAATGAAGAGTCCATAGGAGCAGAATAGTTATTTCATTGTTAACTAATTGTTCAAATAGTCTCAAACAGAAACTGTAATAGAGTGTAAGGTTAAATAATAACTTGGAGATACCTGATAGAATGAAAACATAATATTAAGATACCTTAGATAATTATAGATCCCTCGAGAGAAATTTGTATATGTAAATGATAGTATAATGAAAAGGACCAAGACCACCATATGCACAGTGAGAATTTTGTTTTATAAGGGTGAGTGAACAATCACCTTTTTCTGTGCAGTTGTTTCTTTGTTATCTTTTTAATACAAAAGAGTGTGCTTGTTTCCTAAAACATGTTCTGACTGTGTTATATGCGTGATGCCTGATTCTGCAGAATTGTAATTAAATTAAATACCTTGATTCAGTGTGTTGATTGGCTCTTGCACACCAGGTGAAAGAAGTGAAAGAACCTGGGACAACTTCACTCCTTCGTTATCATCATCCCAGAAAATTAATGTAAAATTTCCATTGAGTTTTTGCTGTTGGATTGAGAAACATGCAGAAATTGTCAACCTTTTTAACATCTTATTTTCTCACCTTTGTTGTTTTAAAAATCTGGAACTCTGAATTCTGGAATCCCAAACAGGTAAGGTAAGATCACAAAGATAAAAGCAGCATTTTTGAAGCACAGCACACCTTGGTTAGAGAAGGACATGATAACTATCTCTCTTCCACATTTTAAGGAATCCAAATTTCCTGGAAGTGAGAATAATGACAATTCCCTTTATTCCTCCCATTCCCTTCACCCACCAGTCAGATCTAGAAAGCTAGACTATTTTAATTATTAGAAATAGAGTATAAATTCCCAGATAAACTGGGATGATTTCTATCAGACTTACAGAAATGGTTGGAGCATTTATAAATTTAATTGCTGTACTGGAGGAGTAATGACTGTTAACAGAGAAAACCAAATGTAAGTTTGTACTCAAAATAACTTTGGAACCAGATTCATGTTCAGTATTCTTAATCAGATAATTATTATATTGTACAACAGCTTTAAAAGGCTTGAATTTTAAGTTTGTGTTGCTGTAACTTTAGACAATAGACTCCCTAGAAGATAAGAATACTTTTAACGTGTTTACTTGTTTCTGATTAGGATGCTGAAAAAAATTTTACTTTTGATCCAAGCAGAAACACTTATGTAGAAGATCCTAAAGCCCACTAATCTGGCACAAAGTTGTGCTTAAAGTTGCTTTTGGGAAGAGAAGCATCATATAAAACTACATATCAAGTAGTAACCATACTGTGGAATCCAAAAAATCATTGTAGAGTAGCTTATGGTCAGCACTGTTTTAACCAACAAAACCAAACAGACATTCAGCTTTAGGCACAGAAATGATAATATTTTCAAAAGTCATTGTCTGAAAGCCAGCAACACAGGACAGACAACACAGGAGTCTTTTTCTCCTGCATGGGGAGTCCCTCTCGGCACGCAGCTCCGCTGGCACTTTGACAAAGCAGGGGCTTTTTTGTTTTTGTCAGTGCTACTCCTTGGCATAGTGTTTTCGTCTTGT
>JAOTBB010001563.1:512237-523038 GCA_025629985.1 Chamaetylas fuelleborni | reverse complement strand
TCAGGATCACCCTGGTCACTTCTGGCGATAAGGTCAGCAGGCTGATGCTGCTGCAGGACTGCAGTTCAGCTCTTTCTGCATTTCCTCATTTTAGTAGGACCTGGGATTCCTATAGGCTGATGTGCAGTTCAGAGAGGTTTAAAGCACACTCAGAATGGTGGCTGCTTTGGAGTGCTGACCCATAGCCTGGTGCTCCTTTACTGGTGCTTAACCCTTACATTAAGCCACCATCAGTGACACGATGGAAGAGGAAATAATCCAGGAAGTTTAGATTGCAAGTGAAGTGCAGTAGAACTTCACGTTTTGGGGTTTTTTTCTTTGTTTTTTTGTATGCTGTTGTTGTTGTTGTTTTGGGGGGTTTTTTGGGGGGGGGGTTGTTGGTATTTTTTGGTTTAATTTGTTATGGGCTTTTTTGGTCTTTTTTCTGTGGGTTTTTTTTTTTTTTTGTCATCAAGTCTCTGCTATCCCAGTTCTCATTGTAATCAGTGCTGTACCTCAAAGAGAGAGAGCATCAGAAGCATGAGGCAGGGTCAGAGCTACAGTAGCCTGCAATCCTTTCTTATCCACATGGTTCTTCCTACCTCTGTGTGAGCTGAGTGCTTTACAAGCCTCTCTGGTATGAGGACTGAGGAGATTAGTTTTCTCCAAACTAGCTTATGGTTTAGGTAATTGGTTTTCCAAGGCCTTAAAAAATAAAAATTGTAAATCTGACATAAGGTCAGTGTTGGTTCTTTGCTTATCTGCTCCAGGCTGTTTATGAGAAGCATCAAATGCATTTTTCTCTGAAATGCTTGGAAATAAAACTGTGTAGCATTTCATGGCTGTAGCTAAACTATAAAGGCCTTGTTTAAACCTGTGTCATCTTCATATGAGGACAGGTTTATACCTTCATCTTCTGGGCTGTTTGAACCCCCAGTTTAGTCTTTAAGGTCTCTATGAAAAACAGAATAAGATACCTTCTGTGGATGTCACTGAGGGCCTTATGAACTTCGTGTTACAAAGATCCTCAGGTTGCTCCTCCCTAAAGTGAACTGTGCCATGTCTGAGGGGGCTGGTGCAGCAGAAGAGATCAGTGGGAGTATCCATAACACACGGAATAAGCTTTGTTTTCCAGGACCTGCCCCCAGAGACAATCAGAAGCTGGAAATTGAATCCCACATCTCTTTTCTCCTCCTGGCAAATTGCAGATCCCCTTTTCACAGCTGCTGAAATTGTAGTTTGTCTGACTCAGTGCATGCACCTGTGCCAAAACAGGCAGAAAGATGAGTCTCCACATTCCTGCACTCCTTCTACTTGTGCCCAATCCATGCAGCTCAATTGCTGCACAAAAGGATAGTTTCCCTTGCATCAGCTTATTTTAAATTTAGGCATGCTCTGAAACCCAGGAGATCAAAGTGCATTCAACAGTGCAAGAGGAACTGATCCATAACAGAGCCCTTAAAGCCAGCTCCTTGCCTGTAAGCTGATTTTGTTGTACAGCAATGGTTGGTGCCTCACTTTTTGTGATTGCAGGGCTCTGTGACAGTCCTGCTTCTAAGGATGTATTTTGGGCTGGGAGTAATTGGCAGCTGCAAGGCTGGTGTGGGCTTTCAGCTGTGACACACAGCACAGAGTTAATTTCTAGCTGCTGTTTGACTGCCTGCTGTTTGACTGACAATATGGACAGCTAGGGGTTTATAAAGACTGAAAAACTGCAATGGAGAAGAACAACTGGAAGTACTTCACCGAATGTTGCTGCTGTAATCAGGCTCTGCTGCCACTAAGGTTTGAAAATTAGAGACAACTCTCTCAGTTCTTTGAAATATTTTATATGTGTACAGATTGCTTGTGCTTACTGGCTCTCAACCCACTCGTACAGATTCCAGACAGAGTTTGATTTAAAAGCTTCTGTCAAGTAAATCAAATTAAATAATGAAATATCTAATGGAAAAATAAAAAAAAAAAAATGAGAGTGACTGTGGGTGCATTTTCCCCATGTTTTGTATAAATCTGTGTTAAATCCAGGTGACACAAGGACATTTCCATTCCAGCTCACCTGGGTTGTGGCTACCACACCTTCACCCTTTGCCTGTTCACACTTTGTTAGAAGCACAACCTGCTCAGGGGTGTGCAAGTGGATCTTTTTTTCTCTCCTCCCTGGACAGTCAAAAAGCAGTGAATCTGTTGCCACATCCCATTTGCACACACACAAAAACCACCACCAAAGTCCAAGTGAGATTTTCTACCACCTGGACTCCTTCACCTCCTCCAGTGCTGGCCTGCTGCAAATAATTGCCTTTATTGATCATTAATTAGGCTTCTGTTGTTTTGTTTTTGACAAAAGACAAGTGTGCTCTGGCCTGGGCTGAGGTCGTTCAGTATTTTGGGGCTGGGACAGTGAATTTCCTGTCTCTGTTTTGCTTATTTCAGTCCTGCTTGGCAGCTGAGAGCTAATGGCTCTGTGCAATGAGACAGGTAGTTCGAGTTTCTGGGAACACTTGGTCACAAATTCCTATCCATGATTAATTTATCCTCGGTCTGTATCAGTAGCCAGGACTGTAATGTGCTTGAAACAGATACTGACTGTCAGAAAGGACAGATCTCACAAATATTGGAAGAAAATATGTGGTTTAATTATTGCAGTTATTATACGGGACTGTTCAGCTTTGGAGATGATCTGCACTGAGCAGGGGTTTAAACAAGCCTTTGGCTTACTTTAAACTAATACTAATTTTTGTCACTCTTTTAACTCACTGTTCTTCATTAGGGCTACTAATACGTTGTATGCCTGCAGGATGTTACAAAGACAAGTAAGCCAAGAGTATTGAGATATATTTTATAGAATGATGAGATATCAAGGATTCATTCTGCTCCCACAGCTGTGGTAGGAGATAAACCAGGAGTTAGAAAGGAAGGAGAGCTGCTGGAGGATATCAGCCTCCTTAGAAAAACACTGGGGATTCATTTGATGGAAAAATTGAACAAATTTAAGGACTAGTATGACTAGCCGAGAGCAATGCCCAGTTGGCATGGTAAATATAATTAACCTTTGGCAAATGTAGCAGTCTCAAAATGACTATACAAAAAGTCACTAAGATTCACTAATTTATTAAGACGTTTGTACATAAAGTGATCAGTATTTCAACTTCAGCATCAATGCTATTATAAAATACTTGTGGAAGTATTTTAATACTTTTTAATCAAAGACCCAGAAACACCCACTTAAAATCTCACTAGTCCAAGGCAAGGAAGGTAAAAGTGATGGAGATAGCCTAACATAAAACAAAAAAATGATTGAATCTTACTTATCCAATTTACAGGGTGAAAAATGATTTTTCCAGCAATAGGCAAAAGCTGGGAGACATGGTACTTAATGAGGAAATTTGTTTCAGTGCTTTTCTCTAACAAGGTGTTATTTC
Organism: Chamaetylas fuelleborni; assembly: GCA_025629985.1. NCBI lineage: Eukaryota > Metazoa > Chordata > Aves > Passeriformes > Muscicapidae > Chamaetylas > Chamaetylas fuelleborni. Next base: position 519,640 of record JAOTBB010001563.1, on the reverse strand, counting down.
TTTCTGACCTGACAGGCTGCTAAACCTTGGGATGCCATTAAACTGGTAATGAAGTGCCATGCTAAAAATACTCTGCTTTCTTTCTGGTTGCCAGAACCAGCAGAATCATCTGTATACTCAATTTACCACTCTGTGTGTGTGAGACATCTCTGCGTGGAGGCCTCCAGGGAGGAGGAGTGTCATCCTTTCCCCGTCACACAGAGCAGAGCTCCGTGCCCATCAGGTGCTAAATAGGCAGACAGAACTGGGACCTGGGCACTTGATCCTGTTTCTTGCTCACCAGGTCTGGATTATCTTGTAATGTGCTGTGAAAGCTCGGTCCTGAGCATTAACTGAACCTCCTCATGGAAAATGTGGTGTGCTGGTTTATTCTATTAAATAGCAGAGTTTCTTTGAAATAAGGATCCTCAAACTTTGCATTTCTGTGTAAATGTAAGTTGCTCTTGATTAAGAGATGGAGCTGGAGTACATAGCTACGGCTGTTTTTTACCACTGTTAAGGTTTCTGTTTTTAGGTTTCATTGGTAATTGTTTCTACCTAAACACTCTTCAATTGCTGTTGCAGCCATTGCACCATGGAAGATGAGTGAATAGATTCTAGAAATTTCCACAGCCCTACAGTCAAGTAAGGCTGGCTGACCCTGAACTCTGGTGTTCAGAGTAGTGGAGGGGACAGACACCCACAAAATCCTGCATTGTGGAAGATGGAAATCAATCAAGAGTTTGTGGAAAACCTACATCCTAACTTCCAGCAGGGTTTTCCTTTTTACCAGCCTCAGCAGCAGGCAATGGCAGGAGGCTAAGTCTTGGAGGAGAATTTTTCAGTTACTTGTTTACTAAGATGGAATAATTTTTTTGAGGATTAAGTGGGCTGGTAAAACACATTGCTGAAAGCAAATAAGTATTTTATCTTACTTTTTACTTCTGGCTGCTCACAACATCTCCAGAAACCACAAAATTTTGCAGCCCCCAGGGTAAAACTTGGAGCTCTTTAGTTACTTTGTCCTTTGGCAACAACTAACTTCACACAGATTCTTCTGCAACAGAGCCAATGTGTTCAGCCAAGTTTTAGTATATCCACACTTCTGGGTAAATTTTTTTTGTGCCATGGGTGATGTCTTACAATGTGCAAAGTGGTACAAATATTTGCAAATATTTTGATGAGACAAAAGTGAATCTCTAATAAAAGACTCTGCTATAAAAGTGTGGTTGAAGGCATGTCACAATCATCATGTTCTCAGACCTAGTGGGGCTTGACCCTGGTGTTTGGGGCAACTCCAGGTACCAGGCTGGGGAATGGAAGGTTGACCTAACTGTGACCTTTTTGATGCAGAAGGGAGGCTACAGGAAAGATGGAGAGAGAGTGTTAATAAGGATCTGGAGCAACAGGAAAAGGGTTAATGGCTTCAAACTAACAGAGAGTAGGTTTAGATCAGATATTGGGGAGAATTTTTTTCCTGTGAGGGGAGGCAGGCCCTGGCACAGGGTGCCCAGAGCAGCTATGGCAGCCCCTGGATCCCTGAAAGTGCCCAAGGCCAGGTTGGACAGGACTTGGAGCAGCCTGGGATGGTAAAAGGTGTCCCTGTCGCGGCAAGGATGGAACTGGAGGAGTTTTCAGGTACCTTCCAGCCGAAACCATCCTCTGATCCTGATACACAAAGCTCCACCAAGCAGCAAACACATTATGGCCCATAGATGTGGTTTCTGGATTACAAATACTCAGATTCTTAAAAAATATTCATAATTCTCTGGCAGTGAAAACAAATAGCAGAGCTTGCTAAATCACACTACAGAAATCTGTGAAATTTCTTGCAGGTCCAATTACACAATACTGTATTTTTTTAGCATTAGGCTGGCTCACTGCTATCCTGCAAAGTTCTAATAGTCCTACACCAAGCTTGTCTTGAGTATGCAAGAAAATCTGCAAGTCACGGTTGATGTCAGTGCAGAAGTCACAATAACAGAGTAAAATCACAGCTGAGATCAGTTCAAACCCACTCCAGACTTCCACTGCCTTTATTTCTCACAGAAATAAGGCTAATCCCTAGTTCACTTCTAACTCTTGTTATTTTTCTTGTTGGTACTTCTCTTAGTTTGATAAGAACAATAATGTTGTCCATACCAATTTTACCTCTGCCATTTTGATTTAGTTCTGTTTTGTAGTTTTGATTCACTAGTGCAGCATTTCAGTAATTTGTTTGAGGATTACTGAGGAGCAGTTGAATTTTATCTGCTTTATTTTGCAGCAAAAACTTTCTTTCCAGGTCTGCACGTCAGATCTGATTTGTTTGACCAATGCCAACTTCATGGGACAATGACTAAAAGCATTCTTGGTGTGCTTGCTACTGGAAGAAATGGAGCTGTTCAGTCCCCACAGCATATAGTTTTATATAACACATCACATACCCACGTGAAACTAGTTAGTGTTGAGAATTGTCACTGATTTTAATTAACTCACAATATTCCCATGTGTTTGTCTCGTTCTGGACTGCAGTGCAAGTCTTGGACTTCGATGAAAAACTCTTCTCATCCCCAAACTGAAGTTCAGATGGGAAATCTTTATGTAAATACTATACAAACCTATAGAGTCCACAGTTTGCTCCTGCTGAGAGAAATAGACTGATATGGGAACAGGAAGGGTTTATCTTCCCATGTGAAGGAAAATGCAGCAAGAATATTTTTAACTGCTTTTGACTGAAAGGTAAGAAGGGAAAAGAGACAGGAATAGACCTGCATTTGGAGTAATTCTGCTTTTTAAAGCGTTTTCCTCTTTTTCAAAAAAGATATTTGGAAGACTGATCCCCCCATCTTTAAACATCAAACATTCAGCTGCTGCCAACACAAGATAAAATAATGCAAAGTAAATTCTCTTCAGGGAGGGAAAGTGGCCTGGTAGAGTGGCACCTCCAGAAACACCTGGGGTGATCCCACAGTCTTGGAACAAGTGAAAGCACATATTCCACATGTAAATATATTAATTTGGGACATGCTTTGCAAAGCATCTCACACAAGCCAAGTTTCATGTATTTGCAGACTGTCATCCAGGTGATTCATTGCTGAATAAAACATGATAATCTAATCCACCCCACAGGGTTTTCAGTCATGTTGTAGAAGTGACAAACACAGTACCTAGGGAAGAAGACAAAGGCCTTCTCGTCGTACTTGGTGCATGTAGGCTTCAATGCAGAGCACCAGACAACATTTTTAGCAATGCAAGTACCTTGCAGACAGTGAGATGTTTGGGATGCATCATATGGAAAGGAGAGAAGTCCTCTGTGCAGGAACTAAATATTAAACTTTTATGCAGATGAAGACTAATGAAGAAAGGAAATTAATATGAAGGTACCTGAATGATTTCAGGTTAAATTACAATGCATCAAAACAGAGGCATGCAGGATATAATAACAATGTTTGTTTTGAAACTGGAGTCTTAAAGACAAGTTGTGCTCATTGAGCTTCTAGTGAAGCTTTTCTCAAATGCAAGACTGATGCAGCCAATATTGCTAAACTCTGGAATTAAAATATAAAGCTATTAAAAAATAAATGCTTTCAATCTTCTACTTACTTTAACTTGAAAGTAGGTTTAGTATCTTTTCTAAGTTTCATACATTGAACCTTTTCCCATCAGTAGTGAGAAGTATAAATGCAATAATTGTAATAGGATCATATTCATTTGCAGTATTGACTGCAGGAGCTGGAAGATTCAAATGTACTAAAAACAAGCAAATAATTAACTTAGCAACGATGAACAGAAGAATTAGCATTTTAGTTAAGCTATCTGTAGAAATACCATGACCACATTTCTCCAAGTAATCCCCATTAGTAGTTAAAAACATTTTGCCTTTTGCTGGCTCTTTTTGCCCTGCAGTTTTCAGGCTCTTGCCTCCATCACCTGCCAGCACTCTCTGTGCTCCCTGTTGCTCAAACTCTTGTGCAGACACATTGCTTGATCACAGCCTCAAAATCTGTATGGATTTACCTGTGAGCCAGGTAAAACCACAAGTTAATAACTGATCCCTTTTGTCAAAGAGTTAATTTACACAAGATTTACATGAACAGGAGTTCATTACCAAACCCCAGGCATGAAGTTAAGCCTCAGGTGTTAACTATGTACATGATTTGCAGTTTAAGCAGGTCATTTTCAGCTTGGTCTTGCCTGGCTGGGAGGAATCAGTTGGATTCAACTGATGTTTACCTGTGTGAGCAAAAAACAGGAAGTCAAATTAGGGATTTATTACATGGGGCAGAGCAATGACCTGTGTGATGTTGGCAGCCCTCCTTCCAGCCTTGCAGTGGAAATGGGGAGAGCTATTTTTGAAGGTGAAAACGTGGCCCTTGGACTGCAAAAATATTTAACTTTGAGCATTTTCCCCTGAGCTCCATCCTACAACTGTGGGACAGCAGCTCTGAGTCCAGCCTAAATGTGGGGAAGGTCAATAGTAACAATTCCATCAAATGCAGAACATTTGGATCAGATCTGGCTGAATTTGCCCTCCTAAAACCTTGTATTTAAGAAAGACTTTAAGGCTTTATATTTGGCAGAAACACTCGTCCTCACACTGTCTGAATTCTCCCCATCTGCTGGAAGAATACTTGAAAGCATCAAGGTGTGGCAGGTGTAACTTCTGTTCCATTTCTTTGGTGCACTCTGCTGTGTGCAGGTGTGGTGTGAGTCTCAGAGGGTGGAATGACCATCCTGCAGTCTCAGATTTTGCTTTTTCTGCAAAACAAGCAGCAGGAATGAAGGACCTAAATGGAACAGATGTCAGAGTCCAGAGGCACTGGCTGATGCAGTTAAAACTGCTGCTGTTGGAAATTGCAAAAGACAGGTTTTCTGATGAAATCCGAGGTACTTGCAGAGAGTGGGACTGCTGAAAGTTTTACAGGTCCCATGATGAAGGACATGTCTCATCAGTAAAACACAGTGTGCAAAAAAATACAGTCACTCTCCAGGACAAAGTGATTCTTAGGGATGAACCCTGGCTTTACTGACATGGAGTTCTTTGTCCTTTGACTGCTGTTGAGAGCAAGCTAAATTCTCATCTTTCGCGTTTTAGGCCAAGAAGTGTTTGACTCATTTGTATAAAGTGACCTTAGAATTTAGAAGAGGAAAGAGAATCCAGAACTTTCTAGTGCAAAACCCCCAAATTTCTGGATCTTTTAATATGCAAGCTTTGAGTAAATAAGCAGATACTAATTCTTTCACTACGTTTTGGTGTCTAAGTGTGATAACATTTGTGGTTTAAGCCATGTTCTGGGGCCAGAATAAGCAGGAAGTTTGTGGATAGGAGTGGGGAAATAGGGGAGTAGGGGTCTGAAGCAGATGAGGCAATGAAGAGAAGGGAATTTAGGAACATGTTAGATTGTGTATCTTTGTAACCTATGAGGAAAGACATTTCTGCTAGAAAAAAAACTAACACAAGGGAAGAAAATATACGTATTGCCTTATACCTTGGGGAAAAAATATTGTATTTACAGATCAGTTGTAAACTGAATTTGTATCTTCTGTTTGTTTTCTTATTAACACAAGGCTAAAATGTCATCACCACAAGTACTCATGGTATTTATTATCATCTGAAAAATTTCATTTCAACAACCAACGAAAGGATACAAATCTAAGTAAATTACTCAAGTTAGTGGCTGTGCAGGCATATAAAGAAATTTATTAGAATTCACAGTGCCAAAAAGGCAGTCTATTGCTCTCATGGAAAGTGGTTCAGCACATAACAAAATAGCAATGATTTATGGGTGGGCAGTGAAGTTTTAAATGCATGGTCAGACTCTCATGGGCTATTTATGCTGGACTGCTTTGTGCTGGTGCCTCAGACGAGCACTCAGTTTTTTGATGTGCTTGTTTATAAAATTGCACTTCGAATGCAGCCCACAGTATGGCAGTTTTTAAAAGCCCCTGGAGCTCAGACCAGATGAATGGGAAATGCTATTTACAGCATGAAAAATAAGTAAAATGTGGGCTGAAACAGAGTAAAATTGCCTAATGTCATGCGGGTTTGGTACTGTGCTACTTTCTATGTGTCGAAACCCTTTAATATGAAATCTGTCCTCCTCAGCTGGTGAAAAATTGCCACATCTTCCTCTTGCACCTTTCAGTGGTCTCTCATAGCTCCTTAAAAGCTGATGATGTGGTATAGCAAACTGGATGCTGTTGACCAAATAAAATTTTCTCCAGCCTTCTTCTGCTGCCACCGTGTCCCAGAACTGCCGTGTCCTCGTGCTACCTCTCTCACTGATGGCTTTAGAACTCCAAGATGAACAAACAGGTCAGGCAGCACTTCTTTTTTCTCTCCTTGTGCTGAGCTATGTCATTATCAAGTGTAGGAATTCGTCTTCTCAATTTAGAGAAATTAATTATTTTACTCTGGGGGACTTGGGGGTCTTGTAGTGCTGCAGCATCCATGGCTTCAGCTGGTGCTGCCAGTCACTCCACAGATTTCTTTACTCAATATTTGTATATTTGAAACCTGGAGGGCAACCATGAAGCCCTTTGTGGTGGATTGTGGAGAGAAGAGTCAATAAACATTTCAAACTATTCCAGATATGAATGTCTGAGAGAGGGCACACATAAAACTCAATGTTTGTCCACTAAAATAGGATTTTCACGTGCCCCAGGGGTTCTTACTTTTTAAAAAAGTGTTCTGTGTATTCCACTTTCACAGTACGCTGCATTGTTTCTTAGTAGGCAAAAACCTAGGAGGTTTCAGAGTGCTCTGGAGTTGAGAATTTTGGCTCTTATTCTTCATTTTTTGATGGGAAGGGAAAACAGGGATCACACAGCAGCTGTGTGTGATGTGAGTGCAGTGGCTACTTTGGTCTTTGGAGCACCCTAAAGGGTGGCATAAAATTATTGTCTAAGCCTCAGGGAGGGAAAGGTGAGTTCCTGTTCCCCATTTCTAGAAGCAAAGGCAATGCATGATCTTGTGATATTTGAGCCAATGGAGAGCACCTTTTTCACTCTGTCTCTGACAACTGCGTTGCTGCCAGCTCTTGAAAACATTAGTTTATTACTTAGAATGCAACAGTTTGCATCCTGAGTAGCCTGCCAAGATTGATAGCAGAAAAGAAGGTGGGAGATGCTCCTCCACAGTTTGCACCATTCTTCCAGCTTGCAGTAAGATGGAGAGTGCTGCAGATCTGCTGACCTGTCCCAGGTAAAAAACTGCCCAAGATTTTGTAGTAAACTGCACAAAATTATGTGACATTACATAAATAGGAAACAAAAACATATTTGTGAAAGCTTCTGAAAACTGTAGGGTGGCTTTTTGGTGATTTAGGGCTGTTGGTGGTTTTTCTGTTTCTGTGTTTGGGATTTGTTTTTTTGTTTGTTTATTTATTTATTTATTTATTTTTAATTATTATTTTTCTGTGTGTGTATGTATTTGAGATTTT
>JAOTBB010001563.1:486794-501622 GCA_025629985.1 Chamaetylas fuelleborni | reverse complement strand
ACAAATCAAAGTTTGGAGGAACTGCAGCTGTCCATACAGCATATTAGGGCTGGGAGCAGATAATTAAGGTGTATTCATCCTCCTTCCTTTCTTGACCCAAAAAATGGCAGATTAAAAGGGCAAGGTGATAGAGACATTTTTGTTTCTATCTAGTTGTCTTTGGCTGTGAAAACAATCCCCCCAAGACCAGCTCACACAGGGAGAATTTGAAGCAGCCATGTAGATTTCCAATAGAAGTATATCTGAGTTAAAAAAGTATTAAAAAAAAGAAAATTAAAAAAAAGTAATAAACTCCCCAGTATAGGTTTAAAACCATAAACTCTCCAAGATTCATTTCCTTTGAATCTATTTATTCCTAATGCAGTGAAATCCAGAGACCAAACCAGAATGTTCTTTCTCCTTTAAAGAGAAATTAAGTAGCTATTTTATGTTCTTTGCAACAAGGATTTGCTAGAATGCACAAATCTTTCTTATAGTACGGCAGCAAGAGTGCAAACAAGAGCAACCCACTCCCCATAAAAAAATAAGAATTTAAATTACTTGTCAGTAAACAGACTAGTCACATCTGTACCTGAACAAACCACCACATTTGTAACTGCTCATTCCTAAATTCATAACAGTAAAGGGCCAAAAACCTCGAGGAAAGCTCCCAGGAGAAAGTAACTGAACAACCAGATTTGCTTCACAAATGAGCAGGATGGGGGAAAGATGCTGGGGTTTTCAAAGCCACAGCTCATTTTGTTTTAGATAATGGGTTTCGTGACTTTTCTTTGAGCATCATGGTCCTGTAAAATAGTTCTAAACTGCCGAGTTGTCATCTATCTCTGTCCTTCCTGCTGGTAGCACTTCCTTCCACTGAGCCAGACAAAGTTTACATTTTCTAGGAAAACAGAAGTGGTAAGATTTATTGCATCTGTCTTTTTGTAGACCTCTCAAGTGTTTATTATTTATCATGTCTTTGGTTACCCATATATTTGAGCTGGTAAATCAGGATATTTACAGTGTCTTGAAATAAGTGTTGCCAATAGCAAATCTGCTTTTCTTTTTTTTTTTTTTTTTTAATGTGAAATGTGGTTTTTGTTGATTTTCTTGAATGCATATATTTATCTGCCTAACTGGGAATACAATTAGGCAGACAAAACAGAATGAGAGTATTGCAAATACACATAGATAGAAAGAAACACAGCTTTTCCCATAGTTCCACAGAAATGTCTTTTTCTTGACACGTCCTGTAATCTTTTAACTGATACAAGAGGCATCTCCAGAACTATAAATTAAAAGTGGCTAGCAGGAAAACAGAACAGCAGTGAGCCAGACTAATGTTAAAAAATTACACTATTGTGTAATTGGACCTGCAAGACATTTAATAGTTTTCTGTAGTGCCATTTAGCAAGCTCTGCTATTTGTTTTCACTGCCAGAGAATTATGAATCCTTTTTTAGACGCTGAGTATGTGTAATCCAGAAACTGGACCTCACACCCATAAGCCATAATGTGATTGCTGCTTGGTGGAGCTTTGTGTATCAGAATCAGGGGATGGTTTGGACTGGAAGGTACCTGAAAACTCCTCCAGTTCCACCCCTGCCATGGCAGGGACACCTTCTACCATCCCAGGCTGCTCCAAGCCCTGTCCAACCTGGCCTTGGACCCTTCTAACAGTCCATCAAATCCATTTCTCCCCATGGAGAAGGCTTCCAAAATTGCATGATGGAACTGAATTCACTATGCATAGTTTAAATGAAAGTGTGTAATATCACATAAAAAAATCTGAAAATTTGGGGTTTTAAAATATAGTAGTGTGTAAAAAACAAAACAGAAGTTTTAGGGCAAAAGTTTCTTTCTACTTCACTTTCTTCTGAGAGTATAAGTAGTACTTTTATAATTAAATAAAAAAACCCCTCATTGTGGATCACAAATGTTTAATTATTGAATTAAAAGTAAATACAGTTTAAATATACATTCTTAATTAAGCAGTTTGTGTCCATTCTTAATTAAACAGTTTAAGCTTAAAAATCCTTGTAAAAATACTTTGTCATTTTAAACTTGTTAATTAAAAGTACTGTAGCACTCACTATAATATAAGTAAAAATTAATAAACATCTAAGTCCAAACACAAAATACCATCTCACACTTTTAATCCCAACTCTAAAAAAAACCAAAAAACCAACAACAAACAAAAAACCCAAAAAACCACAATAAAGATAGGTGCAGTATTTCCCCTTTCTTCAGTAACCTGGGATCTCACCCGGCTGCCAGGACTTTTCCAGTGTCATGGACAGTGCCTTGGCAGCTCCAGCAGCCAATTCCCTGGGCACTCTGGGCTCCATCCCAGCAGGTTCCACAGAGCTGAGCACCTCCAGTTCCTCAGCTGGCCCTGGGCAGGATCTTCCCTTCCAGGGGCAGAGCCTTTGCTCCCCAGTGCCCTTCCTGCTCTCCATCCCCTCGGGAGGGCTGCCAGGAGAGGTTGTCACCGGAGACTGAGGCAAAAAAGCCTTTGGGTGCCTCAGGCTTTTCCCCATCCCCTGTCACCAGTTTGCCAGAGTTGTTTGGAGTGGGGAAAACACTTCATGTGACCTTCCTTTTCTGTTTAATGAAGCTGTAGAATGTCCTGTTAACTCTTTCCCCCATTCCAGGTTCAGTTCCAGCCTCACATTGGCCTTCCTGATCCCAACCCTCCACAACCTCTTAGGGAATTTAATCTCCAGATTTCCCAGGTCACCTCTCCTTGCTTCCACTGCCTGTGCATTTGCTTCTTTCCCTTTCCCCTGGCCAGCAGGTTCCTGCTGACGCATGCTGGTCTCTTGCCTTCCCTGCTCAGTTTCTTGCTCCTGTTTTTCAACAGGCAAATGACCCAAGGTCTAAATTGAAAACTGAGTTGTGGTGTGACAGCAACAGGCTGTGGTGATCTCACAACAAGGAACCAGCCCTAGGTGGTAGCTGTCTGTGCTGTGATTTACCCTTTCTAGAAAACAAAACAAAAGTTCAAGTTTTGTCAAACACCATCCTTACAATGGAAAATGTAATTTTTCCCCTTTCAGAAGCATGCAGACATAGCAAAAATTATTTGCTATTTCAAAAAGAAGCGTTGGCTCATTGAGACATCAATATTTAAAATATTCTATGCAATTCAAGTTAAAGTAAGGGTTAAACTTAAGTAAGAACAGACTCATTTGCAAAGGGGCTACGATATTGGCACAATAACATAACAGAGATCAAATAATTTCAATTCCAACTCTCAAATACACAATCCTCTGAGATCAAATCAACATCTCTGTGAGCTGTCACCATGGCCTTTCTAAAGGCTTCTACTAAAGACAATATCACTGTGCCAGAATGTTTGATAAGGAGGACACCCAAAAACTGAAAGATAAATTTTTTTTCAGCCAAAAAGTAATTGTCAAATATTTGTTTTCCTTGGCAAAACATTAACCTAGGAAAATTTCAAGTCGCCCAAAATCTTTCATGACACTGAAAGCAAGCACATATACCCTTCTAGTCTGGGAAATCTTGGTTTTGAGTTACATGTAGTTAAGCCAAATTTCAAAACATTTCACTGAAAAATGTTTAAATTAGTATTTCAAGTAAAAATAGTGTTAGGGAAAAAAAAAGGGTCAGATGAAATTTTTCGGGGATGGGCAATAAATGCGAAGAGGAGGAGCAATAAATAGTCCTCTTGGTCTTTCAAAATGTTCTTCATTCCAGATAAATATCCTTAAAAAAAAAGAGGGAATATCAGCCTTTCTGTACATAAAGCCCAAGGGAAAATGCTCCCACTGGTGGCTGCTGGCACAAAACCAGAAACCACAATAATTTCCAGCACTTCAGCTTGGGTACAGCCCCCTTCCACCAAGACTCGCTGCTGACCCATCAGCGTGAAAATGACAAAATGAACTGGTAAGGTGTGATGTGCAGTGAGCTATTTTTTGCTCAAAGGACAAGGAGTTTAGAGGAGATAATGCCTTCCTTTCCTTCTTCCCCAGCTTCGTAGTGTAACTCCAGTAATACTCAAAATCACTTCTCCAAGGAAAATGCACTGAACCAGAAGGGGCTCTCCAGCAGAAACAGATTGTAGCCGTAGGATCTGATCAGGAAAAACACTGTGCACACACTTTACTTTTACGTTTGTGAGTCATCTAATTGAAGTTAGACCTGTAGAGATGAGCACTTCCTGGATTTGGCCTTTGGCAGTGGTGAGGCAGCTCAGAATTGTGGAGGTGTTTTACAGCAGTTCTCTGCTGGCAGCTGATTTTATTTGGGATAAATAAATTCAGAGAGTCTGAGCCTCTCCAGGGTGTTCTGGTCCTTGGCTGCTGCTGGCTCCAGTGATCTCCTTCTCCGGTTTCAACTCTGCTTTGTGAAGTGGCTGCAACAAATCTTTCTGTGTGTATTACATGTGTGGGGTAGAGGAGCCCCAGGTGTGTTCACAGTGTTTGACCAAGTCAAACGCGGTACAACAAAAATCTTTTTCAGAATTTCAGGATCCCTCTCAAAACTGTGTCAGCTTTTAAGGGTTGTAGCCTCAGCTGCTCTTCTTGGGAGGCTGCTCCAGAGCTGGATCCTCTGAAAGATGGGGATTTTTTTTCTGATTCTTATCCTAAATTTATTTGGGGACAACTATTATCCATCTATCCTTAAGCCAACGTTAAGCAGCACTTTTACTTCACCAATGGCCACCTTCAGTTCTCCCTTCTGGCTTTCCTCAAGATGCCATGTTTAGAGTGACTTTGTTAAGAGAAATGTTAACTCCCATCTCTCTGAGGTGCTGGATTCTCAAAGGGTCTCTTGGCTTGTCTCAGTCATGAGCCAAGATTGGGTTTTGCATCAGGTGCTATGCTTAAAACTCTTGAAATATTTTTTGCTGCCATTGCTGGAGTCATTTAATGTCTTGTTACTCCAGCTCCAGCTATCTGTGGATCAGCAACAGGGAACCCTGACCACTTTAAAATTTAAATTCACAAAATGCCAGGCAGACCAGCATTTTACTTCAAATACGACCCTTTTTATAACCTCTAGTTTCCCCCCCACTCCCCTAAACGGAAATTTTCCCTCTGAGAGTCTCGACTTATTGCAGAAATAATTGGACACATTGACACATTTTCATAGGACGGATTTCAGAGTGTCACAGTGCAGATCTGAAGGCTTCATCTGGCCTTATATCTCGTTCTTGGCCAGCAGGGTAGTCCATACCATACTGCCACAGCAATTAATCAGCTCAGGGCTTTGTTAGGATCCCTGCGTGGCTATGAGTTGCACAAAAGGATTTGCTGACTTAGCTTTCTAGCTATAAAGTAACTTGACAGTGCCCATTCCATTCCCAAAACAAATGACTGGAATCTAGAAACAGAAGCAGATTTAGAAGCAGGTGTACCCTGCTTCAGGAGAAAAACAGGTGCTGTGACTGGAATCTGTACAACCACTGAAATTACTTAATCTTTGCTTTTGACTTATACTTCAGAGCTAACTAATGAAATCCTTCTGGCTTTTTCAGATTAGACTGTAGAATTGTGATGGCTTTATTTATTATTTAATGCTACTCTTGCCTGTCACAGCCTCATCTAATATTTGAATTACTTGGGTTTGACTCTTTGTTCATGTGCCACAGGGCATAAGGAGCAGCCATCAGCCTGTGAAGCAGCCCCACACCATTTTAATCTGCTCAAACTTTCAATCAGGTTTGATGGCACTGTGAAAAATGCTGTTTTAATTCAGGTGCACTGCACTGTGTTCTAGTGACAGTCACAGGGTGGGGACAACAGCACATGCCTTGACATGGGTGCTCCCTCCCCTGCATTCGTGATGTTTTTCCTCCTTGCTCAGAACTAGGAATTATTTCTTGCACTAGCTGAGCTGCATGGGTGCCAAAATTTTGAAGTCTATCCTGGGAAAGTGTTGAACACCTGCAATTCCTGTTGAGGTCAAGGAGAATTGAGCAAATGCCTGGAGTTCTCTTTTCCAGGTCACCTTTCGAACAAGTGCTTTTTACAAAACCTTTTTGCAGTCTTTAAAGCCTTCAAAAGCACAACCTTTACTGTCAGGTGCTTTCAGTTTCTCTTGTTTTCTTGGTGGTTTTACATTTTAACGACTCCTGGAAATAGAACAAGGGGAAGGTTGCAATCAGTCCTGCTCAGAAGCAGCCAGATACAACCTGGAGCTGTTGTGCATGAACTCTCGGGGCTGTGTGAATGGATAAAAGCTCCAAGGAAAGTAGTGTGAGACTTTTGCTCACTTTTTAACATTCTCTTTAAAGCAACAGTAAAATAAAAAGGTGTTCAAGTGTAAAGGTATGGCCCCTTATTTTGCACAAGCTCTACTGAAGAAAATCCTGCTTGCACCCTACTGCTGTTCTCCCCCTCATACTGATGGGATGGAGGGGTGAGGAAATGGCTGTGTGGGGGTTCAGCTGCTTGTTGGGGTAAACTGACCATGGCTGGTTACTATTTTTCCTGGGTAAGGAGAGGAAAAAAACATTATTGAACCTTCCCCTTTAATTGGCATCTTCCCTTACAACTTCTTGCTTGTAGTAATGCATAGCTGGTTTTAAAGCAGTTTGCATCTCCTCAGCATTTCAGAAGTATTCAAGCAAGTTAAAAGGCTGCATCCTGAAAAAAAAAGTTTATGTTTTCTGTGTTCTAAATTCCTGAGCTGTATGTGAGACAAGACTTTTACTGCCATGTGTAACACACTTGGAGAAACAAGAGGACCAAAGTGTTCAAGGATGCATGAGCCTCGTCTGGTTCTGCTGGTCCCAAAAACCTGTAAAAGGATGCTGTTGAGCAGGTTTGACCAAACCCTGTGGCTCATATTGGCAAAAATTACAGGGGTGGGTAGTTTTCCTGATCAAATATTGACTTGTGTGCTGAGGGTTGGGTGGTTTTTTTTCCTTTAATTAAAAGGCCTCAATGTACTGTTGTAGGAACTTCTCTCACCTCTGCTATCTCAAATCCTGTTTATAGAAATGTGGGCATATGGGCTTGATAGCTGTTCAGTCCTAACCTTTACTTCAGCAGCTGCCTTTCAGGCACTCTGTTTCTCAAGATTAATACTCTCTTAATAAAAATAGCCTATGTGCATTGAAATCTGCTTAAATGTGGGTATCTGAAAACAAGTTGAAAATGGCTTTGTGAATGTTATGAGTAGAATGAAGAAAAAAAAAAAAAAAAAAAAGATAAAAATCCTAAAATAGCATGGAAAATATTAGAACATTTTCTCCATGCTCGTTTACACATTAAGAAGGGAGTTTTTCAAAGAAGCCAGCGGGCAAATGCTAGGGGCTGCACTACATAAAACACCTCTCAAGGCAGCCTTTACCATAGCTGAATTAATATGGTGGGTACAGCCAGAGGTGGACACCAGCAGGAAGCAAGGGGGAGAAATTTAGGTCTCTAGTGCTGCCTAAAGCCAAAGGAAAACCTTGCAAAAAATATTAAGATTGGTAAGGTATAAAGCAGCTCTTTAATGAAAGCTTTCCTGTGTACTAATTATAGGTATGCATGTGAGTGATACAGGATTTTAATAAGGTTAATTAATTAGTATAGCAAGCAGGCACATCAAATAAGAAACCAGTTGCCCTAAGGTCTGTCCCTTGGAATTTGTCCAGGGGCTTGTTTGCCCTATATTTTGTTATACCTCTCAAATCCTGGTGAAAAACAAGGTATCCTGGTTAGAAGTTCTCTTCCTGAGAATGAGACTAAACAGAATTTAAAGTGTTAAAAAGGGGTTGGCTTAGTATTCTGAAATGTGAGAGAGGGCAGGAAAAGCACCAGGAACTCTACAGCTACATATTAAAAATCTGCAGGCACTTGAGAGGCATCCCTAGGAACACCCAAAGCCACGTTCTGCTCCACGCTCAGTCCTCCAAGGGTGGGTTTGTGCTTTGAGCTGAGGGTAAAACACCATCCCTGTGCTGACATGTGCCTTGTCTGTGCTCTGCCTGCAGTGGCTGAGGAACCCTGGTCCCCAGCACGAGAAGAGGACTCTCTTTGGGGACATGGTGTGCTTCTTGTTCATCACCCCACTGGCCACCGTGTCCGGCTGGCTGTGCCTGCGGGGAGCTGTGGACCACCTGCACTTTAGCAGTAGGCTGGAAGCTGTCGGCCTCATTGCACTCACTGTGGCACTCTTCACTATTTACCTCTTTTGGACCCTGGTAAGTGTCAGGGATTTTATTTAACTCGCAGGAAAAAGGGGAAGAGCAAACGAGAAAGTTAATCGCGCAGAGCGCTCTGAGCATTGCATGGAGCATTGCTTCTGTGCTGGTAAGTGCAAATGCACCTGCAAGAAACTTGTTGTTTCCACACCATTCAAGTCCCCTGGAACATCAGAGAGACAGTTTACTTGAGGGTAAGGATTCGCAAATCCCAAATACCAGTGGGGACGGCAGGAAGGAGACGGGGAAGTAGCACAGAGTTCAAGATGGTACAGGAGGGAGTTTCATCAAATGTGATGTGCAAAGGGTGAAGGCACAGCACACACATGCAAAACAAATATTTAGGTGAACAACTTGGCTGCCACAGAGGATTCAGATTTTATTCTAAAACATTAGGCCAATGGCAACATATTGCTAATTTTACAATGCTAAAGTGTCAGATGTGGGGGAAGCAGAACATGCAGGTGGCCAGGTCGGTGAAAACAGAGCTGCCTCGAACAGAGCTGCAGGTTAAATTGCATCCTGCACCCCAGCACGAGTCACTGGCATGCCAGTCCATCCTGAGAGCCACTTGTTCAGTGTCAAGTTGTTGAACTGAGATTATTCAGTGGCCCCAGTGCACTGACAGGCAGCTAGCCCAGCAGAAACGAGGAACACGGTGGACAGCTGCCAAAATGAGTGTTCATCCAGCCATGCTCACTGAAAAGCCCAGGTTAATACTGTGTTTGTTTCACGCCTCTTTTTGTGCAGTGGGAAGAGCAGGGTGGGTGCAGAGGGAGAGCACTCACAGCACTGCAGTCAGATGCTGCCAGCCTGAGCTGCTGGGGCAGGAAACACATCCCACATGCTGGGGCATGGCCACATGCCACAGGGCCAGCACACAGCTCTGCCCCTCCCTGGGTATGGCTGTGCTATAGCCCAGACCCCTTCCAGCAGATCTGGACCCGTGTGAGCTGCTGAGGAGGTGGCACTTTTTATAAACTGCATTGGTAGAGGAAGAAACCCCCTGTGCTGAGCCCTGAGGAAAAGGGACCACAAAAACCCACTTCCTCACGAGTATCTCCAAGAAAGCTGGGAAAGGTAACATCTCATTTACACATTTGTGAACCCTGTCTCACCCACAGAGGAGTGCAGGCGGGAGGAAAAGCTCAGAGTTTTGCCTCAGCCTGATGAGCTCAGTGCAGTTCATATTTTTGTTTCTGCTTTTCTGTGGAGCAGCAGCACTCCCTTAGGACAGGCCATGTACTCCAGCAGTGAGGCCACATTTTTCTTCCCTGCAGTGCTGGGTGTAGATGTGCCTGGCAGGTATGCAAGCAAATATTGTTCAAATTTCCTTTGTGTATGGCTGTCTTAGAAATCAAAAAGCTGAACAATTTGCCTAACACACTTAATTCACCACCACCAAAATTGTTGGAAGTGGTAAAAGGCATTTTTTTCAGGTGGATTTAATTAGCTATGCCACATTGGCTTATCCGACCTTGCTTATTAAGACTGCAGCATCTCAACTTTGGTTCCTATCCCTGGGTATTGCATTTGCAGAATAAGAGGAAAAAATCCCTTCTATTCACTTCACAAATTTTACCCCTTCAAAAGCATGCAGAGAAATGTGCTATTGGCTCTTGGAGAACATGACAGTGATAGTTGCCTGATGCAAATGTATACCTTGGTTGAATGAATCAAAATTCAGCATCTTTGATGCTCACTCAGCTGTAATTCCACTCTTAATTGTTGTTTAGGGCAGTAGGAGATGGATGGGTAAGGAAGCACTGCGTTCACCTGGGAAGGGCAAGGCAGGGAGGCCTTTAGGGGACTGGATCACCAAATGATTGAAGCTGGGAGGCAAAATAACCTTCCCCTCAGTGACGTAGGAAAGCCCCAGTCTGGGTTTGCCTTGTGGAGGGCTCCAGGCTCCCCTTGTCATGCAGGAAGGAATGGTTCCACACACAGAAGTGTTAATTCCATCAAATTCTTCAGCAGCACATGCCTTGTCACTTTTGGAAGTGGGAGAATCCTGTTACATATCTGTGGCTGTGCAGGAAATTGGTTCAATGCTGCGGGGTAAATGACACACAAGATGATACAATATTCCTTTAGGTCCTGGGGAAATTAAGAAAACTAAAACTTTGTTTTACTTCCAGTAAATCAGCTTTCCTTCTCTGGAGGCAAAAACTGGCATACAGATTATTTACACATCACAGTAATCCCAGTGAGCAGTGAATAGCAGAAGGCATGCTATTTTTAGCATCTCAGAAGCCGTTTTTGTCCCTCCATCCCTTTAAAACAGACAAGTTACCCATAAAAAACTGCTGCTTTTTACTCTGTATTTTGACACACATCAAAAAAAGGTACCTGGTCCTCCCAAGAAGAAAGATCCAGACACAAAAAGGGGATTGGCAGTTAAACAAAGAATTCAGGACCAATTTGCTTTCTCTTGTATAACATACATACCTGGTTTAACAATGCAGCTGCTACTCAAAGAACCTCACGTTCAGCTGCTTGAATACCCAACCTGAGCTCCAGCTCACTCTCCAGAAGCTGTCACTGCATTTTACAGGGCATCCACCTTTGCAGATGTTGGGGTGTTTTAACCTCCTCACTGCTCCAGTTGGTTTCTGCTGCTCCTGCAGTGTCTTTTGAGAAGAGATTTCCCATATTCCTTCATACACACTGCTCCACAGAAACAAAAGATGTAGGTTGCTTTCCTTCAGAGGGGAGGAGAGGAGGTTGAAAGTTGGAGGAATCAATCTGAAGAGCTGTCTTTGCAAAACTGCTTAGTAAACCAAAGCTTTATAGCTTTCCTTCAGACAGCTGTAAAGAGATCTAACTAAAAAAAGAAAGGATTTTTTAGCCCTTGTAGGACATCATTGAAAAGTACACTTCTTTATTTAAAGGCACCTTTTTTGCAGTAAGGAAAGGATACAGTGCTTCTGCCCACACCTCAAGAACGAAACAATCATCACTTGGCACGTTTCTCTCAAAATTTACAGTTAGTTGTTAGTTTTTGCTGTTGATGTTTGTTGTTTTTTTTTTAACTGCACATAGACATCCTCTTACACAGCTGCCAATCCCACAATGCTTGGCTGCCACTAAAACAAATTGTAAACTATTTTCTAAAAACATTGGGCTGAGGTGGCTCGCATCTCCACAGCAATCACACATTTCCAGAATAATGTTGAAATTACCTGATAACAACAACAAGAACAAAAATTTTCAGAGGCAATCTAAATTTAGACACACACATTGTCAGCTCACTGCCTCTGCACAGCCCAACTTTGATGCATTCAGCAGTATTACAAGTATTACAAGGTAGAACACGTCTCTGTTCATCTGCCTGCAAAAAATAACACTGTCAATTTAGCAACCTGAAGCAAGACAGGATATCCCAAATTCTCATTCCATGTGTGCCAACAGCTCTTGTGAAAGGTAATAGCAGGATGTCTGATTTTTTCAGGCTGTGGAAAAGGAGAGGTAAAATAGGCTTTTCTCCTCTGCTGTGGCACCTTGGGGCATGGTGGGTCTCTCTTTTCAGCAGTTTTCACCCATTTTTGTCCCACGGGAAGGCGTTTGGAGCCCTAGCTGGCTCCTTGCAGGGTGGCAGTGACTGAAGGTTGCTCGTGTCCCTTCTGTCCCCAGGTGTCCTTCAGGTACCACTGCCGGCTGTACCACGAATGGCGTCGGAACAATCAGCGGGTGATGCTGCTCATCCCAAAATCTGCCAACATCCCCTCCACTCAGCAGTCCCTGCTGGACCTGCAGCCCCTCAAAAGGAGCTCCAAGGAAACAATTGTGTGATTTGGGGTGGAGCTGTGCACTGAAGATGTTTTTTTTGTCTCAGAGTCTTTGGGTTCGGGCAGCATCCAGCACCCAGGAATGTGCAATTTGAATTTACAGACTGACCGCAGAGGGATAAATCACAGTCAGAATTCAAGTTCATGGATGCTGCAGTCATTTGTGGCGTTTCCTAAGCTGCCAAACGTGTTTAGTTAGCAGGGACCCTACAGATTCTGCAAGTATGTTAATTGTTGTATCATCAAGTGATGCAAACTTTTTTTATTGTTTAAAGTATTAAACTATGGTAATTAACAATGCAAAACAGGTTTAAAAAGTGCTTTATAATTTCTTCTTCCTACAGTACTGTTTCTTTAGGCAGCTGGACAGTAACCAATATTTATTTCTGCTTCCTAAAGCATAGCAATGGCATTTCCTCATATGATTTTATCTGCAGGTCCGTTATACCAATGTTTTGATTATTAAAATTTGTTTGTAATGAGCTCTACAAATTGGCACATTATTTAAATGCTACAAAGTGATTAGAAAATTGTATTACCCATTTCCTGTTTGGCAGGGAGGGTCTGATGGGGAGATTCTTCAGTTATGAATCCAGCATGCACAATAGAAAAATTAGGCAAATTGCAGTAATCTTCCTGTCAAAAGTATTATAGTTTATAGCACTCAGGAAAAAAGAAAAATTTACTTTTCCATGAAGAAGCACCACATTCTTCAGTGAAGTGCACATTCTGCTGGTATGAATTCAAACTCAGCCAATTTATCTTGCATTTACACCAGGCTGAATTTAACTTTACAGCTTACTTTTATATAGGGAAAGCTCTGCATACGTAATGAATGAGATCATCAGATAAGTTTTAGGAAGCAGGGACTTGTCTTGCATAAAGAACAGCATTATTTTAATGAGCAGAAACTCCAGCTTGAGAGGTAGGATTTCACAGTGTGTGCAAACCCTGACCTCTCATGGTAGCACTGAGACAAAAAAAAAAAAAATACAAAAAAAATTAAAGGATATAATACAGTTTTCTGTGGTGACCAAATTGGACTCAGTGTAAAGATCAGACCTTATTCCTGGGTGGCTTTATCTGCTTCCCTTTGGTTTTATGCCCAATTCATTCATCAATTCTTCAGTCCCAGGAGATAGACTACAGATAGACTTATTTTAAATAACTACACAAAATCTCATTACCAAATGCTGCTAGAATTAGAAAACCATGCAGAGCCCCTCTGAACAGCTGAATTTCTTTGAATTGTGCATGGATGGCAGTACCACCATGTGCTTTGTTTTCCAAACCCTGCAGGAACTGAAAATCAAAAGGAAGACATAGCAGGAAGGCTAATAATTTGTTATTTGTAAAGTTCAAGGTATTATGGGCATTTACCATCAGACAAGAAGTTATTTGATGTTTTGTGTCTGCTCTGTTGTGTGGGGGGGGAAAGCTTAGCGCACCAAGCCAAATCTGTTAAATTTCTTTATTCTGTCTATGGACTAGTCTAGCTTTGAGTGTGCCATTCAACAATGGTCTTTGTAACTGTCAGTCATGGGGATAGGAGAATCATGGGGATATAAAGCAATAACAGCCTCATTCCAATAGAAAAGTACTTACAGAACGAGCCAAGGTGTGTAGGGAAATCATGAATCTGCAGATCTGTACTCATCAGTCTGGCAAGGCTGGGGTTGCTCGTGTTTGGCTGTGAATAACTGCTTCTGTTCCAGAGGAAATGACACAAGGCTCTGAGGATAAGGAGGTCACAATCTCTGTGATTTAGGCTAAAATTTGTAGTGCTTTATTTATCTTTATTTTTTTATACCTCTTCCTAAAGGTAAATAACTATTTGGAATGAAGACTGAACATGCACTTAAGCAGAATTCCAGATTTAAAAAAATCTGCTGGCCAGGGACAAAGAAATGAAGCAAATTCAGCTAGGTCAGGATGCTGTGTTTTAATGTCTACACACATACTTTAGGTAAGCTTTCTTCAGAACTTTATTACTGCTCTCAAATTCTTTGAGAGAATTGTTATTCTTAGTGAGTACTGTTATTAGCTTTGCCTCATGAAACCAAAAATTAGGGTGACAGGGAATTTAAGTGGCAAAACATTCAGGCAAACACTTACTCAAGTGAAGCTGCAAGGTCTATGCAGAAGATCAGTGGCTTGGCCTAGCTCATCTGTGTCTTTTTTTTTGGTTTGTTTTTTTTTTGTTTTTTTGTTTTTTTTTTTGGTTTGGTTTGGTTTTTTTTTTGTTTTGTTTTTTTGTGTAAAGACAACTTTGTTTACCAGAGAGAGAGAGAAAAAGTATGGTCCAGTTTAGCACACACATTAGCTTGATACAGCAGCACAGCACAACTGTCTGGTGAAGTCACCAGCAGTAGTGTCCCACAGATTTTCTTGGGGGGAAAAAAAAGTGGCAGGAAAGATCCAGTCAGACACCACTGCATTAAACCCATGAAAAAAACCCAAAAACCGTACTTGTATTCTCCCTTGTTTCTCCTAAAACACAAGAACTGGGAGGTCAGAGATTTCTTAATCCCACTTCTGCTCTGAAGATTTACAGACAGAAAGACCTGCCAGCTGGGAGCTGACTTTTCTTCCGTGAGTTGATGCTGTAAGATGCCACACCAAGCCCAAATTTCCATAAAAACCTGGATTATTACAGCAAATACTCTTCAACAACGGCAACACCCATTTCTGTCTGAATAGATGTGAAAGGCAGAATAAACCACAGAAGCCACAGCCAGCAAAGCTCCTGGCAGTACTATGACACCATTGTTACGCTCTCCTTAAAAAACAAAATTAATTAAAGAATATAATTAACAAAAGTATGAGTGACCACCTTGTTACTTTTTTAACGTCACTCAACTTCCCTCTCAGCAACTTTATGCTTTCTTCTCATGC
>JAOTBB010001553.1:718842-735935 GCA_025629985.1 Chamaetylas fuelleborni | reverse complement strand
CCTCTCCAGCTCTCCTGGAGCCCCTCCAGGCCCTGCAAGGGGCTCTGAGCTCTCCCTGGAGCCTTCCCTTCTCCAGGAGAACATTCCCAGCTCTCCCAGCCTGGTTCTGTTTTGTAGAATGACTTTCTTTTTCCAAAACCAACTTTTCTAGCTGCATCATCTGCCCTGGTAAGTAATCAAGTGTTTTAATAGCCAAGAATTTCTGTTGATGGGTTAGGAAATACCTGATCTGGGTTGTAAATCTATTGTGCAGATACATTTAACAAGGCATAGCAGTCTATAGTGCCTAAACACACCCCATTCCCTAAGGGATTTAGACCAGTCACAGTGAGGCTAACAAACACACTCTGGCATTTGCAAGCCCCTCCAACTCTTCACCTCTTGGAGTTTGGAGCTGTTGAGTTACTGAATTACTTTCACATTTGGTTTATTTGCTCAGGCTCTGAAATAAACACTGTGATGGTTTGATTACTGTGGCTTTATTCCATTCTTCCCAGGAGCTGGTGGAAAAGCTTAGGCTGGCTGGTGGAGTAGTTTGTGTGGTTAAAGTGACCTATGCCAGCAGTAGAAAGTTTTCATTGAAGGGATTAAGATGACTTAATCAAAGCTACATGAAGTCTGGCCTTTTCTCCATTTGCTAAACCAAGATTTTGCCTGTGTGTTTGAGCATAAAGTGCTGCAGGTGACTTCCCACTCCATAGGTGCGAGTGAGAACACACAGCTGGACGAGTGCTTGGTATTCACATTTTTCGCATGTTGATGTAGTCCTGCCTAAATTCAAGTCATCTGGACTATTCTTTATTTTTGAGTTTTGTTTTACTAACAAAGGGGAACTTCTCAAGGAAGCCAGCTGTGTACACCTGTCTTCATTAGATACTCGAAGTGTTTGGTATTTAGCTCCTTTTTTTTCTGTGTAGTGTGAAACTGTTTTCATTAACATGAGTCGTTTGGGGAAAATGCCACTCATGCATTTCTGCAAGGGGTTGCAAATCATTATTTTTCTTGCTGTGATAACGAATTTAGCACAACAGTCTGTGGGAGGGAGGAACAGCTGGCTTGAACTGGAAGAGAGAATGGAGAAGAACTGATAAGTGTTTGTGGAAGTGTTTACAATTCTGTACCAATATGTATGTGGAAATGAGAAGTTCCTGTAAAACCAAAAATTAGGAGACAGCTTTTTTGTTCCTGTCTTTCTTTCTCTTGGATATTGGCAAACATACGTGTTTCTTGTTTATGTTGTGAAGTTGGGTGCTCATTTGCAATTGTTTCTGCAGGTGCTAAAAGATAGAGTCCTAGAATTATTTGGGTTGAAGGGACCTTAAAGACATCTAGTTCCAAACCTCCTACCATGGGCAGAGACCCTATCCAAGGGTGCTCCAAGACCCATCCAGTCTGGCCTTGGGCACTGCCAGGGATCCAGGGGCAGACACAGCAAATCTGAGCACCCTGTGCCAGGAATTCCCAATTCCCAATATCCCGTCCACCTCTGCCCTCTTGGAAGCCATTCCCTGTGTCTTGTCCCTCCAGGCCTTGTCCCCAGTCCCTCTCCAGCTCTCCTGGAGCCCCTCCAGGCCCTGCAAGGGGCTCTGAGCTCTCCCTGGAGCCTTCCCTTCTCCAGGGGAGCATTCCCAGCTCTCCCAGCCTGGCTCCAGAGCAGAGGGGCTCCAGCCCTGCAGCAGCTCCGGGGCCTCCTCTGGACTCTCTGCAGCAGCTCCACGTCCTCCTGGATTTGGGATCCAGGGCTGGGGCAGCTCTGCAGGTGGGGCATGGGGGCACAATTCCCACCTTTCCTGCTGCCCACACTGGGATCAGCCCAGGGCTGGGCCATGTCCAGTCTCTTACCCACCAACATCCCCAAGTCCTTCTCCCCAGGGCTGCTTTCCATCTCTCCATCCTCAGACTGTTCTGAGACCAGGCACTGCCCTGACACTGATGCAGGACTTTGCACTTGGCCTTGTTGACCCTCGTGAGTTTTACACTGTTCCACCTCTCCAGCCTGTCCAGCTCCCTTTGGGTGCCATTCCATCCCTCAGGCATGTCATCCTCACCACTCAGCTTGGTGTCATCAGCAGTTTGTGGGAGGGAACAGAGCTGGAAACTCAGCTGGATTCTCGGGCCAGCACTGGCGCTGACCTGGGCTCTGCTGCCTGAGCCAGCGACCACAGTCCTGCTCGAGTGCCTTGTCCAAAATCCTTCAGGTGGGTGTGCTGGAGGGACTGCTAGGAGAGAGAGCTCATGTGCCTGAAGGGAGTATGTCTGGATTCACTGAAATGAGGTAGAAAATAGAACAATCTAAATAGATTTTCAGAGACTGTAGTGGTAAATTGTTGGTTTATTTTATTATTGGTGCTCTGTGGGCTTCTCCTTCTCCCCTAAATAAAATTCTTCTCTGTCCCCTCCTTCAAGACAAATATTTACATGTCTTTCATTCTTTACAGTAATACATGTGAGGACAACAACATTTTTGGGACAGACAGCACATCCTTATATCATATAAACATACAGACTTTTTTTTTTCTGGGGGACCACACTTCCATCATTCTCTCAGGTTTAATATTTGATGCTTAAAAGGCTCCTTTGCTGTTGTATTAGCTTTACTACTTGTGGCATCCTTGAGAACATCTTCCTTATTAGTTGATCGAGGTGTCATTAAATTATTATATTGGCTGAAAATTTGTTTCATTAATAAATACAGGACTTTCATTATCAATACCCTGCTCTTTGCATGTTCTTTTGGTGTTGTTTCAGCCAAAGACCTGCTTTAAAAAGTCAAGGACTTGTCATTCCCAAATGTCCCTCTGGATTTTGGGATGTTCTATGACTATTTTAGGGATCCGTATCTGAGGATCTGTGTCAAAATCTGGTTTTGAGGCCTGGACTAAACAGAAGTTGACAGAAATCGTTTTCCTGACTACTTTTATTTTTTTAGGAATCAGTTTTCCCAGCAGGTAGCACTGTCGTGTAGTAGCTTAAAATTTTTTAATGTCAGGAAGGAAATGAAAGGCATTATTTCTATCTGTGTTAGGAAAGTGGGTCAGGCTGTGATGTTTATTTATAGAATGTCTCAATATTTTCATTTTTGTCGCAACACTGACTGATCTTTGCCTTGTGCTTTTCTGTAAGTGTGACTACCAAGTTCTGAGCTCTGCATTGCCCCCCAAAATCAGCAGTGATGGAGGGTGGCAGGTTTGGAGCTAAATCAGAGTCCAAATGGGCTTCTTGAGAGTTCAATGGATTATTTTGGGGTTTAGCATTTAGGAAGAATAGGGCAGCAGTTTCATATGCAGCATTGGAAAGCAGAAGGGATTGCTGCTGCTGCTTTTATGTTTCTTGTAGAAACTTGGTGGGTTTGCATTTGTCTGAGAAAGTGCAGCAGGACGATGGCCTTCTGCTCCACCGGGATGGCCTTAAACTCCATTTGTTCTGATACCTGCTGGCCTGAAGGTTAAATCAGTTGCTTAACCTCTTTTCATTCACAATACAGCACATATTCTGCCAATTAATGCTTTTCCTGGTCTTAAATGTAGGCCAGACAACTTGAAAGCTTATCAAAGTGAAGGGCTCTGCAACTGGAGGAGAAGATTGGTGTCCATCAATTTTGAGCATGTGGGCTTTAAAGAATTTGAATTATGAGGCATTATTTACAAGGGTCACAGGTGTGCTGTACTGCAACTTAAGTGATTGTACAGGTGCTTGAGATCCATTGAATAACTGAGTATTTCTCGTTTTGGAAAAGGGATGAAAAATCATCCTATAGACCTTGTGTGCATAAGCCTGTGACAACTTGCTTTGAGCACTGCAATAATGTGGTTTCTTTGTCCTTTTGTCTTGAAGGAGGTTAAGTTTTGCACACTTGCAAGGACTCTTGCCCCAAGGTTTTAGGGGTTCACTGCATGCCAGGGAAAGAGAGGGATTGATATATTCTCTTTCTGCTGTAGTGAGATAGTTCATGATGTGTGAGATAGAGTTGCTTCCACTGTGCTCTGCTGTCTCCTTTGGCCTGGTGTGTATAAGACAACTCCCCACCACAAACCCCAAGAGGATTTTAGGACCACCAGCGAAGGATGAGACTCCTGTTTTTCTGAGCATTATAAACACTATCAGCTAAATTATCTTTATTTCAAAGAACTAGGCCAAGATCTAGTAAGTGGATTTGGGAACAGGTGGGGAAAGCAGAGTTCAACTGTTGGATTAGATCAATATACAGCTATTGCAGCGTCCACCATCTGCACGGCCAGTGTCTCAGGTACTAGTGGTACGCGTGGCCTTCAAGGGGACCTCATGAATTGGCCTTTTGTCACAGTAACATTTCTGCATAACACATACGTACTGGGGAAGGTGTTCAAAGAAATAAAGAGTGCTAAGACTGGAGTTCTTGCAGCGTGAAAGCAGAGATCAGAGATAATATAGAGATAATAGAACGATGCCACAGAAAAATGTGCTGACAAACAGCACAAAATGTGCTGCTTGTGTGAAGAACACACCTCTTCAGTGTAACAATAACAATAATAATATTTTAGTCTTTGTTTTACCTGCTAAGTTTGAATGGGGGAAAAATCTGTAGTAAATGGACACAGTAATGTTGACATTTACAGTGTAGCTTGGCTGATTGTTTCTGCAGAGATAAAGCTAAGGTTATGCAGTGAATAAATGCTGCATTGTGGTCTATGAGACAAGGCTGGGAATAAAGAAATAGGAGAATATGCAGGAACCTAAATTTGGGATGTTTTCATTTTGAATTTAAAATTTAGAGGCGCAAATGAGAGTAGAGCTCTAGTGTGTTTCTGGGGTGGCAAACACAGTAGGACCACAGGGCAGCATCTATGGTTTGGAGCAGCGGGAAGTGCTGGTATCATTTGGGATCCAGCACAGTTCTGGGGGCTTTTTTCAACGCTTCTGATGTGGGGAAATGAAGTTGGAGGAGAGAAATCAGCTTTTCCTTCATAGTTTCTGTTGTCTTAGTCTTGAGGTTAGGTAATTCTAATTATTTTTATAATTTTCTTTTTAATTATGCATTTTAATTATTAGGATAAAAATCTTTACTGCGAGGAAAAAGTTCTTCCCTGTGAGGGTGGGAAGGACCTGGCAGAGGGTGCCCAGAGAAACTGTCGCTGTCCCTGGATCCCTGGAAGTGTCCAAGGCCAGGCTGGACAGGCTTTGGAGAACCCTAGGATAATGGAAGGAGGGGTAGAATGAGATGAACTTTAAGGTCCTTCCCAACCTAAAACATTTGGTTTTCCATGATTACGCTACAGCAGTAACTTTTGCATGAGTTTGCTCATCTTGAGGACTTATCTCAGGGAGACTATGTACAAGAACGAGAGATGAGGAGAGAATTCTCTGGACACCTGGAGTAGTTCATTGTTTTCGGTACCTGTTGCTGCATAGGTAAAATCCTTATCACAGTGGATTTTGCAGTAATGTCATTACCTTCATCAGTGAGACCTAGCCTGTAATAATTTACATCTTCCCAGCTTTACCTGCGGTGTGGAACTGAGGTGGAAGAAGAAGGGATTAGCTGTTCTACATTAGAAATTCATGAAATAGCTCCGTGGATTGTTTATCTGCTTCTCTTATCCCCAGTGTGCCTGATCACTATTCCATGCCTATAAATTGAAGTATTTGCTTATAATATACACTCTTTAACCATAGTGCTTTTAGTAAGAACATGAACAAAATTATTAATTAATTTAGGATAGAAAGCTTTTGGTTTTTTTTAAGAGGCTGTAACAGCCCTTTGTGCCTTCAATTCCAAATACACCCAAAACAATGACTTTTAATTGTGAAGTGCTTGAGCCCTTGGGAAGGAGGAGCGAGAAAGGAGGAAAATTCATTGCTTGCATCAGTCCCTAGATTTAATAACTTCAAAATTAGGATGGACTAGGGGCTTTGGGGTTTGTTTTGCTTGTTTGTTTAGGTTTTGTTGGTTTTTTTTGATTGGTTTGTTTTGGGTTTTTTGTTTGGTTTTTTATTATTTGGTTGGGGTTATTTTTAGTGAAAAGGCTGTGAAGCTTCTCCACCTGTGAAGATGCTGCTAAGTCTTCACTGTCAGTGTCACTGCAGTCTAACTGAAAGTAATACAAACCCGTTTTGAGATCCAGTGATGACCACTTAGAGGTTAAATTTTAACATGTTTTATAAACCAAACCAGCCTGCTTACCTTTTCTGGTGAGTAATGAAGGAAAGGCAAGCTTTTTCTCTATTTTTTCTCTATTAATACTTCTGATGAAAATAAATATACTCAAAACCCTGTTGCCAGCATATAATGTATCTTTAAGGTCCAACAATGCTTTGAAGTAAGTGCTGCAAAGTTATTTAATCCTAAATTCTAAGGTACTTTTTGTGAGTTTTTGTACACACTAGCAACAGGCTTGCTTTAGATTTATTAGATAGTAGCCAACAGCTTTGAGGCTTTGCCTTACTGTGCACCTCCTGCTTACCTGTGGAATTTTCTCAGTGCATACTAATTTGTATTTGAAAAATATACACTGCTAGTATTACTCATATTGTTAAAGAAACCACAGATTTGTCTGGTGATTTCCAATATCAGCTTTGGCTGTTTACCCAGGAGATAGCACTGATTGCTGCCTGATTTTGTGTGGGTTTTGTGCTTTTAAGGGGCTCCCAGAATGAGTGGAGACTATTTAAATATAGAGAATCTTTTTGCATAAAATATTACTCTTTGAAGTTCTTTTTCATTAAATCCTCATTCTTGTCATTGCTTCCCTTTTGTCTTTTTCTTTAAAAGACCTGGAATAGGCAGGACTCAAGGCTGGAGCTCTTTAAATACGTGTGCTGTAGGTTCAACTCCCTAACTCTCTTCCTTTGGTTCTTATATACTGCAGTCCATTTGGAAATCCATGAAAAATTTAGTGTACACAACACTGTTGTAAACAGTGAAGTTTGAAATAAGCCTTAAGTATTGTGTATATATGTATGTATACAATGAATTTATGCTGTACACTTATGTATTTTTTTAATCTGAGCTTTGTGAATATCCTTGCAGGTGTTTTTTTTACCCTGGAAGTTTAAAAGTTGATGTTGTAGTTTAGAGGCTTCGTCAGTATTGTAGTACAGGACCTGATTCACTGGTTTTTTAGGGTGTAGCAGCTGCTCCTCGCAGAGCAGGAGATGTAACACTCAGGTAGTACAGCAGCACTTCTTGCGTAGCAGCTGCACGTTTCACCAAGTTAGCAAAGTCAAGTGGTATTTGGTGCCTCTCCATATTTTCTGGTGTCTGATTTCTGCATCTGAGTCATAAATTACCATAGAATCATGGCATTGTTTAGGTTGGAAAAGCCCTCTAAGACCATCAAGTCCAACTGCTCCCCAGCACAGCCCAGGCAAGCACTGCCTGGACAGCCCTTTCCAGGAAGGAATTACCCAAAATCCACACTGAGATTTCCCTGGCCCAGCCTGAGGCCATTCCCTCTCCTCCTGTCCCTGTCCCTGTTCCCAGATGCCAAATCCCCCCGGCTGTCCCCTCCTGGCAGGGAGTTGTGCAGAGCCACAAGGTCTCTGAGCCTCCTTTTCTCCAGGCTGAGCCCCTTCCCATCTCCCTCAGGAATTCTCCAGCCCCTTCCCATTTCCCTCAGGAGTTCTCCAGCCCCTTCCAGCTCTGTTCCCTTCCCTGGACTCGCTCCAGCCCCTCCAGGGCTCTCAGAGCTGCCCCAGCACTGGAGATGCCCCAGCAGGGCCAGCTCAGGGGACAAGGGCAGTGCCCTGGCCCTGCTGCCACCCCAGAGCTGGCACAGCCCAGGGGCCTCCAGTGGTCTCTTGCCCACCTGGGCACACCTGGGCTCGTGACCAGCTGCTGTCACAGCACCACCAGGGCCTTTCCCAGCCCCTGTGCCCCAGCCTGGAGCTGCAGGCGTTGCTGTGAGCCAAGTGCAGGACCTGACACTTGGCCTTGTTGAACCCCACATTACAAATATGGCCAAAGCTTTCTGGGGCCAAGGACCCCTGAGCCTGGTGGTGTTGGTGACAGGTTACGTGGGGTAGGAGCCTTCTATGTGAGAGTGCCCTGATGTATGTCAGGAAAGCTTTGCATATCCAAGTCCCTCATTCCTGGAGTGTTTTTCCTTCTGGAGTTACTCACGTGTTCCCTTCCCAAGTCTTTGCTCGCAGACAAAGCCAAAACTCTGTGTAGGACATGTCCCAGTTATGCAAAGCCCTAGGCCTGTGTCATGTATGGCACAGGCAGCAGTGAGCATGAGGAGCAGACTGTTTGCTTTTTTACTGCAGCTTGGAGCTCAGTTGAGCTTTCTGTACAGAATGGAAGAATGAAATTCTAATTTCAGTTTGCTTTTGTGCTGAAGATTTATATCTGACTGGGAGAGTTTTATAGAAGAACATGGATGCTGCTGCCCTGCTCTAGCCAGGCAGTGCAGACAGTGAGAACTTAATTCCTATTTATTTTCCTTTCAGAGATGTCAACTCTGATTTATTATAAATTTTTAACATCTCTCATTTGTCTATAATGGCAGGAAGTGTAGTAAGCAGTCTGAGAAACTTACAGGTATGTTTTTACAAATAGTGTATCAAAGAAGTTTGACTTATATTTTTAAAACTAAATCCAATGTTTTGCTGAAACTTCATTGAATTACATTTATGTTGAAATGCTCTTTCTGTTTTCCCTCCTGAGATGTGACATGCCTGGGACTACAGTATTAACAGGATAATTTTATTTTGTTTCTTATATCACTCTTGGTAACATTTCTGTGGTGAATCAATTAGTAATTGTTTCCAGGTAAAATTGTTGCAAGAGTTCTCTGAGTAGAAGCTCCCTGAAAGCTTGCCACATGGCATGAGATTGCTATTAGCTTGAGACTTGCTCAGGTTTTCAGAATCTCTGCTCTTGGTTGCGGGTGAAGTTCTATCACTGTGGATACTGTTTGTTTCATGGATTTTCCTTGGACATTATATTCAAAAGGTTGAATTTTTAGACAAAAAGACTAGATGTTACTGCCTCCACTTGGAAATTTCATTCGGTTTTGTGACTTCTTGGTCGGTACATAAGTGGTTTGAATTCTCAAAGATATTGAAGTTTTAGAAGAAATATAAATCACATAATCATGAAATGGTTTGGGTTGGAAGGGACCTCAAAGCCCACCCAGTGCCACCCCTGCCGTGGCAGGGACACCTCCTGCTGTTCCAGGTGCTCCCAGCCCCAGTGCCCAGCCTGGCCTTGGGCACTGCCAGGGATCCAGGGGCAGCCCCAGCTGCTCTGGGCACCCTGTGCCAGGGCCCTGAAAGTCAAACAAGTGCACGATTTTTAATATTACATGTTATATAATAGTAAAGCATATTTCTGTGCATATCTAAGCCTGAAAAATGTTATCCCATACTGACTGGCTGCCTTTGGGTGTCTGTGCCCCATCCATGGAGTTTTCATATCACATAGTCTGTAGAGGGTGATTTGGCAGCAAGAACAGTGTCCTCACCTTTTGCATTTCTCAGGGAATGGTTCCTGCTGTCTATCCTGGTGTTTAGTTATAGGCAGTTCCAAGTCTGAGCATCACAGAATCATCTAGGTTGGGAAAGCCCTGTGAGATCAGTGAGTTCTCCATCCCCCAGCACTGCCCATGTCCCCGGTGCCACATGCACAGGGCTTGGAAATCCCCCAGGGATGGGATCTAATCTCAGCTCGTGTGCCTTGAAGTTGCTCATTAGGTATTCAGAGTGATAAGATCATGACTGTCAATACAGTCTATTATTATTATTATTATTATTATTGTTGTTGTTGTTGTTGTTACTACACTAACACTGTTTTTTGTTATATCTTCTTCCTTGCATTTTCCCTAGAAATGGATATATCCATTCATCCTTTTTCCCCCTCTTTTGACTGAAGAAAACCAATATATATTTGGGGAAATCAAGAAATGCCTGTAGTTTTGCAACAGCCTGCCTGCTCTACACTGTGTCTTATTTTTGTAATTTGGAAAGGAAATAATAATCAATTTTCTCTGCCTCTTTCAAGGTTTTTTTTGAGGGGGTTATCCTCTCACTTGAAATACCACCAGAGATAGGCAGTAGTGGCTTTTTGAATCTGATTAAATCTTTCAGCCTTACTGTCACTTAAGGAAGTGAGAGAGGGAACCTTGGAACAACAGTTTTCCCTGAAAATGACTGTGTCATTCCTCAGTGGGTATCAGAAGCACTGAACTGTGCTGGATTATCTTTTTTCATGTATTTCTAATTATTATATGAACTTTTCATTTAACTTTGCATTTCCTAGAGTTTTTCAGCTGCCAGTTTGTTATGAGCAAGCGCAGTAAAATACTTTTTTCCCATTTTTTTCCCTTTCCTTTCCAGTTGTTTCCTGTCATTGCTCCTGGTGGCAGCTGTGGTTTGGAAGATTAAACAAAGTTGCTGGGCATCACGGCGGAGAGAGGTAAGAGGGATAAAGTGTTGTTCCTTAAATGACTTTTTAATAGTTGTTCTCTCTAGATGCATATTTATTCACATATGCCTCACATTAGCCTTAAATTGAATGCTAAGATAATTCAGTTAATGCTGCTGTTTAGGCCTTTAGCATATTTTTGATTACAGTTTCACTGACAAATTGTGTTATTTTAGTATCCTGATGCTGCAGTTTCTGTGAAGCACCAAAACAATAGGGGTGAATATCCTGAATTCTCGGAACTTCTATTTCTAGACAGCATAAGTAAAAAAACCACATGAATTAGGAGATTATTTGTATCTGTTTCAAAATAGGAAACAGAAAATAGAAACATTACTCTTGCATAGTATGTTAAAAAAAATGTATGTTTTTTAACAAGTATGTTAAAGAAGTCAAATCCCCATTTTCAAATCAAGTCTTATTCAGATATTTTGGATGGTTGGGTTTTTTTTCCCCTGGAACATTAGGAGCATAAGAAAAAGGTGGGGAAGCCACCCAGGATGAGGAAATATGTAGTTCACTACTTTAAAATGTGACTTTTAGAGCCAAAGTTTTTTCCTCTTCACCTACCCATGATCCAAACAAGCTTCACAACTTCCTGTGTTTTCATCACTTAAATAACTTTGTGCTTTATGCCCCCAAAATCTGGTTCCTCCTCATTTGTCCCTGATTTATTTTTGCTCACTAGCTTCTTTTCTTGCTTCTCAATGGAACCTGATTTCCTGTTCCACCCGAAGCACTCAGGGTGACCAAGGTGAGGTGGCCAATTGTTGTGGCACAAAGAATGTGTCCTTAGTCCTCATTTCTCAGCACAAATGCCCACATACACGAGTTGTGTTTGTAGAGCAGTCCTGGGTGCCACAAGCACCAACCACACATTCATCAGGTTTTCTTGATGTGCCAAGTGCTAAAAGCATGGAATGTGCAGGTTATCAGAGGCTGGGCTGGGCTGCTCCTGGAATTATTTTTAGTAGCTTAGTCTTGTGTTGCTCTGTTTATTTCTATGCAAAATGAGAGAAGCCAGATATTATTCGAGTGAGTCCACATGCACTTTCTGTATATAGTTATCTGTATGTCATCACCTGAGGCCACACTCCCTAGGGAATGAGGTGTGTTTCTTCCCTGCTTTGGGGTTTTCAGGGGAGATCTGCCCACTGCTCTAGGTTTTCCTCCCAGCTGTCCTGCTGGGATGAAGCTCTGGGCAGCTGCAGGCACCCAGCCTGTCACTGTTCTGTTCAAGAGTGTTCCCACACTGAAGTTGATCAAGAGGGTTTGGGGGTTTTAATTTTTACAATGCTGGAATTCTTTGCAAGCCCCTGTTCCCTGCGTATCTTCAGAAATCTGTAGCTGGTTATACTTCACAGTGCAGTGGTGTGAGTAATATGAATTTATTCCATATGAGGAGCTCCTCTCTGGTAATAAAGCAGGATGATGTCTGATAACTCTTCTCTTCCTCCTCTTTCTGCTTCACATGTTTTTGCTTTTACTGGTGAACTCACTGCAGAATATAATCATTGCTTTTCAAACAGATAACCCTTAATCTTAGAAATAATGGAAGTCTTTGAGGTTTTCTGTATTCTCTGAAGGTAGATAAATTTTTACTAGGGCAGCTGTTTTTTTCCTGCTCACTTTCTTGGCAAGAAACTAAGCTGGAGTCAGCATAACATCCCCTGTGGCTCCTGGGGTTAAATGTTATCTAGGAATGTATAAGGAATATAGACCGAGAAGTAAATACTGTGCTTTGGAGCTCAGTTAAAGTATTTGAGTGGTGGCCTAGGTGAGAAATGTCTCTATAAATTAAATTGCAGTCTGATGCATGTTTCAAGGGAAAAAAACCCAAACCTGGAGTACTGGCAACATATTGGCATGTTTCAGTCTAAGTTCAGTCTGCATGTGTGGCTGTTGGACAGGGAGTTCATCAGGGTGGTGTTTTCCAGGCACAATCCTGTCTTTCGCTGTTATTTATCTTGCTCTCTCTTGTTACCTAGTGACTCTATCTTGTAATTCATGGATCTCTGCTGTTCCATTCATCTTCTGTTAGAAATAGTTGTAAATCTTGAGGAAACAGTTTAAAATCTTTGTTGTGCCATAATTGCATATATTAATACAGACTTTCTCCAGAAACAAAAGTCCACCCAAGAATTTGTTATCTAAGATGATTTTATAGCTTGAAGGTGGAGTTTTTTGTACTGATTCTCAATAAACCCAAGGAAAGATCTCTTCAGTTGTTAAAAATAATGATCAATGCACCATCCCTGGCAGTGTCCCAGGCCAGGCTGGGTGGGGCTTGTAGCACCCTGGGGTACTGGATACTTGCCCAGTGGCAGGGGTTGGAGCTAGAAAATTTTCAAGGTCCCTTCCAACCCAAACTGTTCCATGATTCTATAAAATGCTGCAGCCCTGAAGGAGGATCTTTCTCTGGTTTGGGCTGTATTTTTAACAGTAGTCAAATTACAATCCCGTTTCTCATGGATGTAGTAACTCTGTAGTAACTTCCCATGTGTGTAGGAACTCTGTGCTTGCTCTCTAGTCTTAATGCAGAAGCCAGTAAAACATGAGGCAATGTGCAGCTAATTCCCAGCTGTCCATCACTTCTGCTTCCAGCCGGAGCTCTGCAAGTGCCCAAGTCCTCATCACAGTGCAGAGTGAAAAGCTGACTGCTGAGGCTTCTTCTGAGATATGTGTAGGGCAGGAAAGGGAGTGTGCTGAAGGTTGAGTAGTCAGAATTACTCACCAGGATTGCTTGGGAAATGTTGTGGGAGAGGGCAGACAGCTGTGCTTGGTGTGGCTGGGTACTGGAACACAGCAGCATCATTTGGTTGAAACCAAGTTTGCTCTGCTCCTTTTGGAGAAGGCAGCATGCTACAAATCCAAAGTCTCCATCAGGATCTTCAAAAATACACAAGATTCTCTTGACTTCTTTCTTTTTCTGTATTTCAGCTAAACATCTCTGCCCAGCTGCTTGCACCTGTCCGTGTCAAAGCTCCTCAGCCTCCTGGCTGGAGGCTCTGGGGTGTGCAGACACAGCATAGCCAATGTGTACTTGTAGGAAAATGGGCTTGGAACACTAAGTTCAGGCCTTGCAGAGTGTAAAACTTGACCTGAAGTAAAAATGGGAATGATTTGTTGTATCAGGCATTCAGGAGATGGAATTGTAAACTGTGTGTTTATTCCCTTGCCGTTGAGCCCCATGTTTGAGCATCTTCAGACATCTTAAAAAGGGAAAATAGAAATAAAAGGCAGCTTTTATAAGAGGCTTTGAATGAGGTGAATGACTTTAGGAAGTAGGGACAGGAAGCCTTTCCGTCTTGTCTCTAGAAAATGAAATGTTAAAGGAATCAAGGTGGTAATAGAGAATAATGCACAAAGTATGAGTGTGATGTTAGAATTTTAATATGCTTATCTGCTGTCAGGAATTTTCTGTCCTATTATTCTGTTTTTGCATGCAAATCCTCTTCTCTTCACCCTCAGTATTCTTTGTTTCCTTCACTGGGAGCAAGGAATAGCTCCCTCCCAGAAAGGGCGTGTGGCTGAGGCTCAGCTGGGTCACTCCCTGTGCCTCCTGGAACGGGGTGGGAGTATCAATAGCAAGAACCCACAGAGATAACTGGATTTGGGTGTCTAGAACTCAATTTCACCCTTAACAAAAGGATCTGTATTTTGCCTCCTTTCTTGCCAAGGCTTTCTGAAACTGAATATTTTTACTTTGCAAGTCACCCAGTTATTCAGGATGGGGTTTGTGTATTGATTTACTGCAGGAATTATCTGTCTCCTTCTCAACTTCATTGCTGAAACCTTTTTTCTTCCCAAGTGCATTCAAAACTTAGTAGTGCTTCTATTTCCACTGGCATCCTCTGCTGTAACATCCAGGCACACGGAATACCACGTGGGCAAGCAGATTCCTGTGTTGTTTACAGCAAAGATGTTCCAAGGGATCTGTGCTGTGTGTTATTTATTGCCCTGCCTTCCTTTTCTTCCCTTTCTTGCTCTCACCTGTTAGAATTTTATTCATCTCTTAGATCTTCTCTCTTAGACTGCATTTAAGGGCATCCTTGGTCAAACAAAAAGTTTTAGATTTGGAATATTTTCAACTAACTGTAATTCAAGATCTTCATCATTGTTTAGAGTCTTCAGTGGTGTTTTGGACTAGGATCTGCTCCAAAAGATTTGGTATCAAACTTATACAGAAGTATTAGAAGGTCTGGCCGCAAAGTTCTCTGTATTTGGACAGTCCCAGGAGCTTTGGAGAGTTTACTGTTGTGTTCTCCGAGCTCCTAGCAGTTACTTGCCACGTAGACCTTCGTATTCCATAGCACTGACAGCACTATTTGGTGTCTGTCAGCAAAAAGAAAATATTAAGCTTGAGTTTGGGGTGGTTTGTAGGGAAAACAAGAATTGGAGGAGTGAGAAGGCACAACCAGCAGGTGACTGAGGAGGTCGAGTCACATGGTGAGCACACTAATTTCACTCATTGCCGTGGGAAACATAAACCTGAGTATCTTTTTTAATGCAGGAAAAGTGAGTTTACTTCCCAGAATAGCTGTTCCCAGGACAGTAGACTGAAGTGATGGTGGCTTTAAAAGCTGGATGTAAATTTCCATTTCCTGCATTTATGAGTAGTAAAATAAGAGCTCAGTGTTACTATTAGGTGTAACCAGCTATTGGAGTACTGTGTCCACACTACTCTCAGCAATGTTTTGGGTATTGCAGATGGTGGAGAACAGCACTGCAAGATAAATTTGCTATCTGGAAAATAAGCAAGAGTTTAAAGCATCACAAATTCCTCATTTTTTCCAAGAAAGAACATATTGAGGTTTGGTGATGTGAATCAGTGGCTGTGGAAAGGAATCATGGAAGATTCATGATGGGATGAGCATCTTCTAAAGGATCAGCCAAAACTTTAAACAGTATGTCCCTGTCCATGGAAGGGATTTGGAGCTGGATAGCTTTAGGTCCTTTCCAAACCAAACCAGTCTGTAACACTCAGTGTCTGCAACTGGGGGTAAAAAAGTCAAAAACTGTTCTGTTTTTCTCCTGTTTTTAATGGTGAGAGTGGCAATGCCAATCATTTATATCTTTAGAAACATGGCTCTCAGAATGAGTGCTTTTGGAAGGACCTTTTCTGGGTCAATCACATGGTGCAATTCAGTGACTCGTACTAGGCAGGAGGTCAGATCAAATAATCGTAACTTTCCGCTCTCCCTAAATTTAAAATCCATGAATGGGAACCAGCTCATAGTGCCAGGAGGCTTTTTCCAGAATGCAAACTCTGCAGTGATCCATGTGGCTTTGGTCACCCACTGAAGGAAATTGTAGCAGAAGTAAGAGATGCCCTAAAGAGGAATAACATCCCAAAATATTAGTGCTGACAAGAGATTCCTGCTTAAGGGGGGATTTGATGGTTTGGTTTTGTTTGGAGCTGCTCCTGTCATTCTGTGCCCAGTGCAGCTCATGGCAGGGAACCTGCAGGTGGCAGGTCCAGCTGACCCGTTGGGTCTCTGGTCTCCCCATGTCTCTAATCCCACCATCACATGGGGCTGACAGCCACAGAGGTGGTGCTGGCAGACCACAGAGCTCTGTCACAGAGTCCTCAGTGGAGTTGGTTTTATATCCCCAAAAAGAACTGGTGGGAGCTTGAGCAAAGATGGAACGGGATTATCATGCTTGGATACCAACCTTCTGTTGGCAGGGGGTGGAACTGGAGGGGCTTCAGGTCCCTTCCAACCCAAACCACTCTGTGATGCTATGATTCTATCAAGCCCAGCTCTAGGAGAGTTCAGCCTTATTTACAAAAAGCCCACGACTGGTATATTGAAGCTGTTCTCGTTTCAGACTCCAAGGTCTCTTTCTAATGGTAGGCATCAGCTGCACAGGTATCTAATTTAGTTATTTTCAAAAATCAAGGAGAGATTGTGTAATTATTCCAGAGGAGCTCTACTCAAAGCTTCATTGTGCTATTGTGTAATTATCAGGTATTGGTGGATATTTCAGTCTGCATGGACTAGATCCTTCTGGTCTTTAAAAAGGAAATTATCTCGTTCTTATTAAAGGTCAGGATTCCTATGCCCTCCTACCGGGCATGATTATGATGAATAACTTGTTATCTTAATCAGCCCTGAATTAAATATCTTCTGTCGTTTCAGCTTGAGGTGACTTCCCAGCAGCTTTGCTTTCTGGTTTGTTATAGTTTTGAAGGGTGGAAATGCCTGTTGAGAAGGATTTGAACATTAATTCTTTCCTCCTCTCTCTTTCAACATAGCCTGCAAAGTCAGTTACAAAACTAATTAGCTAACATTAATATGTGCACTGCTCTAGGGGCTTAAAAACTTAATTTTCAGTGATGATGAAAGCGTCAGAGAAAATTGTTTGTTTGTTGACTTATATGGTAGTTAGTGTAATTGTAGTTAAATACTTTAAATCACTTAGTTCTGAGACATTTGTGACTCATCTTCGTGGAATATTTATGGCTTGTATGTTTTTTTTTTGCTGATGCCAATTTTTATTTTGGAAGGTAACTCCCTTTCCCCCAAGGTAACCAAGTTGTGATGACATAAAGCAAATGTTGCTACAGGAGGATCTATATGTTACTTCAGTAATGTACAGTCATTCTCCTGTGGAGCCAGGCTGGGAGAGCTGGGAATGCTCCCCTGGAGAAGGGAAGGCTCCAGGGAGAGCTCAGAGCCCCTTGCAG
>JAOTBB010001553.1:704122-715012 GCA_025629985.1 Chamaetylas fuelleborni | reverse complement strand
CAAGGCCAGGCTGGACACTGGGGCTGGAGCAGCTGGGACAGTGGGAGGTGTCCCTGCCATGGCAGGGGTGGCACTGGACAATCTTTGGGATCCCTTCCATTCCAGACCATTCTGTGATTCTATACTCTCAAAGCTACTTTTGACTTCAGTCGGAGTCATGTTGCCAAATTGCACATTTTCTTTAGTAAAATAACTTCCTTTGAAGAACTAATAGCTTTTAGTTCGTCAGTCTCTTGGACATCTTCATCAGGACAGCTTGTTCATTGATTTTATAGCCATTAAACAAAGTACTCTGTGATAGCTGAAGGGGACAATTACAGGAACAACAACCCAGCAATCTGTTTCACACTTGCTTTCGTCTGCAATCTGCTGGTGTGCTTTAAATACCCGAGCACTCCTCGTGTCCTTTTACCCAAGTGTGAGTTACACACAAGTTTGCTTATGAACACTCCATTTCTGTGGATTTGTTGGGTTTTTGCTTCGTGACAGTATCTACAATCTGCTCAAAATGCCTTTTTTCTCCCCTTTCTTTTTTTCTTTCAAAAATTAAGGAAAACTTTATCACATGCCTTTTATGGCAGTAAAATTTTACCATTTTTTTAGCTAGACTGGGAGCCACAGAAGCTCATACACCTCCCAAGCTTTTCTGCATTGACCTCATCATGTCTTGCCTGCACCCCCAAGTTACAGAGACAGTCCTCTAGCTTTCTGCACTGAAAAAGTCTCAACATTATATATGATTGGGCAAAGCAAAGACCATAAAAGGTTCCCAGAGGGTGGTAATTAGTGGCACAGGATCTAGTTGGAGGCATGACCCCAGTGGTGTCCCCAGAGCTCTGTCCTGGGCCCAGTGTTTGGTTCACCAGTGGTTTGGGTGAGGGGTGAGGGGTTCCCAGCAGCTCCCAGTGGCACAGGGACCTGTCTGTCCCTGTCTGCCCCTGGC
This sequence comes from Chamaetylas fuelleborni, assembly GCA_025629985.1. Taxonomy (NCBI): domain Eukaryota; kingdom Metazoa; phylum Chordata; class Aves; order Passeriformes; family Muscicapidae; genus Chamaetylas; species Chamaetylas fuelleborni. Next base: position 714,069 of record JAOTBB010001553.1, on the reverse strand, counting down.
TGTCCCTGAGTGTCCCTGTTTGTCCCTGGCTGTCCATGGGTATCCCTGGTTGTCCATGGGTATCCCTGTGTGTCCTGTCTGTCCCTGGCTGTCCCAGTCTGTCCCTGTTTGTCCTTGGGTATCCCTGTTTGTCCCAGTCTGTCCCTGTCTGCCCCTGGCTGTCCCTGGCTGTCCCTGGCTGTCCCTGAGTGTCCCTGGGTATCCCTGTGTGTCCCTGTTTGTCCCTGGCTGTCCCTGGCTGTCCCTGGCTGTCCCTGACTCTCTGTCTGTCTGTCCCTGTGTGCAGGGAGGAGCCCGGCAGTCCCAGGCTCTGCTCCATGGCCTGGGAGTGGCACGAGAGCCACGGGCAGGGGCTGAGCCCAGGAAGGGGGTGGAATTTAGGGGATCATCCCTAAGGTCCCTTCCAATCCAAGCCATTCTGGGATTCAGTGATGTTCTGAATTAGTTCTGTCCAAACAATGTTGCTGGATAATGGCACCTTCCTTTCACCTTCTGCTGTGCTGCATGGGGGATATTTGGGGCATGATGCATTTTGTGGGGGTTTCTATAGTGGTTTTTGAGTGCTGTAAATGATCAGTTTGGGCTTGGAGTGTCAGATTGCCCAGAATGAATGGGAAAATGCAGGTGGCAATGGTGGGATTCTAGAGAGCATTTGGTGGTGCCTCAGTCCAGCTTAAAAATAGAGGATAACTGGTATTCCTGTCATCAGTAGTGATGGTAAATGTGTAAAACTGTGTGAGAGCTTTGGGCAGTTTCTGCATTTAAGGTTAAGAGCACTGGGTTTTCTCATGCTGCACAAAGTGTTTGCCTCTTCCTTTATTAAATAGAGACCCTAAGTCCCACTGGACCCCTTGCTTTAGGGAATTCTGGTTCTGCCTCCCCTTGCAGGCTGTGTTGTCACTATTAGAGATTAGTCACTGGAGCCAAAAGGAGTGTGTCCACAGCTCAGCTAAAACCCAAATGCTGTTTCCAGCTCAGCTGTGCAGAAAGTGTCTGTTTTTTATGTGTTAAAAAAGGGGAAGAGGCATCATAATGCTTAGAAGTCTTAAGAGCACAATAAATAGATGTCTTGTGTCATGAGGGCTTCTGGGGATTTGCCCAGGAAAAGGTTTTTTATTTTAATAAAACATTTTGCAATAAGGACATGTTTGCCATTTTCTGTATTCAGCAAGGAAACAATAAAAAAAAGGGGATTATTCAATAGAAGCCTGACAGCATTTTGCTGGTGCTGTTATAAAAAATAGCAACTTTATTCTTACAGGGGTTACATACTGCTGGTAGTTTAATTTTGAAATGATTCCCACAAATCCTGTGGAGTGGGAATCAGGCAGGTGATGATAAACAACAGCTTAAAAAGTAAATAACTGCTTTATGGAGGCTCAGTCAGATGGTTTTCCCTCCCAGATGTGTCAGGCTCACATTGATGCATTCAGCTTTACTTCCAATAACTTGTTAAATGGTAGTAATGTGAATATTTCCCATTATCTGTCTTCTTAAGGCCGATAAACCCCTGGAGGTTATTTTCCCATATTCGTTCGTGTCCCTTTCTATTGGGCAAAGCCTTTTAGATACATCTGTCTTTCATCTTTGTGTTGGAACAATATGATGATAATATTTTTCTGTTTAATAAATCAGCAACTGCTGCGCGAGATGCAACAGATGGCAAGTCGCCCCTTCGCCTCCATCAACGTTGCCTTAGAAACAGACGAGGAGCCACCAGATCTCATCGGGGGAAGCATAAAGGTGAGAGCTGGGGCTTCAGGAGGGTCCTCACCACGACTCACCAGGCATATTGAACACAATAATCCCAAAAACTCTCATTTTTTGATGTACCTACAAGAAACTGTAAGTCCAGGAGGTCCAAGAGGTACCATTTTAATTTCCTTTTATCCCTTCAGATATTCACTTGTAACTTTGGGGCTGGTTCAGACTGAAGTTACACTAATGCTGAGTTTGAAGTGTTGGGTTTGCCTATCAGTTTTTGAAATAGAGAAGAATTCAGCTTTACACCAGAGAACACTGGGCTGGGAACAGTTGTAGGTGCTGCAAATAGAAACCCTTTTTTGTGATATCTCAAAACAAATGTGAATATAATCATGTCTGTGTATGGTGATACTGTTAACATATTTCTGATTTAAAATATATATTCCAGTATATCTTGTGATTAGCAAATAGGAGCATGAAGAAATCATTGTCATACTTCTGGCTGGTACATTCTTACACACAACACATTGAATTTTTCATAAAAGCATATTTAACAGGTGATTAATTAATTCAAAGAAAAAAGATGTGATGCTTTGACCAGCACATACTTTTATACAAAAAGAAAAATGAATAACGTGAGAACAGTGATTATTTTTCTTTCTCATCTAAGGCAACTGGATTGTTTTATTTTATTTAGACTGAAGTTTTTTGGAAGTTTTTCTCATTAGGCCTTAAGGTTATAACAAGGGTAGACATGGGTTAGATGTTGGGAAGAAATTCCTCCCTGCAGGGTGGGCAGCCCTGGCACAGGGTGCCCAGAGCAGCTGTGGCTGCCCCTGGATCCCTGGCAGTGCCCAAGGCCAGCCTGGACATTGGGGTTGGAGCACCTGGGACAGTGGGAGTGTCCCTGCCATGGCAGGGGTGGCACTGGGTGGGCTTTAATGTCCCTTCCCACCCAAACCATTCTGAGATTTATGATTAGTCCAGGCGCTGAGCTTCTCACATTCCCTTACTATATAACGAGAGAGCTAGTTCTTTTTTTTTTTTCAAATACATGTATTATAATTATTAGAGCATGAAAGCATTCTGACCCCAAAACTTCTATTTGGTGAGTAATTGTTTTTAACTCTTGGCCTAAGTATCAGGAAATGCCACCATTAAGGTTGCCTGTATAGCATTAGCTCTTCCTCATTTATGTGTAAATATGGTCTGTCATGGAAAGTTTTAATACTTGTCCACTTTATTGGTGTTGTGCACCATGTTCTGGGTGGACAATGTGCAGAAGCAGCTTTTCAATGTATTGAATCCCAGAATAGTTAAGGTTGGAAAATCCCTCTAACACCATTGAGTCCAAGCACTCCCCCAGCACTGCCAGGGCCAGCACTGCCCATGTCCCCAAGTGCCACAAGCACAGGGCTTTAAATCCCTCCAGGGATGGGGACTACAGCCCTGCCCTGGGCAGCTGGGCCAGGACTGGGCAGCCCTTTCAGTGAAGACATTTTCCCTAATTTCCAGTCTAAACCTCTCCTGGTGCAGCATTAGGCAGTTTCATCCTCTCTTGTGCCTGGTTTGGAGCACAGTGGAAGTAAAATAAAATTTGCAGAGGTCCTCATGAATTCAGGTGATTGAGTATCTGGACCTCTCCTCGGATCTTCTGACTGGTTCTCCTCCCCACTGACTTCCTTTTGACTCCAGATCCTCACATTTTCTGATTTTTTTATAATTTCCCTGCTTCTGTCATGAGGCTGGTACTGGGAGTCATTACCTCTAATAGCTCACCAAGATTTGGGAATCCAGCCCTGCAAACCTGGGTTGTCACTCACCAGCTGAGGCTGAGCCTGGATTTCACTGCCCATCAGAAGCCGTGGGGTGCACACGGGTGTGGTGTGGGGCTGGAGGCAGATCTGGCTGGATGCAGCTTGGCTGCTGATGGTTTTGGGTTCAGTCTGTCTGTCTGGGGCCCTTCCCTTCATCTTATTCTGTTGTCTGGAAGAAAACTAGCTAAAAACACCTCTCCTGTGGGATCAGGCCAGAACAAAGCTGTTCTGAACTTTTTGATCTCTGAGAAGTTGTCTGTGCTCAAACTACAGAGGGGATAAACTTTGGATCTCTTCAGTTCTGATGATTATGTTATTTCTCCTCTTGTTCTGCTGTCCTCATCTTGTCTGGCCTCCTTGTGTTCCTCTAGAATGGATGGAGAAGCTGGTTTGAAGGATATTAAGACAGACTGTGGAGAAATACCCTATTTTAGAGCCAGAAATCATTAGGAACTGGTAATTGCCTCTGTGCTGATAACTCAGCTGCATCAATCTGGGGCACCAGTGAGATGGTCTGATCCATGCAGTGGCACAAGCCCTGTACAGTACCTGGAGCTGAGTAGATGAACGTGCACCTGAAATGCTGTGCCAATGGGTCACTTCATAAAATCATCGAGTCAGTGTTTTGGGTTGGAAGGGAGCTTAAAGCTCAGCCTGTTCCAGCTGCCTGCCATGGGCAGGACCCTGCTGCCATCTGCTGCAGGTGTGCGTGCACAACAAGGGTGCCTCTACGTGACAGGGAGAGTTACTAGGGTTTATGGGGTTTATATGGGGTTTTCTCATCTTGGAGAACTTGGCTAGGGAATAAAAGTAGTCATAAAAGGCCAGGGTGTTTCATGAAAGGAGAGGAGGCTCGGGAAGGTTGTGGGTTGGAAGCAACTTGGGGAATGATGTCTCTGAGATAGTCTGACCTGTTGATCCCTGCAAGGAAATGAGTTTAAATAGAAATGAAAAACCAGTCTGAGTATCTGTGGGGTGTTATGGTTTAACACTAGCCAGCAGCCTGGGTTTTTCTCTTCATCTCTTTTGCACCTACATGGGAAAAAGCTCTTGGCAGGAGGGAGCTGCAGGAAGGTGGGCTGGGGAGATACAGAATTGGACTTTTCTTTGTGGTTGCTTTGTGGTCTGGCTGTTCTTTAACTCTTAGCCAAGAAAAGAGGAAATATTACTGTGGTACTGGGTGTTGTATCCACTCTCCAGTTCCTCTGCCATCCACTGTGTCAAAATTTGAGTCTTCATTTGAATGCAAGAAAGCCAGGCTTGCATTATCATGAATTCAGTGATGGTTTTCTTTCCCCGTGGGAATCAAAGCCATTGGTTAATGACGAGCTGATTTGAAGGTTACAAAGGAGAAGTGGAAAATGGAATATCTTGACTGCAAAAGATTAATTTCCTATTCCATTGTCCATAGCCAGTTGGCAGCCAGTGTCAAGCTAGTTCCATCCTAAGCTAATGTTTTCCAGCTGGACAGTATTAGAACTGTGCTTTCAATTAGTAGTTTTCCTGGGGTACTTGGGAGTAATAGAAAGTGATTTACCTGCAGGGAAGCAATTGCCATTAGAGGCTGCAGCTAGGCAACATGTAGCTAGCTGCTTTGGTTTATTTGCCACTCAACAAATACCCACTGAATTGAAAATCTACCACTAAATTTGCTTAGTTATTACAAAATCTGTTGGCTTCTCTCTGCAGCTCTTTGTGTATTCAGAGGTGCTGAATATTGCAGTTTTTTTCCCTAAGAATGTGTAACTTCCTTGGGTGCCTGGGACTCATCCAAGAGTCTGAAATAGTATTGCTGTAGCTCAGGCTGTTTTAGGGCTTGTTATCGGATTAATCTAAGTCTTGTAATCCTCTGCAGCCATTTTTAGAAGCTTTTCCAAAAGAATTTGGGAAGTTTATAATTTTGACATTGATTTCCACGTATCTTGAAGTTGCTAAAGGCAAGAAGTTACCTCGGAAAAAACATGCACAGCCTAGCAAGCAAGTACTGAGGTTGAGCAAAGCACTTACAGGGTCAACAAGAAAATGGTTACATTGGGAAAAAATTATCCTCAAGTTGGAAAAAAATTATTTTGGAATCTCCTAGAGCAGAGCTGGAGCAGCCTTTGCTGTACTGTGTTCAGGGATCCAGCACATGAAGCAAGTGCTGAGTGTTGATGATCTTTGCATCCATGATCCTTAGCTTCCTAAAGGGAAAGGGAGAAACATTTGGTGAGCAAAATCCTTGAGAAGTTCATTTATTGTGTTCTGTACCATTGTACCAATGTGCCTTTAATTCTGCTGTTTGAGGGCTTCACTGCAAATCCTGAATCAGACAGTGAGCTAATTCCTTAAAAATAGCAGATAAATAGGTGAGAAACAGCATCTTACCCTAGTAATTAGTTTGCTTTGTTATGAGAGAAAGTGCTTTTGAGTGCTTTAAAGGCTGCCAGAAGATCCCATCTGTTCAAGAAGTGCAGAGCTAAAGTGATGAGCTGATTTGGGAGTGGGTAGGGGGTACCACAGATTAATTAATATATTTTCAGTCTATTTGTATTTTGCATCTGAGTGATGTCCTTGTTAAATTCCTTTTAAGTAGCAATGAAGTTGCAACCAGCAGTAAAGGAGCAGAGAAATGAGTAGTAAGTCCTGTGCCACAGGGTGCAGGGTTTGGGGAAGCTGCAGGGTAAGGAATTATTTGAAATGAAGCATCTGCCAGCTCCAGCACTTCTGAATTCATCTCAATTTTGACATGTAGCTTGATTTTGGGCTGTTTCATGCAGCTGGAGTTCAGTAAGAACTAAAGGCCAAGTAACTGATGGTTTTTACAGCTTTTATCCTGTTCTGGTTGTCACCCTTGATGACTCACTTTTCCCTTCACTTCACACATTGCTGACATACTCTTGGTCCATCAGATTTGTGATGGACCAGCTTTTGTGACCTCTCCCAACCTGCTCAGCTCCAGTTAGTGTAAGCATGGCAAGGACAGCTCCAGTGGGCTGAGGCTGGGGTCCTGTGCAGGGGAGGATTTGGAAGGAGGGCAGGCCTGAGGTGGGATGTGCAAAAGCCACGTTAAGCAGAAATGACCAGGCTGTGTCAAACCACAGAACTGGTTAGGCTGGAAAAGGCCTTTAAATCACCATGTGCATTCATGAACACTGCACCACCCCTGTATTCACCATTAAACTGTCTGCAAGGACCACATCCAGAAGGTTTTTGAGCAGTTCCAGGGATGGTGATGCCCATTTCCCTGTGCCAGTGCTTTACAACTCTTTCCATGAAGAAGTTTTTCCTAATATCCAGTCTCAGCCTCCTGAGGTGCAACTTGAACCACTTTCTTCTTGTCTGATCAAGATGTGGTAGAGGGGGACAGAGCAGCTTAGGGTTTTTCAAGGATGATATAAATAGGCTGAAAGTCATTCTTATCCTCAGAAGGATAATAGTTGCAGGAAGGGAATTAAATTGAGGGATGGGGGGAAATAAACTGAATAATCTTGATCTGCTCTGGCAGTTGCTGGAGATGGATCACATGCAGTCTTTGAGGCCAGAGGCCAGTGTGATTCTGCCTGACCTGGCTAAGGTAAGCTCTGGGTTTCTCTACTTGCCTTTGGAAAGGCAGTTTAATGTCTGAAGTCTTATTTTTGGGCTTTCTGGCGTTTACTGGTTCTAGGAACTTTTCCAGACATTAACAGGAGGAATTCCAAGGCTGTCCATGTGTAGCTGTCTCTTTGTCTTTGGCAAAACCACTCCCACTCTGGAGACACCCTCCCAGGCATCGAGGTGACAGAGGAGCACATAGGGAGGACAGCCCAGCTTGCACTTTCTGTTTGGTGTTTACTCCTCTGATGTTGGCCCACTTTTAGGGCATGGAAAAGTGTGGGATCCCCTTTGAAGGAATGCCAGTGGTAGGAAAGGAGCATCTCCTGGGCAGCTGAGGTGTGTAAAGAGGATTAGCTGCACTAGAATTCCATGTAGGCAGGCTGTGATCCCTCCTACCAAAACATCAACAAAAATACCCCATAAAACCTTCATCTAATGAATTATTTCCAGTAAACAAGTGCCCAGTATCTTGTTTTGATTTCTATTGCAAAACTAGGGGGAAAAAAACGGGAAAGTTTTGCTACTCCCTAATATAATACCAAATATAGATACTTGGAAGGGAGCTGTCATGAGATCAGCAGACATATCTTTAAGCCTGCCCTGTATTTAGGGAACATTCGGCTGATAAGTGATTTTTAACTAGTTTTAGATTTGAGGACTGTAAACATTTCCACAGGTTGGACCCTGATTTTAGTTGATAAGGAGGAATTTGCTGGAAGGAGAGGAAGGAGCATGAAGCTTCCCACAGGAGAAGGATTTTCTAAGCATTTTTTTCCCTCTAACGAGCATCTCTCTGATTGAAGTACTAATAACACCAGCAGCTTCTCAGCAGCATTATCAAGGACTTATTTGCATTCATTTATGCCAAGTAGTTGTTTCGTGTGTTGTGTTTGCAGTCTTTATCCAACTGTCCCATTTCATTGGGTTTTTTTACTTCTCCATTTTCCTGTGCAAAAACCGAGTACTTGAAAAGAACTCTAAAAGTCTTCTTTTAAATGCCTCTTCACCTGTACAAAATCAAAGTAAATGCTCACCATTGGCAATCTATATAGACATATCTCCCAGATTTGCTGCCCATGACCTCATCCATCCCTCCCTGGGGCACGGCTTGGAGTTGAAGGAGGAGGATGAGTGGTGGCACCCAAGAGTGGCCCAGCTCAGACTGTGACATGAGATTTGGTCATTTCTGGGGAACTGCCTTGGAGATCCAAATTCACAAAATCCTCCTGTTGGCCCCGAGCTGGTGGCTGGGTGCTGCTGGACAGAGCAGTTAGAGGAGGGGGAGCAGCCCTGGGGCCCTTGGAGCTGGTGGCACAGGGCTGCAGGTGTGGGGTGCTCAGATCTGTGTCTCCATTCCAGGTTGTTAACATCCATCTCAGGGGTTGAATATGGTTTTTGTTTAGTTTCTCTCATGCAGCCACTCAGTTTTGGGACCAAGGGAGTTCATTCCCCAGCCTTTCTAAAATTCCAAGGTAGATATCAGGGACAAGGTAAATGTAAATTTTTACTCTAAACTCATTTACTGTGAATCATTGCTGGAAGTTCATTCATCTCTATCTCACAGGACACACATATTACCCTGAGAATATGATTTTTAAAGCTTAATAATCTATTTTTAATAGGAAATTGCTTGTAACTTGTTTTGCAAATGTTCACTCAGCTTTAAATGGCACAATTTAAAAACTTGCAAATGGAATTTGACCCTTTTTCTACAGAGTGAAATTACCTGAACAAGTGGAATCAAATAATAAAACTGAACTGCTTGGGTAATGTTCCCTTTCTCATCCACCACTGTAAGATTTTTCCTTTATTTTAATTTCCTTCCTGGAAATTGAAAACCATGTAAGACTTATTTGTTCAAACCACAGAAACATGTTTTCTTGTTAAGGAAAAAAAAATTCTCCATGTTTTTTTTAAAGATATCTTGAAATGCAATATGGTGGCAGTGTATCACAAAGTCTAAATAAAACTGATGCTGTGTTTGTGAAGTTATAGAAAATATTTATTTTTCTAGCCATTAGTTTTATGTGACACATTATTACCTTTTTGAATTTGTCAAGTAAAAGCAGTGTAAATAGAAATAATGAGATGAAATAAAAATGTTTAGGTTGAGCATCACACAATTCAGGCTACTTGGAGAAAGTATTTGGCTGTGAAATGGACTCCCAAGGGTATCCACAAGGTGGTGTATCCACACCTGGGTCACCTGGAAATAGCCCAGACAAATTCCTGGGAAATGCCCTGTTCCTGGAAAATCCTGCTGGAGAAGCTGGACTAATTAAATCACCTAAAATGTCTCTTACTGCTTTTAATGTATATAATGGCTTATACTTTATGCATGCTAAATAGGCATCAGAATTCAGAAACAACTGGAATTACTTGGCTTTTCAGAGCTGGTTTGGGCCAGTAAAAGCATCTGTGGAAAAGAGCTGAGAGCAGCTGTCAGTGCCTCTGGGAACAAGGGGTTGTGTCAGCACTCAGTGATTACCTTACATTCCCACCCAGAAAGGTGCTCCTGCTTTCCAGGCTAAGAGGGCTTGCCTGGCTTTTTGCTGTTTATTTGGCATTTGTGCCATTCTAAATCTTGGAGTTCTTGGGATTTCCCCCATCATTTCCATGGATTGTTGCTCTGCTGCTGAGGAGGAGCACGGAAAGCCCCGTGCAGGGAAGGGTTCAGGTTATTTGGGGCAGGGGAGGGGGGATCCTGTCCCTGTGCCCCCCAGGTGAGATCCCACCTGCAGAGCTGCTCCAGGGCTGCAGTCAGGCTGGGAGAGCTGGGAATGTTCCCCTGGAGAAGGGAAGGCTCCAGGGAGAGCTCAGAGCCCCTTGCAGGGCCTGGAGGGGCTCCAG
>JAOTBB010001553.1:678373-699947 GCA_025629985.1 Chamaetylas fuelleborni | reverse complement strand
CAAGGGGCTCTGAGCTCTCCCTGGAGCCTTCCCTTCTCCAGGGGAGCATTCCCAGCTCTCCCAGCCTGGCTCCAGAGAAGGGGGCCTCCAGTCCTGGGAGCATCTCCATGGCCATTAATCCATTAATCTATTTAAATCCATTAAAATACATTTAAAAGTATTTAAAAATATGATCTCTTCTTATTCAGTTGCTCCCTCATTCTCTTCCCTCCATCATTTCTCTGTGTGGTCTTTGCTGCCCATTCTGCTGAGGGTGAACATAAGAGCTCTCTGTAACACAAGTACCATCCTCCAAACTCTGGAATTCACCAGAGCTGATTTATTAACAGTAGAATAAGTGAGATACTTGAGTCTGTCCAAAGGAAAATCAACTTTGTGTTCAGTTCTTGCTCCCACCCATATGGCAGAAGTCTGAGCTCTGTTCCTGCAGTTGCCTTCCCTATGCTCTCTCCATTACCTCTGGCAGTTGAGTCACTGTGGGATACAGCACCAGGGTGTGCTTGTTTCCTTCTGGGAAAAGCTTTACTCTGAGTTTGATCCCTTTGTTGGGGTGGGGAGATGAAGAATCTGCTGCCATGGACCAGACAGGCAGCAGCTTCCATCACCCAGCCCGTGCAGCACGTATTTATCTGCCTTGCACAGAGCAAATCCTGCTGCAATCACTGCAGTAAATGTGAGATATGGAAAGTTTTCAGTTTCATTTTCCTTGCTGTTGTCTCCTTTTGTCTTTTTTATAGAGCAGCAGTAATTTAACAGCATGTTTGACTCCTGTTTGGGTTTTTTCATGGCTTACATTGCATTGAGTTTCTGTTGAACATTCGAGTACTGTGCTGTAGTTTGATGCCTGATGGAAAAAGCACTAATTATTTCATTAGCACTAGAGCAGAGTTTGTCCATACTAAAGAAGAAAACAGAAAGCACTGAGTGTATTGGGTAAAATAGTGTTTCCCAGCTTTTTTAGCTGATGTGGAGCAAAAGAAGAAACTCTCCTGAAGCTGTTCTCATTGGCGAGCACTCACACACAATAGCACTGATTCTGTGTACTTGTGTGTGGGATTTGGGCCAGGCCCAGGTGGGAACATACTTGAGTTTTGGACTGGGCTGTTGCATTTTGGCTTTCTAATGACATATTTCTAATTTCTAATGAAGTTGGCTGTTGGTCATTCAGGTAAAATCTTCACAAGAGTGCAGTGGGTCAGAGGCACTGAGGGTCAGCCAGGGATCCAGTCCCCTGCTCCTCCAGGGTGCAGGAAGCTGGCTGCCCATTGCATATGAGAATCCCAGCTGGAAAGGGCCCTTAAAGCCCATCCAGTTCCACCCCTGCCATGGACAAGGACACCCTCCACTAGACCAGGCTGCTTCAAGCCCCTTCTAACCTGGCCATGGACACTTCTTTTTGTTCTTGGGAAAATGTTCTTTACTGTGTTAGGGCATAAAGTGCTGTTAAGGTGGTACATGGAGCTAAATTCTGGAAATAGAACTCGGAGTACCAATTGCTGGTATCAGTGACTTGCTGCTCATGGGGTTGATGGAACAAAACCCTCAGTCCTGCTGATTACATAAGCTGCTCCTTTGTTATTGAATTCAGGGAGAAATGCAAGCCTCGTGTAGCACTTGACTTTTTAATAGCCTGATTTTTATTAAGTGAATGTGTTTCCTTGTGATGACTTGTGTTTTGATTGTTGCTGACAGTGGTTTTGGCTTTGCTGGCTGTGTGCTGGAAATTCGCTCAGCACAGCAGTGTGGTTCGTGGTGGCTCATGCCCTGGGGCTTGTACAGGCTGAAAAGCAATGCTGGGGGAAGAGGGAGGGTGTAAGACACTGTTGAACATTTGTTTTCTCCCGCTGCTCCTCATGCAGACTGTACCAAAGCCCATTGCTCTGGAGCCCTGCTTTGGGAACAAAGCGGCCGTTCTCTCGGTGTTCGTGAGGCTGCCTCGAGGACTGGGGGGTATCCCACCACCAGGACAGTCAGGTGAGGATTACTATTGTCTCTGATGGCTTGGAATTAACTCTGTGCTCCTTCCCCAGCCTTACAGATTGACCTTTCCTGATCCCACAGAAGCTGCTGTAGCCACAGTTCAGCTTGGGATGTGCTCGAGGTATTTTAGGCTCCCTGGTTTAGGCCCTGCTGGCTTCCAGCCTGAGCTTTGAGTTAATTACTAAAGTCAATTGATGGATGAACACTTGATATTGGACTGTGCTTTAATTAACAGCTGGGTGAGGGGAAGAGGAACAGACATGTTTGCAGTAATTACTTGTGAAGGTAACTTGTCACATCTGACTTCATTCCCAGCTCCATTTGCAGGGGAGCATCAAGTCACAGAATCATGGAAAGATTTGAATTTGAGAGACCTTAAAGCCCATCCAGTTCCACCCCTTGCCATGGACAAGGACACCTTCCACTAGCCCAGCTTGCTGCAAGCCCTGTCCAACCTGGCCTTGGACACTTCCAGTGATGGGCAGCCCTGGCACCTCCCCACCCTGACAGGGAAGAATATCCCATCTAACCCTGCCCACTGTCAGTCTGAAGCCATTCCCCCTTGTCCTGTCACTCCAAGTCCTTTCAGAGCACCTCTGCCCTCCTCTTAGGAGCTCTGGACAAAGAGGTTTTCCCCATCCAGCTCAAGGTTTCCTTGTTCTCAACCCCTTCACACCTAAACCTGATGTCAGGGCACTGGGACATCATCTCCTGGGCAGTGTGGGGTTTAACTGGGGTTCCTGCTTCAGGGGAGCCTGCTGAAGCAAAGGCTCTGGAAAGAGCATTAGCAGGGTTTGAGTTGGATGGTTTGGTGCTGAGCTGGGTTGAGCTAAGTCCCAGATGTGGTTTGTCTGTGAACAGAGCAGGGAGGCCCTGGCTCTGTGCCCAGAGCAGCTGTGGCTGCCCCATCCCTGGAAGTGTCCCAGGCTAGGCTGGACAGGGCTTGGAGCAGCCTGGGCTAGTGGAAGGTGTCCCTGCCATGGCAAGGGTGGAACTGGATGGGCTTTAGGTGCCTTTCAGCCCAGATCTTCCATGACCCCCTGATCTGCCAGGAGGAGGTTGCAGAGGTCAGTTATGCATGAGGAGTGCAGTGAAACCTCCATGCACGTTGGCTTTCAGGTTTAGTTGTAGTCCATCTACGGATGCAGAGAAAGGCACCTTCAATATTAAGGGTTCAGGCTTCAATATTTAGAATTTTACATCCAGTAATAGTCACCCTTATTGCATCCTTTTCTCCTGCTGTTGCTTCTAATTAAACATGCAGTATTTCAGCTCCTTTCAGAATATGGGCTGGAGTTTAATTATTAAGCCAAAACGCTTTTCTAGTTTATTTAAAAAATTCTCCAGATGATCTCAGCTGTTTCTGCAGGCTGTGTTGCTGTGGCTTTCTGCTGCCTGACTCTTTGTTCTGATGCCCAGGTCTCGCAGTGGCCAGTGCACTGGTGGACATTTCACAACAGATGCCAATTGCCTACAAAGAGAAATCGGGCGCGATACGAAATCGGAAGCAGCAGCCCCCTGCACAGCCAGGAACCTGTATTTGATGCATGGACATCAGAAACTCTCTAGGGTTTTAAACGAAATGGAAAAGTTATACCAAGGAGGAGGAGGAGGAGAAAGATTTCCCAGTTGTGTCCCAAGAGACTAAAGCACCCAGAAAAAACCACAACTTCCTCCAACCCAGTTTTTTTCTCTCATCTGCGTGCTAGTTGGCTTTATTTGACAACTGCTCCACTTAAGTTTTACTGACACGTGGCTTCAGATTGCTCCTTTGTTTTCTTCAAGTTTAAAGCAAGATAATTTGGTTGCAGGTGCGGTGAGGTCTGATGCCCCCATTCCTGGTCAGTGTAAATACAACTGTAGTCCAATATGAATGACACTCAGGTTTCTACATGGAAAGTGCTTTGTAGTTCATGTATTTATCAAACTGTACAAAAAGAAAAAGATCCAGTGTTTACAGGTGTCAGCTCTCAACACATAAACACTACTATTAATCTTCAAAGCATCTTCATCCTTTGTTTTCATTTAATATTTAATTGTTCCCTCCTTATTTCAGTGGAACTCTCTTCCAGGCACAGCCTTTTGTAGTCATCATGGTCCAGGAATGCTGGGATGGTTTAAAGGTCGATGTTGCTCAGACCACATGAAATAACTGGAAAGTTGGATGTTGCTTTGGAAAGACTCAGTGTTTACATAGTCTTAACCTGCTTGGAGTACACCACACACAAGTGCCTAGACGTGACCAGATCTAGGGAGTGAGGAGACTGCTACCCACGCTGCTTTTTAACAGAATGGAATTCCTTTGAGGGTATTAAACTCACATGTAGAGTCACCCAAGGCACTCGGTGTCCTCTGGCCTGTGCAGTCAGAGGAAAATCTCATTTTCCTGACCAACCAGCTACTCAGATGGAAATATCTGGAAGGCATGTAGAGTTTCAGTATCTCGTAAGAGAACTCCTGGTTTCACCAGCATTTTCATAGAAGCACTCTGTGTTCCAGGTCAGACACATCACTTTTTCTGATTTTTCTGATTTTGGCCTCTCTCCTGCCCCTCCCCTCCTGCCATCCTTCTGGATGAGAGCTGAGCTTGGAGGCATTGCTCCTCAGTGGTTATGATTTGCTCCATCTTCTTACAGGGTGTAAAAAGCAACACTCTGGGTGCCAGATCACTTGAGGATGAAGTAAAAAAAGAACTTTAAATGAAAATCAAGCAGAACAGCTTTGTTTTGCCATAGGTTTGAGTTCTACACAATCAGATCCTGGTATTTCCTGTTGGGCTCGAGCTCTGTTAGATGTTGAAGAAATGGCTGGTTGGTGAAAGGATGAGACTTGGAAATGGCAAAGAGAAGGTTTGGCATTTGAGGATGCATCAAACCATCTGAGGTGCTCTGACAGGCTGGGGCTGTGGAGCAGGGCTGGGGCTGCACGGAGCTGTGGGGCTGGAGCTGGTAGGAAGATGGCAAACGAGGGGTGGAATTATGGCTTCACACAGGAACTGTGGATTCATCCAGATCACTGAGGTGGTGGGTTCTGCTGAGGACATCTGATGTTTAATAAATGGAGAAGTAACACGTGGGAGGAGGTGCTCTTGGATCTGGCAGCACCTTTCCAAACTGAAACCCCAATACCTGCTCCTTGTTTGTGCGTGTTCTGGTCATCAGTCACATGTCAGCCACTCATTTCTGGGGTGTTTTTTTCTAACCATGTGTTTTGAAGAAGCTCTTTGGAGCCTGGCACATCACAATAAAGAGGTGAATTGCTATGTGTGTCCAGACAGCAGTGATGGGAACAGCCTGATGGTTTAAGGACTGTGCTGGATGATAATTCTGATTTAATGTGGCATTTAACGAGTGCAGTGAGACTGCAAAAAAATATTGGAACTGCCAAAAAATATTGGGAAAAAAATGCATTATATATAAAAATATATATAAATGCCTCTGTTTCTAAACTAGAAGTTTCAGTGCTCTATGTGAAGAAGAAATTATGAGGGGGAAAGGGCTGAGCTCTGTCTTAGAATGAGGGGATTTAGGCAATTTAAGTTTTACCTGATGCATGGATTACCTCAGACAGATTCATCTCCTGATAGTATTTTCTAACTTGCTCAGTAATAGGGTTAATCTGAACTGGAGAAATAAGACTGGACTAAAATCCCTCCCCTGTTCCTGCATGTTTTCAGCCATGATGCACATCCTGACGTTTGTGGATTTCTTCTTGCTGTTTTTGGGAGAACTGGCAGCCCTGTTGGTGAAAGCCCCTGTGCTTGTGTTTCCCTCTTCAGGACAGCACTTGAGCAGGTACTTAAAGTTGTTGGGTTTTCCTGATCACAAGGAGCTTTCAGAGCTGTAGGCCTGGAGGGGTGATAGATTTTTACCTTGATAAAAAGACATCCATTCAGAGTTGGGGATGTTTTCTCACTCCTAGAGAGCTGGGCTGTCTGCTCTGCAAAGCCTACAGTGTGCTCAGGACTGTGGCCAAAGTGAGCTGTCAGATACTGGAAAAATGAGCAAAGATGATCAAAGTCAAGGTTTATCAGAACCAAAAAATGTAAATAGAGCAACAAGAGTTACTTATACAAATCAAAGGAACAGGCTCCTCTAGGATGGAGCTCTACCCTGCATCTGATCTGCATCCTGATGAGGGAGAAGAGAACTCTAATACGCAGCTCTGCTGCAGTTTCATCCCAGCTTAGAGGTAAACAGGGAAAAAAGCAGGAAAGGATAGGGGGAAGAAGAATTGCTGGCAGTTTATCACCAGGCCAGTATCAAAAGTGACGGATTTTTGGGTTTATGTCATTTGGAAGTGAGGTGGGGGAGAAAGAGCAACCTTATTTCATGGGAGAATCTGTAAATAAATGACAAATGACACACAGATTTTGCACTTGTACATAAACTCTATGGTAATGTGCAGAACATGGAGAGATTTAAAGTGTATATAAACCAGAAAAAAATTGAATGTATTTTTGATGCATTTTAAATGATGTATGAGTTTTGTCTTAATAACTCCTTCATCTGATCAGTATTGGATAACTTTCCAGAGCTTTAAACATCAGATTACATCGGGATATCTTGCAAAGCAGGGAGGCATAATTTGACTTTTGTGTGTTCAAATGCATTTCACTTAAATGTAGAAGCCAAGTAAAATAATGGCTTTTCCATTTGAAAGGGGGAAAAGCAACATTTGGAGACAAGTAATAAACATCCTTAAAGTGGTCACTATGTGGAGGATTAGATCAGTAGTTTAAGGCCTTTGTTACTAAAATTGTGGCAGGGTTTTCATTCATAATCACTATTTTCAAGTGTTTATAACTGGCTGAAATTTAGCATTTGACATCTCAACCCTCAGAAGATTTTCATTCTCTGAGCGGAGCCTTTAAAAAATCATTAATAAAATTTCAGAACTCTTGGGGCCCTTTTATTCTAGAAAACAGTGGTGCCAGTGGATCTCCAAATAACACACTTTTTTTGTTGTTGTTTAATTCACCATTTTCCATGGGTTTTAGCCCAGAATTTTCTCTGGGTTGTGGTAGCATGACCTTGCCACGCTCTGGCTCAATATTTTGGATAGAAGAAGATTTGTGAGACACAACTTTTCAGTTGTTATGATCAGTTTTCCCTGGGCTTAAAACACATTGTACTGAAATTACCAAAATAAAGCTATTTGTGGTGGGGTATTGCCTGTGATTGACATCAAGCCACGGTGTATAATGTCCCAAAATTCAGTGGTGTGGTACCACTGGCACGGAGCCTGTGCTGGCAGACCCACACTCCTTGGGGTAGTTCATGTCCTGGGCATTGCTCAGAAGCACTTTTTGACATTTCTCTGCAGGGAACCTTACCAAGATCCACAGGCACTGGGTTTGTGGGATGGCTGGAAATGGCAGCTCGGCTTCCTTGGCCCTGAATGAGCTGAAGGGAGGCTTTGAGGCTGAAATCCAGCTTTAGCCTTTTCCATAACAGGAGTTCAGGGCTGGGCTGCCCCTCCATCCCGTGCTGCTCCTCGTGTTCTCCTTCCCATGAGAGTCTGAGTTAGGGACAGGCACCAGCTGCAGCTCAGAGCCTGAGCCCTTCCCTGGGAACAGGGAATTGCTGCACTGGGAGAAAGCAGCGAGCAGATTCTGCATTCCTGGGGCAGCCCCTGCAGATTCTGTGTGCCCAGGGCAGCTCTTGCACAGTCGGTGTGCCCAGGGCAGGCCCTGCAGATTCTGTGTGCCCAGGGCAGCTCCTGCAGATTCTGCATTCCCAGGGCAGCTCTTGCACACTCGGTGTGCCCAGGGCAGCTCCTGCAGATTCTGCATTCCCAGGGCAGCTCCTGCACACTCGGTGTGCCCAGGGCAGCTCCTGCAGATTCTGCATTCCCAGGGCAGCTCCTGCAGATTCTGTGTGCTCAGATCAGCCCCTGCACTCTCTGTGTGCTCAGATCAGCTCCTGCACTCTCTGTGTGCTCAGATCAGCACATCAGGGCAGGGGCTGAGCAGCAGGAGCAGCAGCAGGAGCAGGAGCAGAGGGATTTGGGGGGGCTCCAGGGGGAAGGTGCTCCCCGAGTGTTGGGGCTGCAGAAGGCAGGGAAGGGATGGCCGGGGGGGTGCTGCTCATTTTTGGATGTGTTCTTTGCAATTTTAGTAAAATTCCTGCTTTTTCTGTTGGTAGCTGTTTCCATGCCAGGACTACTACAAGATGTGTATGTGCTGATTTTTCTGGGCAGGTTTTGTTCAGTCTGTTTCTTTGTTCTGACACTACACACACACAATTTGTGTGCGTCTTCCAGGTACAAGAATTCTTTAGACATTTCCTCTCCATTTAGTATTGATTCCACAAACCTCATCAGCAGAAAGAAAGAAAAAAATAACAGTCGTCACAGAGTGTATCATATGTCAGTCCATTAAAAAAAAAAAGAAAAAAAAAGAATTTTATATTACTCTGAAATTTGTGCACAATAAATGTTCTTTAAACTAAGATCCTTGAATTAATTGTATTCTGGATTTTTTTTCCCTCTTTGTTCTGTAATTATTTATGATTCTTATCTGTGTTCAGACTTGAGCTTAGTTTGTTAATATGTATAATTTAGCATTTATTGCATTCATATGTAAATAGGAGCAAGTATTGTAAACTATTTCGTTGCTGGGGTTGTGGGTGTTATACATACACACAATTAGGATTGCAGTTTTTTGGTATAATATTTTGTATTGTAAAATAACAGCTAATTTAAAGCCGGAACGAGAAAATTCTTGGGAGGTCTGTGCATTTTAAATACAAATGTGAGGTACATGTATATAAATAAAAGTAAATAATGCAAATCTTCCCTCTGAAATAAAAAGTAGATGATCTGGTTAAATTTTTCCTCTTATTTATTTTCTTAAAATGGGGGGAAAAATAATTCAAGGTGGTTTTGAAGGCTCCTGGCTGAGGTGAGGGTGGGTATCAATGGGCTCCTGGCAGGTAGGAATTTGGGAGGGGGAAGGAGGGACACGTCCTCTGCCAAAGGATGGGGGTAATGTAATATAATTCAAAGAGGTAAATCTGTAGATTGTAAAGGTAGAGACAGTCTTTAAATAGTTTCTACCCTCAGGGTCACTTCCCCCAGGTGCCTTAGGGCAGCTCTTGGTCCCTGATCTCCTTGGCTGTCTCTGAAGGGTGGGAGAAGGGAGGAGAATCCCAACGAGGTGTCAGAGTTCTCAGTATGCTAAGGGTCTTTGCCTACCTAAATAATTCTATGATTATACAGAAAAAGGGGCCTCTCCTCGATGCAGGCTGTTTGGGATGCTGACGGTTGGAGGAGGAATTTATTTGCTCCCACCCCTCAGTGCTGGTGTCATGTCCCAATGCAACTGATCCTTGACTGCCTTGGCTCCATGGCAGTCTTTTCCAATCTGGAAAATTCAGAGTTCCCCCAGTCCCAAAGCTCAGAGCTTCTGCATTCAGGGTTTAATAGACTCACAGAATATTCTGAGCTGGAAGGGACCCACAGGGATCACCCAGTCCCACCCCTGTCCCTGCTCAGACCCCCCAAAATCCCCCCTGTGCACCCCTGGCAGCGCTGTCCAAATGCTCCTGGAGCTCTGTGGGGCTGTGCCCATTCCTGGGGAGCCTGGGCAGTGCCCAGCACCCTCTGGGGGAAGAACCTTTCCCAAAATCCAACATAAGCCCCTCCAGACACAGCTCCAGCCATTCCCTGGTCCTGTCCCTGCCCCAGAGATCGGAGCTGCCCCTCATGACATGACCCCAACAGAACTAAAAAATCTCAGCCCCTTCCCTTTCTTACTCTCACTAATAATTCTTTCCAGTAAATGTCTTTGTTTAAATCCAAAGAGGAAAAGCTGCCCTGGTGTTTCAGGTACACAGGAAAGCTGGAGAGACATGGCAGAGGTGGCCTCTCCTGTCCTTCCTCCTGTGCAGCAGCACATTTCCCACCACAGAACTCACCTGTTGTTTGTTAGCTGGTGCAAGGCTTCTCGCCCTTCACAAAAGATTCCAATTTGGTGAAATAACTCACTGAAAACCGCCTGTGTTGTGGTTATTCAGGCACTGGGGAAGTGGCTCTACTAGCTGACAATAAACATCTTGCTGTGGAAGCAAAACTGTGGAAAGATGAGCTGGAATTTTTGATTGATAGACACTCCACTTTACAAACTATAAAGCTGCACAAAACTTTCACAAAGCAAAAGTTTTCTGCACATTCCCTAGAAATGTGTGGGGCTTTTCCCCAAAGCTGGGACACCAATTTTGTGGTTACTCTGCTGAGGGCTGAGTACTCTAATGGCAGTTTGGTGGTAAATTCCACTGACTCCTATTCTCTGCTGTGTCTTTGGTAGCTTTAATTTAGGTACCTTAATGTCGTGCACTGTTTTATGTAATCTCCCAGTCTTTCTCCTGTTTTTCACTGTGCAGTAACTGTTCAAGGCCGTTTGTCTGTTATCTCCTGTCTGTTCAATAAATAACACATTTTATAATACCCCTAATCAGCCAGCCTTAAGAACTTGTGAGCCAGAGGGATTGAGGTGCAGGTCACCTAAGCAGAGCTGCTGCCAAAATTCTGAGCCGAAGGCAGGGCTTGTCTAAAGCTGTCACTTGATCCGTGACACCCAGGCTCCACAGCTCGTCCCGCCGGGACGCAATCCGCTGCTCTCCGTTTATTTTTATGTCACTCTCCAACTCTGAAATTAAGCACTGCTGGGATGAAGCAGACTTGAACCTGACATTTATGAGCCATGAAGGTTTCAGCCACCGTTGCCTCCAAAGATTGTTGTGCTGCTTCATTCCATGGCATTAAACTGGGATGCAGGGGCCCAATTCCCAGCAATTGCTGCAGAGCTGAGCAGGGATGCCAGGCTGACAGCCCAGCGTGGGGTGTCCAGACTTGAAATGAAATGGGCAGGGGGTAGTGGTTTTAAAGCTGCTTTAGGTTTATTTTGGACAGCAGGAAAAACCACAGAGGGCTGGAGCCATTTTTCATCCCTGCTCTGATTTTTCTTTTGTTGTAGCAAAGAAAGGTTTGAAGGGAAGGAAGAGAAGAGAGCATGGAGGTTTTCCAAGGCTGTGTGCACATCCAGGATGATGATCTTTGTCATCAGCTGTCATTAATGAATGTTTTGGGTAAGGAGACAGAGAGAAATTTGAGGTCCAGCTTTTCTTTCCACAAACCTTAAATATCGATCACCTACAGGAAGAAGGGACTTTAAGTCTTTTTAAAAACCAATTTAACTGCCCCAGAATTGCTGGACTGGACGCTGGGTGGTGTTTCTTCCACCCAGGAAAAGGTGGGGTTTGGAGCAGCTCTTGGGTAGTTTCACATCACTGGCTGGTGGTAAATCATCTAGGGTATGGCAGAAACACCAACATTTCCTTCTTTCCCCACTGATGGGAAGAGAGCTGTACAGAAAAGCCAGAGTTCCACAGCCAATGCATTGCCACTGGGGAATAAAAATTAGCAGATTCTTGAGTTTCTCCCTGGGGTTTTTGGTTTCTGAGCTAATCAAGCAGCAAGTCAGGGATTGCAGGGACAGAGTGGAAGCACTGAGATCTTGGCAAAGGCACAAGGTGGGGGAGATTTTTTAATGAGGTGATGGCACCTGCTGCTGAGTTTTCTGCCTGGTAATGAGGCTGCTGGGCCCAGGTGTCAGCACCACTGCAGGTGGGCTGAGCTCCCACCGCAGCATGGCTGGGAACAGCAGCACCTCCCCAGGCTGTGCCAGAGCCCCAGCACCCTTGGCCAGGGATTTTGGGACACCATCAGCACCCCATGGAAGCTCTGAGGTAAGGCACATGAGGTCCTAGAGGCACCTCTTCTCCTTGGGGACTCCAGAGACCCAGTGACAAACCTGGGATTTGGGATCTGCACTAGAGATGTCTGAGAAGAGATAAATCTTCCCCACAAACAAGGAATAAGATCTCAGGGCTCAAACTGCATTGAAATTGGATGTTTTTCATTGGCATGTAGGGTCAGGACAAGGGGAAATGGCTTCCCACTGCCAGAGGGCAGGGATGGATGGGATATTGGGAAGAAATTGCTCCCCGTGAGGGTGTAAGGTCCTGGCACAGAGAACTGTGGCTGCCCCCGGATCCCTGGAAGTGTCCAAGGCCAGGCTGGACAGGGCTTGGAGCAGCTGGGACAGTGCAAAATGTCCCTGCCATGGCAGGGGGTGGAAAAAGATGGTTTTTACAGCCCCTTGCAACTCAAACCATTCCATGATTCTGTGATCAGCTGCAGGACCAGGCGTTTTCTTCTCTCTCTTCTCTGTGTTCCTGGGCCCTCACTCAGGCCACATGCATCACTCAGAAACCACATCTGCAGGGAATTTAGCCAAAAAACACCGACTGGGCCCCTCTGGCTCTACCAAGGACAGCATCTTTTTCCTCTTCATTTCCCTTCTGCTGCCAAGAAGTGCAGGTGCAGCTCCATGAGCCCACAGCCTGCAGGGAGGGGCTGTTTCTGATCTCCCCCCTCCATGGTGACCAGCAATGCCATGGGAGGATGGGATTGGATCTCTCCTGCTCCTCCTGCTGACCCCTGAATGCAATTTGGAAGCAGAGCTTCAGTGGGTAGGGCTGGATGGTGATGGCAGATGGTGAAGTGCTATCTGGATGGGGAATTAGAGCAGAGCACAGACATATCTGGGGTCTCCATCCACCCCACCTGCAACTGTTTTATCAGCTCTGCTTTCCAGGCTGCAGCCACAATGTGCCTCCAACAGAGTGACTGGCAGCACTTCCATTGACACGTTCCCTGGGATCCTTGCTCCCACCAGAAATCATTTCCACTTCCCCTTAGGAAAAAACCCCACAAAATGACTTGAACATTTTTCATGTCAGAGCTAATTCTGCAGCTTTTCCCTTTGGCAAACTTCCACTGTTTCTGCAGAAATTCAGTGTTTTAATAACCGAAGCAAGATGTCTCCATCCCTATCAGCATTTTAGCGCCGTTTGCTTGGAGATAACGTGTGGGAAATTGTTGTTTCTGATTTCAACATCTCCTTGCAGCAGTTGAACATCAGCTGCAGGATTTTACTTGTGGTGCTGTGTCTGTAGCCCCAGTGGGATGGGGACTGTGGCTCCTGTCTGCAGGTCTCTCCTCCAAACCTCCTGTGCTGCCACAGGCTCCATCTGCCATGGAAACGTGGAAAGGTTTGGGCTGGAAGGGGCTTTAGAGACCACCTAGTCCAGGATGGTCTGGTCCTGCAGGGGCAGGGACACCTTCCATGGGACCAGGCTGCTCCAAGCCCTGTCCATCCTGTCCTGGGGGCTACACAGGCTGTGCAACCTTTTCTCTGGGAGTGTGGAAAAATCCCTCCCTGTGCTCTGTCCTGAGTGTTTGATGTCTGTGGCTGTAGGAGGGAGCAGTGCTCAGTTTTGCTGTGGGCACAGCCAGCCCCCCCAAAACCACACCCAGACCCAGAGACAGGGTAGAAGTGAGAGTCAGCCAAAGCTTCTTCCAGCTGTAAGTGCTTCTCCTGCTCCAGAATCTCCTCACCCTAAATTTAGGATGATTTCCAGGCTTTCTTGGAGCAGAGGTTACACCCAGAGCAGGGCAGCTGCAGCTCTGCCCTGACCTGAGCCCCTCTGCTGTCCCTGTGCAGAGCCTGGGGGTCCCACTGCGACTCCTGGGGTCTCCTTCAACCCCTGAAGCCCAGCAGCTCCTGTCACCCCAACACTGCATGGCACTGGACTGGTCCCAGCAGCTTTTTGGGTGCTGACCTTGGTTGAGCAGCTGCTGGCCCAGAGCTCCCCAGAGCTGCAAGGTTTTCACAGCAGGGCTCAGGTTCAGCTGAACCTTCACAGGAATTGTCCTTTGAGCCAGCAAACACCATCCTGGGCACTCCCAGAGGGAAAAGGCTTTGAGGACAGTCTCAGTCCATTCCTAACCCTCAGGTTTTATTCCCCCTGTGCATCCTCAGCTGCTCCATGCACACAAGGAGGCAAACATAATTTCTGGGAGGAAAAGTGTAGCATTTATGTGTTCAACCTTGAACTCACTTTAAGAACTGACTTGAATTTCACACATTATTTTTATGTAAATTTTGTGTACATTTGTTTTCCAAATTTTTCAGGGCTACCCAGAATTGGCAAGGAAATATTCCATTTGCCTCTAATCAATTTTCCTGTGATTTATTTTTTTTAAGTTGTCAAAAATAGCTCACAGATGTTCATGGCACGAACAGAAGTCTTCCTGGCTGGCATGAGCCACCACCCTGCTTCTCCTCCACCTCCCTTCCTGCTGTGCCCAGCACAGGGGTGCAGCATCAGCCTTTCCCAGCTCTTTCCCCTCCGTGGGTCCCATGGTGGCATCCTGGCACCAGTGGCTCCGTGTCCCTAATTGCAGGTGCAATTATTCCCATCCCTGCTGGATCTTGCAGCGCCTCCCTCTTCCTGTGCTGGCACCAGCTTTGAGCCAAACTTGCCCCAAATTTCTCCCAAACCTTTGCATGTTTCACCCCCACAAAGAGCCCCATGGCTTGTGTGGGGCTCGTGTCTCCCTCCCTGATGGCACTGACGTCTCTCCATCTCAGCAGAGCTGTTTTCCACCTGCTGCCCCTCCTGGCTGGGACACACTGGATTGGGCTGGGTTTGGAGTGAGGAGCCCTCAGGGCTGTCTGCAGCTTCCTGCCAAGGGACAGCTCCAATCTCTGCTCTGGGACCAGGGGCAGGACCTGGGTGAACACCTGGAGCTGGGCCAGGGCAAGGCTGGATTTTGGGAAAATCCCCCAGAGGTGCTGGCAGTGCCCAGGCTCCCCAGGGAATGGGCACAGCCCCCCAGAGCCCCAGGAGAGTTTGGACAGTGTGGACACTGCTGGAGGCTCAAGGAGGCTCTTGGCTTTCTCAGCTCCAGCTCGGACCTTGCCCAGGCTGGGGACTTTTCTCAGGGACAAACAAGAGAAGGAAGAATGAATAACACAGATAAACACCTGATGTTGACCACTGAGCTGTGTGAGTGTCCTGTGATGTTTTGCAGAAAGCATGTTTGCAAAGAGGTGTTGCCTTCTTGGACCCATGAGCCTTTTCTATTCTGTTTTGCACAATCTATCTTACGTAAGTGTGATGGCTTTTCAATAAATCACTTCTTGCTGCTTTGAAGAAGTCGTGTGTGTGCTGCATTATTCACTGTTCCTAACCAGACAGAACAGGACAGCACTGCCAGGGATGCCCAGGGTGGGATTTTGGGGGTCTGGGCAGGGCAGGGGCTGGATGGACGATCCTGAGGGTCTCTGCAGCTGAGGATATTCCAGGATTCTATGGTTCCAGCCAAGCACAGCTCATCTGAGCCCCAGCACTCAAACCCCCAGCTCCTTCCAGCACAGGAGCAGTGAGCCCAGCACCATCCTGGACGTGCTGGCAGGGACGAGCTGGCACGGGAGGAGCCAGGGCTCAGGAAAATGCGTGTGTGCTTTATTCATGGATATGTTTAAATATTGACATTACAGAAAGGTAAGTACAAGTCTGACCCTGGTTTGGGC
Source organism: Chamaetylas fuelleborni (assembly GCA_025629985.1). NCBI lineage: Eukaryota > Metazoa > Chordata > Aves > Passeriformes > Muscicapidae > Chamaetylas > Chamaetylas fuelleborni. The sequence continues at coordinate 684,523 of JAOTBB010001553.1, read as the reverse complement.
TGGCAGCCACCACACGTGGGGCTCCTGCTCCAGCACCTTCCCCCAGCCCTGCTGTCCCTCCCAGCTCTGCTCCAGCCTGGACAATGCTGCACATGACATGACATGACAAGGGGAAGTACACACACAATATTCCACAGGCCCTCAGGGCTGCCAACCACTGCCAGTGGTGCTGTGCACCCAAAAAATAGAGTTCAGTGGCTACAGAAAGTCTGGCTGGTTCTTTAACTGTGGTTTTTTTTTTCCTCTCTTTTTCCCAGGAATCTTCTTTGTGCTTATGGATGTCCTCAGGAATGGAGTAATTCCTAAAAAGAAAATTGTCTCCCTTTCTGCCTCTTGGCTCGCTCAGTCTTTTGCCTTTACAAGCAGCTGCTATGACTTCTGTGGTTAATCAAGAGGCTTAAAAATGAAGATCCATGGTTCACTTCACAGAATTCAGCAGAGATGGAATTTCATCCAAAAAAATTACTGGCTTTTCACAAGGAAAAAGCAGTGGTCTGTGCACACATGTTGGTGGGTGGGAGGAGAGTAATCATGTTTGCTTCCTCCAAAAGAAAGGTTCAAAAGTCATCCTTTTTTGCAAAGTTTGATTCATGAACAGGCTTGGAGGGAGAATCGACATTAAATATTGGTGAAAAGAGTGAAATAATCAGAACAAAACCATGAAAGTTTGGGGATCTTTTTTTTTTTGTTAATTCCTACCCCCCACCTCCTTCCTGCTGGGTGAGAGGCTCTTTGCTCTGTGCCTCATTCACTTCATTCCAAAGCATCTCTGAACCCGAGGAATCCCCAGGAGGGCAGGGCTGGCCCGGGACAGGGCTTGGAGCACCAGACGTGGGAGCTGAGGATCTTGTTGGGCTCTGATGCATAGAGACAACAAACATCTGCAGGGTCTTTAAAGCAAGGCAGCCCTGGGGTGTCCAGGGCCAGGCTGGATGGGGCTTGGGAAAACCTGGTCTAGTGGAAGGCGGGGCTGGAATGAGACGAGCTTTAAAGTCCCACCTGACCCATTTCATGATTCTGTGGTATAAATCCAGGGGAAATTATGATGTCTGTCATGGAAATTGTTAAAGCAGGCGCTGATGTGGGACATTGTACTGGGATGAGGTAACCTCTGCACGTCTCCTCCATCCCATCCAGTCCAGACGGATTCTCCACCTCTTTTTACAGCACACCAGTCTGCAGGGCGAGGCGAGGTGAGGCCACCAGGCATCCTGACCACCCAGAAAAACTCCTTCTCTGCTGAATGAGAAGGAAATGGCAAAGTGGCACTTCAGCATCACTGCCACTGACAAATGAGAGACACAGGAGTGGGTGCTCCTGGAAAGCAGCTGACGCCTGTAGCCCCATCCTGTGCAGACACAGCCTGTGCACCACTGGGAGCTGCTGGAGCCTGGCTTGATGGGGCCAGACGTGTGGGAAAGCAGAGGTAACTACAGGACCAGCAAGGAAAGGGGCAGAAGAATGCAATTCCCAGCATGACCTCGTGGTGTTGAGGTAGTTCCTTGCCTTTGAAGGGCTGAGCAATCAGGGATTCCTCTCAGGAGACAATGGTGTCCTGGATAAAGGGGTCACTTGGAAAGGAGTTTCCTGCCTGCACCTCTCCCTCCTTGTCTGCTTTCCTGAGCACAGTGAGCCCCCAGCCATGAAGTTCTCACATACAGCTTTTAGCTCAGGGTGTGACTTGTGACCTGCACACAAGCCTTGGAACTTGGTGTGCTCCTCTGCACAACCTGGGGTTAGGAAAAGCTGGTGCTACAGCCCTGAGCACCTCAAGGAGCAGCACTTTGCACAGGATGCAGCAGGAGGATTTCTGTTCAGGTCAGACACATCCACAGGTGTTCAGCTGAAAACCAGAATGGTTTCTTGTTGGAACAAAAGCCAAGGAAGTTGCTGCAGTTTCTCAGAAAATCTGAAGCAATAAACAATGTGAGGATTTTTGCAGGAAATGGGAATAAAAAGCAATGGGCTTTGCTGTGTCAGATTCCATGCATTCAAATGCCAAGGGATTAATGATATTTATTGGAGGAGCACAAACCAAGGAATAAATGGACTGCTGCACAGGCCAGGCCTAATTACACTCAGGAGATTCTGGGGCTATTGCTCTTCCTCCCATGGCACTCAGCCTGGGTAAGCATTTATTCTGGGAAACCTCACTCTTCCTCACCAGCTTCTTTCCTGGCTTCATGTAGTACAGGGGTTCAGCCCCCCAAGAGGGCACTGGGACTCCTCAGCTCACCTCAAGCAAAGACCCTGGGATGCCCAGGTAGTCCAAGGTCACACACCTGCCTCCCTGTGCCCAAGATACCAGGGACACTCATCCTCACCTTCTCCCTGTGCCCAGGACACCAGGGACACTCATCCTCACCTCTCCCTGTGCCCAAGACACCAGGGACACTCATCCTCACCTTCTCCCTGTGCCCAAGACACCAGGGACACTCATCCTCACCTTCCCCTCTGGGCTCCTCTGCAGCTCAGCAGAAAGGCTCCCTTCAGCAGCCTTTGCTTAAATGACATTTTCACTGAAAAAACAGGACCTGGCAAGAGGCAAAACCCTTCACCTGCTCACCTGGACACAGGTGGTTGCCTCTGCCAGTTCTTCAAGGAGGGGAAACTCAATCCAGTCCCTGCCCATGATACAATTCATGACTGGGCCTTTCTTGGCGGGGTATGTCTGTCTTCAGGGTGGTATCCAGCAAACCTCTCCTGTCCTGTCTCTTCCCTAATGAAATCCCTTGGCTGGACACCCTGTGCCTATGAGACCAGTGGGTGAACAGGTAGCATGTGAGAGTGGGATGTGTTGGGCTCACATTGGTCTCTGATGGAGGGAGAGTAGCCTGGAGTGGGACAATATTGGCCTCTGCTGTTTGGATGGGACAAAAAATGCCCCAAACACTGTACAGGACGGGTAGATAGAGATGTTTGGGTTTGGACACAAAAAAATAATCTGTAAACAAAATGCAACACACGTGTTTGTTCCTGAATTCTGTCAATACAGGACACAGGGCTCCCCAGGGAGGAGGCCCCAGGGGCAGGTGGCAGCTGGGCCATGGATGCTGGTTGCACTCTGGCCATGGTTTGGAGAGGGTGGATAATCCCTGCCAGCCAGTTCAGAGTCTGGTTACTTGTTCCTCCCCAGAGGAGCTTCAGGTTCCTCTCCAGTGAACAAAACCTCCTTCTCAGCAGTGTTCTGGTTTCTGCAGTCTGAAGGAACCAGGCGCGTTGTCCTTCAGGGTCTGAGCAACCCTGGAGACATCTGAACTCCACATCACTCGACATGTCCTGTCCAGAGCCCCTCAGTGTGGGCTTCAGGAAACCTCCTGACAGGTCATCCATCCATCCATCAAAAGTCTTTCCCCTCTTGGCTGGGGCAGGAAGAAACATTTCCTTTGCAGCTCTCATTTCTTGGATCAACTCTCTCCTCCAACTTTTCCAAGGAAATTGTCCATGGCTCCAGCCCTATCCACAGAGAGCTGGAGAAACAACAACCAAGCTGTGGTGTGGAAAGGTGGCCAGGACCAAGAATGAGCTGGTTGTCAACAGTGCTGATCATATAAAATCAAATAAACCGGCAGGCAGATGAGGAGGAGGAAGGGGTGCCCAACACTCGCCTTCCCATCCCCTCCCTTCACCCTGCTCTCCTCCTGAAACAGTTACTGGTGTGGCTGTTCAGTGAAGAACCCAACACAAACCGAGTCTGTGCCTGCTGTGCAGCCCTGCCTCTCATCACGGGGAGGCTCAGCACAGCAGCAGCAGCAGCAGCCACACCTGCAGCACAGGGGCTGCCCAGCAGGACGGGGCTGCTGGGCTGGAGGTGCCTGAGGACAAACGAGTGGAGCCTCGCAGGAGCCTCTCCTCTCCAGCCACCTGAAAGGGGAAGGAGACAGCGTGGGATGAGGTGGGGCTGATCGTGGAACCATGGAATGGTTCCGGTTGGGAGGGACCATAAAGACACCCAATTCCAGCCCCTGCCCTGGGCAGGGACACCTCCCACTGTGCCAGCCCCAAGCCCTGTCCAACCTGGCCTGGAGCAGCTTCCCAGGGCAGCCACAGCTTCTCTGGGCATCCTGTGCCAGGACCTGCCCACCCTCACAGCCGAGAATTCCTGCCCAAGATCCCATCCAGCCCTGCCTCTGGCAGTGGGAGCCATTCCCTGTGTCCTGTCCCTCCATGCCTTGTCCCCGGTCCCTCTCCAGCTCTCCTGGAGCCCCTCCAGGCTCTGCAAGGCCACAATTAGGTCACCCTAAAGCTTCTCTTCCCCAGGCTGAACAATCCAATTCTGTTTTTCCTCTCAGGAGAGTGGCTCCATCTCTCTAACCAAGCTGGTGTCCCTGCTCGGTGCTCTGGGCATTTGGGGGCTGTGTGGCCCCAAGGGTGTGCAGGTGCAGAGGGGCAGGGCTGGTTCCAGCCCCAGACTCTGGCCTGCAGGGCAGTGCAGCTCCTCAGGAGATGCTGGTGGTGCCACAGCAGAGTCATTGGTGGGCACAGCACTGCTTTGGGCACAGCACTGCTTTGGGCACTGGTTGGAGGTGTCTGTGTGAGGTGGTGCCCACTGCCCACTCAGCTCACTGGTGATCCATGGTGATGATCCCTGATGATGGAGCCCCTGCTGGCCAGTGCCTTCCCCTGGTGACCCTAAAGGTGAGGGTGGGTACCTCCAACGTGCTGGGAGACATTTCCCCAGCTTTCCCCCTCAGCTCCAGAGGTGCCAAGCTCATTAAACACTGAATGGGATCTGGATTTGAAGCTGAGTCCAAAGTCAAGACCCCAGTCCCTGGTTCCCCTGGCAGTGCCAGCAGGATCAGGCTCCAGCAGCACTCACACCTGACACCTGACACCTGACACCCCACACCTGACACCTGACACCCCACACCCCACACCTGACACCTGACACCCCACACCTGACACATGACACCCCACACCCCACACCTGACACCCCACACCTGACACCTGACACCCCACACCCCACACCTGACACCTCACACCTGACACCCCACACCTGACACATGACACCCCACACCCCACACCTGACACCTGACACCCCACACCTCACACAGGGCTGTGCTGCTGCCACGAGGAGGTTGGACATGTGGCAGGGCCATCTTTTATTGCAGCTGCTTTTTCCAGTTCCCCCTGGCTCTTGGGAATGCTGTCCTGGTCACTGATGGCTCGCAGCTTCTCCATCCCTTCCAGGATCAGGTTCTCAGGGCTGGATCTGCACCTGAGGCCGCTGCTCAGGTTTCTCTAGAGTCTAGGCAGCACCAGTGTGAGGAACTCCTCAGCTCTGCTGGGTGCCAAACTCGTGGCTGTGGAGATGTCCCAGTGCCACCAGTGCCCTGCACAGCACCAAGTGACCCTGGGCCACTTTCCTCCACCTCCCAACCCACTGCTCTGTGAAAATGGTGCAGAGAGGTGAACTGGGTGTTTTCCCAGCAAAAGAAACAGTGACAAGCCTTAAAATTGGAAGCTCTCTGAAGGTATCAGTCAGGCCAGTCCAAAGCCTATGCTCAGTCCTTGGAGTCTAGTTAAAACTGACAGCTTCTGTAACCTGAACATTCAGCAAATCAGGGTCACTGTTAATTATTCAATAGTAAAATAACTGAATCTGAAAATTACTCTGGTGTGGCAAGTGAAGGTCATTTTGCTTTATTTAAAAATAAAATATTTAATGCCTGCCATGGCCACTGTCAATAAATGGACATGTTATTTGTTTTAAAATAATTTCAATTTAGTATTATTTTGAGAGTAATAATTTGCTGATGAACAGAACCTTTCCTTTCAATTTTTCCAATGCTTAGCAAACCTTAGTTAAATCTCTGCATTATGACCTCTAGAATCCTCATCTAACAAGGGAGGAACTTGTGTCCTGGAAGTTGAAATGTGTGTCTGAAGCTGAACTGATGCTGTGAAGGACGGTGAGGAGCCAAGCCAGTGGTCCTGGCTGGAAACCCCATGGATTTCCCAGTGCTTCTAAATGGAATATATCTCTGAAAAATGGGAAGGGAAGGGAAGGGAAGGGAAGGGAAGGGAAGGGAAGGGAAGGGAAGGGAAGGGAAGGGACGGGAAGGGACGGGACCTGTTGGCTTTGTAATCTTTATGCCACCATCAAGATAAAAAGAAGGCTCTGTCCAAGGTACAAAATTTCCGTAGAGT
>JAOTBB010001553.1:660940-672094 GCA_025629985.1 Chamaetylas fuelleborni | reverse complement strand
TGGGCCTGCCCCTGCTCCTTCCTCCAGGCTGGGGGCTCTGGGCAACCCAGAACAGGCTGGGCCTGCCCGGGCTCCTTCCTCCAGGCTGGGGGCTCTGGGCAACCCAGAACGGGCTGGGCCTGCCCCGGCTCCCTCCTCCAGGCTGGGGGCTCTGAACAGCCCCAGAACGGGCTGGGCCTGCCCCAGCTCCTTGCTCCAGGCTGGGGGCTCTGAACAGCCCCAGAACGGGCTGGGCCTGCCCCGGCTCCTTCCTCCAGGCTGGGGGCTCTGAGCAGCCTGGGATGCTGGAATGTGTCCCTGCCCATGACAGAGGGTAGAACCAGATCACCTTTGAGGCCCCTTCCAGCCCAAACCATTCCATGGGTCTATGACAGGACCAGCCTGGCAGCAGGATTATAAGTGACAGAAACTTGACCAGTACCTGGTGATGGATTTTTTCCTTCTTGGAGAACAGAAATATTTTCAAACCCTTTCTTTCCCAGCTCTCCATCTCATTTCTGCCCCCCAAAGCTAACAGTAGCCCAATGTCACAGAAACCTGACCTCTGCTCCTTGAATATGGTTTAACTGCGCCCACACCTTCCTGATCTATAAATGGCTCTATGTGGGTGCTCTGACATGTAGTCAGCCCACATATATCCCAGGAGTTGGCCCTTGTTCACTGCCACCATCTCCCCAGGACTCCCACTGCTTCTCTCTTGGCTTTTTCCAAGCTTTTGTAAATAGTTTTCAGAGTTCCTTTGCCAACACAGAATGCTGCATCCCCCATTTGGAGAGGAGAGCCCAAAGCATGGGAGGAAGATGTTATTGCTGCACACACACCAATAAATTAGTCCATCAGAGCTCAGTGGTGCTGTGCCTCAGTGCCAGGAGCAGACCAACCCCGTTATTTATTGCTGTTTTTTGGTAAGGCAGGCTGCACACATCCAGACTGGCTCCTGGGACGTGCTCACCCCAAGGTGAGGCACAGGGCAGGGCCAGCAGCTCAGCTGTGCTCAGCAGGGTGTTTGTGTGGCACCCAGCTGGCAGAGAGGTGACTGCTGTGATGGTCTGGAGCATTTGACAGAGGTCAGGCACGACTGTACCACAGCTTGGGAGAGTGAGGAAGAGGCAAACCTGATTTGTGGAGGGGAGAATCAGTTCCAGTGCCCGTACAGTAATTTTGGATCCTGCTGTACCATAAAACCAGAAAATGCTGTCATGACCTTGAAGCAGAACTTCTCAAATACTTCCCAAAGGAACTCTCTGTCTCTAACATAACCTGTCTTCCCTTTGGATAGGAACCAGAAGGGGAAGGATAGAAAAGACCTTCTGCTTTTTGACTCCCTCCAGTGTCTGCTTCTGGTGAGAACCAGCTTGGACAATATCAGAAAATCCTGCTTCCTGAAAAGATGTGAGTCCCTGATCTCCATCTCTGAGGGCTTCATGAAATCTCTGCTTTCTCCAAGACTCCACAGATCTCTCCATAGAGTCCCTTTTTCTGCTTTCCAACTGCTACTTCTCCTTAATTTCTGCACCCCCCGTTCAGCCCAGGAGCCCAGGATTTCCATTTCTGTTCCCTCAGCAGTCACAGTGTGTTTGCTGAGGGCAAGCTGCCTCTGTTGCTCTTGATTAGAGTAGAAAGCAGCAGCTGGAGTTCAGATACTTCAATTATGTTTATTACAAACTTTGGGTGAACCCACCAGGAGGTTTCCTCCTGAAATATCCCAGTGGAATCTCAAATGAAAAACCTTTCATCTAACTGCAGACTATTTCAAAGTGCCTCATGGCCAACGTCAAGCTTTCAGGTATTTCAAATCTCACACCATCTCAAATTTGAGTTCTCCTGCCCCTGATTTATTCATAGACCTGGTTTATTTAGCACTCAAGGCTTGTTTGGATCTGCCAAACGTGGAGAGAGAAATTACTTCCAACATGTGGGAAACTCTGCCTTGGGCTGTCATATACTGAAGAACTTCGAACATGGGGAACCAGTTTCCTTGAAATACCATTTGGGCAATTTGTAATTTCACTGAGATCCATAAAATGAGCTAGAGAACAGATCTGAGCAGAATCCATAGGACTGAAGGAAAAAATACTTGGCTTTTTCTACTCTGGCTTTCTCCAAAGGATCTCCTCTGAATGAGGATAAAGCCCAGCAGATTGCATTCTATAAGAGATGACTTTGTCAGTGTCCTGTCAGCTGCTAGAAAAGTAGGTTAAAACAGAAATTATGACCTTCCTTCCCTTTCTCCGCTACATGAATTGCAGAAGATACTCCCCAGGATAGTTATAAACACAACCAGCCTGTAAAAGCTGTAAAACACTTTGGGATCTCACTTTAAATAAATCAAGCAGATTGACCATTTGAGAAATTTTCCTGAAAATTTTAAGTAAATATATCCTCAAGCTGAGCCTTGCTTCACAGAACAGAGGCCAGGGGTGAATATTGACAACCCAAACCCACAGCACAGAACTGTAAACCCATTCAGGCTTTATGGCAGAGGTGCCTGAAGGCTCTTGGAGTGTCACGAATGACCCATTCCGTAATTGTGTCACTTAAAAACCAAATCATTCAGGGGTTTTTATTGTCAGCAATGTCTTTGCAACTGAGACAACATAACACCACGTTTTTCTCCTCACACTGCCCCTGAGAGAGTAATTTTATGCAACATTAAGACAGCACCTCTTAGGGAAAAAAATAAATCTCCATGACTTATAAAATTGATAGCGCTTCCTAACAGGCAGGGACAAGAGCAATATTAGGTCTTCTCTCCCAAAGATAGAGTGGCCTTCCTGGTTTTGCCTTCAAAACCAGCTCCTGGCAGGCTGTGCCACAGGATTTTCCTCCTCCTGGACTGACCAGGGAACTGGGATTTGCACTGAGCTGTGTGTGGCTTGGGCTTCCTGTGTCCCTGCTTCTCTAACAGCAGCCCTTCCAGCTCCCTCTGCTCCCTTTAAAAGGCCATTTGGCTGCAGTTTTATTTCTCACTCCCTGCTAATTTCATGCTGTTTATGGTGGGCAGATGGAGTAATGAGTTTATTTTCACATCCTGTTTGTAGCTGTGCTCCACATCTGTTTCTGCTCACTCTTATCTCAGTGCCATTCACCCAGAGTTACTCCTGAAGTGGGGGAGAAAGAGACAAACCTGTCTCTTCTCATTTTAACAGACCCCAGCTCCTCTCATGCAGGTGTCTCCAAGTGCACTGTTCTGACCAAGCAGGTCTGGCTCTCCTCCAAGGAGAATCAAGGAGAATCCTCCAAGGAGATAATCTCCTTTCTCAAGGAAGTGCAGCTGTGCTTTGGATGTGCAGCAGAGCTGCCACACCTTTGCTCTTTCTGCTTGGGAACAGCCCTCCCACAGATCCCAGCCTTGTCCAGAATTTAGAGCTGTCACCTGCATTGTGTAGTGCCCAGAAACCTCCTCTGGGATGCTGCTTTCCACGCAAGGGAAGTTTCCTTTCCTTCCCTTCCACCTGTCTTACCCCAAGCTTAGTGCAGGTTCCATGCTCCAACACCTCTGTGAGGGCTGCTCCAGGGTTCCCTGTCCAACTCAGTGCAGCTCACCTGAGGAGGACAACACCACTATTGCTGCCAGTCCTCAGTGGAGAACAAATGAAATCCCAGACTGCAAACAGATCCTGTGATCCTTCCCAGCCAGCACTGGAATTTGCAGAGAACATCTTGGCAATGGAAGGTCTGAGGCTGTTAAAGCAACACTGGAAGGTTCAGGCCTAGGACGTGCTGTGTGTCCTGAGCAGGCATTAAAAATGTGCTGCCTGACTCTTTGTCCCTCCAGTTCTGACTTCTCACCCCTTCCCTCCACGTTATGAGCAATCTTTGGTCTGTATTTGATCTGCGCCTCCATGCAGGACTTTACAGGCACTGAGGAGATACAAATAACAACATTCACAGAATATTTCTGTCTAATGGCTGATCCATGTAGGAGATCACCACTCTCTGTATGGACTCAAACCCAGCAGGAAACATTCCTCTGCTCTGTCCTGCTGTTTATCATGGATTTATACATGACACCCAGATACCATGACAAGTCGCATCACGTCCCCATTACCCTTAAGGAGAACAGAATTTATCATGAAAACCCTCATGATGACTTGGGGTGAAGTCTCCCTAGATATCATTACTCCCCTGCACTAACTCATCCTTTTTGACAAGGCTTCAGCCTTTGTTTTCTAAAGATGCCTCTGGAATGCCCCATCCTGCTGGACTGACTCAGCCAGACTAACCACCAAATCAGCTATAAACAATATTCTTATGAAAGGAGGATGAAAATCAGACCATCACTCTCAGTGCATGACCTGGTTGCAAATAGTTGTGTATCTATTTTAAATAAGTTTAATCCATCAGACCAGGAAGAAGGCTTAAAACTTTTGTGGATCCATGAAGTCCCAAAGTGGGTATTATTCTTAAGTACTGGATATCTGAAACACAGATCACACAGCTAGCTACAAGTTTTGGCAGAGAAAATGACCCACATCACATTCATGCCATGCTGAAATCTGAGGACACCCTGACATTGGTGTTTTGGGAAGGTTCAGTCCCTGGGTTCTGCTGAACAGAGGCTTTGTGGTTGGACACTGGAGCACACACTGTGACATGTTCCCTTGGTGTCCTTCCTAGAGCAACCTCACCATTAAACCCTTTGCATCTTCTCCTTTTACGAGCAGTAATTCTTCTCATGTTGCAGTTTTGCTCATCTGCCACTAAAGCAGCATTCAAGAGTCATCAGCCACAGAGTCTGCAGTAACTGAGCTCCTCCAACATCACTTGATGTTGTACATGTATTTTTATTTACCTGTGCATCAAGATCAGCTCAGCTTCCCAGCCCAGATTTGGATAAGCAAGGCAGACTAAGTCTCATCTTTCTGAGCAAAATTTCAGCTAACAACAGCCAATGCCTTAAAGGCAATCTGCTTAAGTCCAGCAGGGTGAGAGCCAGATCTTTCTCAGTGCCTGCAATGGTTTTATACACATATAAAATTAAATATCTGAGATTTTTTTAACTCCCCTAGCTCCACTTTGCTTCAAATCATTTGACTGAAGAGTTCTGGCATTCACCAACTCTGCAAAATCTTGCTAAGTCCTATTAATTAACTGTGCACTGATGTAAAAAATCACCACTTGTGGAAGCCCATATGTGCCACATAAAGGTTTATTGTTTCCTACAGGGTAACTTATTCTGAGAGTCTCTAATTATGCAATGTCAGAGCACCATGGATAATCCCACATCTCACCCAGCATCACTGGTTTTTGTCTCCAAGGTAGAAACTCTTGACACATGTCACACATTCCTATTTCTTCCATCCCTGTGCTCGCTGGTGGCTACTGCAGTGGATTTTTCATGATCTCAGGGATTCTGTAGAATCCCTCAGGGCTGTAGCACTGCCACTGCCAGTGCTGTGTGCTCTGTGCTCAGCTACAGAAAGCTCTGATCTGGATTGGGGTGCAGCTCCCAAGCCTCCTTGCAGTGGCACTGATAGCAGATTTCTGCAGTGCCTTCTCTGCTGCCATGGCTTGCTGGAGTTTATTCCCCATGATGTTTGAGATGAGAGAAATCTCTTCCCCCAGACTGGCATGGCCTGTGCAGTTCCCCAGACAGCACTCAAACACTCCCAGGACACAGCCTGTCTCAGCTCTTGTGTTCCTGGTTTGCACTGCTCAAACTGCATGGATGCAGCTGGAAAATTAAAGCTGAACACCCTCCTGTCTTCTCTGTTCCCCTAGAACAGTGAAACTGGGGTCAATTTTATTTTTGAGATCCATTTGCCCTACTTGAATGTTTTTCTTTAACATCTCCTGCAGCAAAGGCATCCCTCTGCACATGAAGGTGCTTTTTGCAGAGTGTTTGAGAAAACAATTCCACCAGAGTGCACAGGAGTTCTGTCCCACTGTCCTGAGCCATTCACAGAGGAGTTTAGTGGCCAGGTGGTTGATCCTGGTGTGAAATATTCAGGATCAGGTTGGAGCAGTGGGATCCAGTGGAAGATGCCCCTGCCCATTGCAGGGGGTTGCATAGGTCACCTTTAAATGTCTCTTCAAACCCCAAACGATTCTCTGATCACCTGGCCCAGCCTGCCCAAACTCAGGTGTTTGTTTCCTCTCTTTGGCTGGCAGAACTCCCTGTCCACTGGCACTCCTGTTTCACCTGGAATCCCCCTGCACAACATCCCAGAAAGAACAGTCAGCTCATTGAATTGCAGGAGCCAAAGCCTGCAAGTCCTTCTTAGCTGTCAAAGCAGCATTTCTGTAATCACATGGCTTTGGCCAGAGTCTGGGTGCATGCCAATTCACTTACACTTCCCAAATATCCCACATTTCTGATTTTAAATTAGATTTCTTTTGCCATGCCCCATTTTTTGACCCTTTGCTGCCCTCTCCCCCACCCCCCAGTCTATGTGGATTGCAATGTCCTTATTTCCTTCAGAAATTCTTGCCCTTTCCTGTCAAAAACCTTAGGAGCAAGTAAAAACCCAGAGGGAAATTTTTGAAAGGAACATGTCCCATCAGGGACATTGGAAATGCAGACTTGCAAAGTCTTCTTGTCAGGGCAATTTGCAAAGACCCAAGAGGGGCAGATCACAGAGTGAAAAACCTCACCTCTCCAGCTATTGCCTTCAAAATACCTCCCTTGGAACAGAAGGGGAAAAAAATGTTGTTTCTTATTAAAAATCAGAAAATTCCTGTTGAGTTGTTTGGGATCTAATCTCCATCAGAGGGACTTGTCCTTTCCTGCTCCTCCCAGGGGCAGGCATATTGCAGTGACTTCTATTTTAAACAATGATTTTCAGCGTTTGCAGATAGTCCAAACCCTTCCCTGAACTTGTGCCTCATGAGCAGAGCATTTCTGGAGGCTGAAGCACTGAGGCTTCAGGATCTGACAGCACAGATTTCTGTGCCCTGCTCACCAGTGCTATTAAAGACATCTCAACACTGGTTTATTTTCTCTTTTTTTCCCCTGGTCTGCACTTCCTTGCAGTGTATCACGTTCCTGCTCCAGATTCCATCCAGTGATTCACGTTCTTTTCACATTCACCGAGATCCTTCCATCTGCTGTGGCCTCTGGCTGCAGCCAGTTCCTGTGGAGGAGCTGTTAGCCAAAAAAGAGAGGATGGGGCGAGGCTGGGGGTGAGGAGAGGGAGGGTTATGCTGCTGCTCCATTGATGGATCCTGGCCCATAAACTGGGATAGGAATGGGTCTGGCATTCCTGCCGTGGGTTTCTCCCTCTCTGACATAACCAAGAACAAGACTTTGAACTTCTGCTGTGGTCAGAAGTGTGCTGAGTGATGAGAGGGGCAGCAGCTCCAAGGATTCTAGGAATTCTAGATCCAAGGAAAGTAATCTGAGGCCATGGACCCTTTTGGGCAAGACCTTCAGAATGACATCCAGGCTGCTTCTGCCACGTCCCACCGCACTCTCCGTACAATAAGAGATTTTCCCCTCCAAATTCTGATTTAAAATCCATTTCCTCTCATGCCACAGAACTGCTGCTTACCCAGAAATTTGTTCTCCCAGAGGTGGCTGGAACCTGTCAGAGAGTCTGTGTATATCAGCTACCAGAGATGGTAGAAGAGTAACATCTTTATCTTTCCAACTCTTGTGAGGAATGAGATCCCAAAGGAGTGGAAAAGGAATGTCCTTTTTAAAGAAGCAGACAAAGGCACCAGATGAATCACAGATCAATCTCATGGATAAGACTCCAGCCAAGTGTGATTTGACCTCTCCAAGCTATTTGGCACAAGTCCACATGATGTGCCAGAAGAGTGAGTGGCCTCTGAGTCACAGCCAAGTGGGTGCTCATGAATACAGAGCTCCAAACCCAGAAAAGGCACATTTTCAGACTAAGAAGGCGTTTGAGAGTCTGTCCTGAGTCTGGTACTGTTCAATATTCCCATAATGACTCCAGTGATGGAATAGAGAATAGATTTCTGTAATTTGTGGCTGGCAGAAGATGAAGAGGGGGTCACAAGCGATGGGCAAGACAAGACTGGAATTCAAAATGATCTTGGTGTGTTTAAAGCAGTGCATGAAATCAGGGGGGTGACACTGACCAGAAGCAAAAGTGGCACCGGAGATGTGAGTGTGAAAAGACAGGAGGGAAAAGCAAACCTAGGAAACAGAAGCAAGGGAGATATGACCATGGGGTGAGAGGTGCTCACAGGGAAAATAAGCAGGATGAAAAACAGAAAACATTGTCTGGGGCATGAATGGTATGTGTTTATTACACGACACAATTATCAGCTCCAGTCAGGCTTTAGCTGGAGTTTGGGTCATCTTTTGATAGGACAACACATGTCAAGGAAGATGACAAGATCCCAGAGGAATTTTATTAAAATCATAAATTGTTTGCAGGCTGAGGCGAGGATGAAAGAAAAGGATTTGTGTAGTTTAGGATGAAGGCTGTGAAGAAACAAGATCAGAGCACTCAAATACATAAACAAGACATTTTAGATGTGGACAGTGACAGATATCCCTCCACTGTTGTGGGACATAAGATGAGAAGTGATTCTGAGTAAATGTGCAGTAAGGGAGATTTAGATCAATATTAAGAAAAATGTTATATAGGAAGTAAAAAAGTGGAACAGATTATGTTTAATCTCCAGCAGTGGAATTATTTACAAAAGCACCTGTCAGAAACAGCTCTTGCATCCTCCCTTCTCTGCTGGAGCAGCAGGTGTCACACACACGGTGACTCCATCCACAGGACACCTTGTAAAACGAGGCCAGGCACCTCCAAACCACACAAACCCACTGGAGACAGCACACATGGAAGGGAAATAAAGTGCATGTGGAGCGTGGCTCCCCCAGAAGAAGGCAGCTCCCTCCTCAAGGCCAGGCTGGGCTCTGGGGTTGCAGCAGGCTGGGACAGTGCAAGGTGTCCCTGGCAGCTCTGCCCTGCTCAGCAGGCTCCAGCACAGCTGCCAGCACTGTGGTTTGACCCCCAAACCTGCAGAAAGGGGGCTGCATTCTGAAAGCACACACAGCACCACTGCAGGTCTGTGTCCTCCCTCACCATCCCTGGGAGGACAGTGCTGCTCCAGGGCAGCTGAGCCCATCTCTGCCCCTGCAGCCTCCTGTGTGTGCAGAGCACGCAGCAGCCCCTCCACGCTGCCAGCAACAAAACAGGGGCCAAGCTCAAAGCAGAGCTCTGAGAATACCGAGTTCATCAAGCTCGCCAGGGGAGTTGTGATGCCCAGTGCATCAGACAGCCCTAAAAACCTGTGATGCTCCTGGTTCAGCAGGGTCCAGGAGTCATTTTCAGGTCCCTGCTCTTGCTGGAGAGAAGTGAGGAGAAAATTACATTTTCCTCGTTTGATCTCTGGCACTTGCTGGATCGGAAAAGTCCACGGGTGTTGAGTTTGAACTGCTGCCAGACTAACAATTGTTATCAAAAATGGGCAGCATCTGGATCCTGCCTTCAGCAGTTTCTACACTCTTATCTGTCCTGCACATCATTCCTTATAACTGAGCACAGCAAAACCTCCCAGCTCTGCGTGCAGAACACGAGAGCAGCCAAGATGGGCCAAGACAACTGTGCAGACCTTGAGCATTGGTTTCTAAGGATAGACTCTCACCCGTTTTTAAAGGGTCATTTATCAATGAACTCTCTTCTTAATGTACCTCTTTGAAGCCAGCGTGCTCTGCACTGCATGGTTACGATGGGGATCCCAGCCATGTGTCAAGCAGGAACTGTGACCCCTTTTTCTGTGATTAAGTTCATTTTTGTTCCATCCACTTTTTTTTTTTTGGTACATGATTAACTGGTGTATAAAAAGGCCATTTTTTATTTTTCTTTGCAAGGGCTGAAGCATTTTAAATCATATATAATTCAATACTTGCTCTGCAATTCCATTCCCTGCTTTAAGATGAATTTGGCACTAAACAAGCAGTCAATTATACTCCCCCGCCTCTGTTTTCTCTGGAAGTTGCAAAATTCATTCAAACAAAAGCTAAGCCCTCCTGAAGATTTATGGAGATTAATGATGATTGAAATCAAAGAACAGAGATTCTCCTCCTGACGTTAGGAGCCACAGGGCTCCAATAAATGTCCTCCAGTGACACTTTTCCAGGCAACCCTGGGTTCAAAGACAAAATTGTGTACATGTCCATATCAGCACAGGTCATTGCATCTATCCATCATCTTCATCTCTCACTGACCTTTTTCTGCTTCTGACACTAAATACTAGACTCGAAGTCTGGAGTTTGGAGCCCAGATCACAAGTGAGGACGAACAAGGCATACAGTGAAATTGGAAGGGGAAGCCAAGTTGGAAAAACCAGAAAAGATTTTAGCTGAGGAGGGGAAAAGGCAGTGAGAAGTGAGTGGTGACACAAGACAGCTGGAATTTAGGCACAGAGCCACAGATATGTATTTACACATGCAGGAAAAGAGTTACAAAGAGGAACCTGAGCTAAGTACTTGCAGTTACTCTGGAATCACTTCTGTGCCCTCAGGGACTCAGGAGAGCCTGGGGAGCCTCACTTGGCTGGGATCACTCCCACAGCCTGGGGGGCTCAGGGAGAGTCAAACTGCAGAGGGTGGGAGGGCGTGGAGGGAAAAGGCAGGAAGTGTTGGAACAGCAAAACCCCAAAACCAGGAGAATGTACACTGGAATAAACAAGACTGCACGCTAGAGAGACAGTGAGGTTGTAAATGCAAGGATTCACAATTTGAGACATGCCATGGATCATCCAGAAGGAGCTGAAATCCATCCTCCCATCCCACACCAGGAGGGAACCGCCTGTGTCTGCACATCACAGAACCACCCCAGTCTGTGCACGAAAAAACCCAATCTGTGCATTAAAAAAAACCTACTCTGTGCATTAATACACCCCAATCTGTGCATGAATACACCCCAATGTGTGCATGAATACACCCCAGTCTGCATTAACACCACTCAATCTGTGCATTAACACACCCCAATCTGTGCATTAACACACCCCAGTCTGCACATTAACACACTCCAATCTGTGCATTAACACACCCCAATGTGTGCATGAATACACCCCAATGTGTGCATTAACACACCCCAGTCTGTGCATTAACACACCCCAGTCTGTGCATTAACACACCCCAGTGTGTGCATTAACACACCCCAATGTGTGCATGAATACACCCCAATGTGTGCATTAACACACCCCAGTCTGTGCATTAAC